>CM063284.1:152664404-152984404 GCA_032173965.1 Sitta carolinensis
TGGTTGGCAGCAAGTTCCAAAGCCACGTTCAGGACACGGTGCTGCAGAAGACGAGGGGACTCCTCCCTTTGCAGTGACTCTCCTGAGGTGGGAAAGCAAGAAACCAACTTCAGTTTGCTCCATCCTCCTGAGATCTCAGAACACTCACGTTCGAGGCTTTCAAACACGACTGCCAGACCAGCTGGCAATTCACAGATCTTCTTTTACCATGGCATCCCTGGACACGCTGCCACTGAGGCTGCCTAACCCGAGGTGGGAATCCAGCCCCCAGAGGGAGATTCCATCACCTGAGCCCAGCAGAAAACATTGCTCCTGCCTGGGAAGAGAAAATCTCTTTCCTCAGTCTCAGCAATCCTGAAAAGCTGGGACCTACAGGCAGGACAAAGAATGGATAAACCAGAGAGCAAAACACAGAATTGAAGTCAACAGGAAATCCCAATGCTCGCACCCTGACAATATTTGCTCCAGACCATGGAACTTGACACTCCTGTCTTTCCCTGCATCCTCTCTGACAGTGGGCTCAGGATCTTCACTCTCTTAGGCCTGGCATTTGCCTTTCCCAGCTTGGGAGGCCTGGCTGGAGAACTTGCCATTGAAGGCTGAGCCACAGCAGCCATGGAGAACCTCAGCCTTCTCCAGGGCCAGGGCACTCAGGGTGCCTGTTTCCTCCTCAGCAGCCCTGGGCTTTCTTTTGCTGGCAATGGACCTATGGGAGCTCTCCCCACTGTCTCTGACAACCCTGGCCACACTCAGTTCTAACTGAGCCTCAGCTTTCCCAACCCTAGCCCACGCTTCCCAGACAACCTCCCTATATTCCTCCCAGGCCACCTGTCCTCGCTTCTGCCTCCTGAAAGCTTCTGTTATTTTCCTGTCATTTTGCTCATCAGCCCATATCCAGCCAGGGAAGCCTCCTGGCATGTTGGGACAATTTCTTCCTCCTCAGAACTCACACCTTGGAGGACGTGCTCCTTGGATACCAGCCACCATTTCTAAGGCCTCTCTGCCCTCCAGGGCTCTCTCCTGCTGCACTCTACCAAGGCCAAATCCCTATTAGGAGATTTTGCAGAGCACACTGGCAGACTGGCAGGTGCTGCTCTTCACCCCTACCCTCAACTTTCTGTCAACTATCCTGTTCAAAAAACTCTTTATTGCTGCAGCTAGTAAGAGGTGGAAAATAACTTAGTGACAGTGGATTGCTAACCAAGGGCTAGAGAAAACCTCAGTAAGAGGTGAAGGTGAGCCTTCCTCAGAAAGATTAGAAGTCAAAGCCCATGAAGACCAAACACCTCCAAGAATATGACACACAGAGAGGAAGACTGCAGTGAAACATAGTGCTGACAGCTGGCTGTGGCACAGCAGCTGTGGAATTTAACAGTGCCAGAGCACTGCAGCAACAGCAACTACAAATGCCAACACAGTGAAGAAACGAAAATGGGCTACTTTTAGAAAACAGCTCTTTATCTCCACAGAAAAGCAAACATGCCCTTCTGCTGTGGCCCGTGCAAACAGCCAGAGAAAACAGTGCAGGAAATACAAATACCCACACATACCTTTTCAGCAGCTTGCTAAAATCCAAGCTGCTCCATGCTGCCAAGTGAGGCACAACCTTCTGATAAAGACATCTGACCTGGAGCAGTCCAGCTTTCAGAAGCCACGTCTCGGCATCATCTGAACCTAAACAAATTGTTCCCACAATTAGTTTCTTCTCCCTCCATAGCAGGAGTGCACACTGTCACTCCTCCCTTACCCAGCACGAGAATTACCAACTCCATTGCCAGCAGACTTGCCTAGGAAATGCCCTGCTGCCTTCCCAACGAGAACAACGAGAAAAACACCCACAGAACCTCCAGTTTCCATCCCCAGTGCCCCTGCAGGAATACTTTCAAACTCAGTCCCTTTATTCACTGCTTAGATGGAGAGCTGCCGTTTCTAATTTGACTCAGAAGTGCTCACACAGCTACAACTCGACCTGAGCAGCTGAACACTCACTCTAAGAATCACACCAGGCCCACAGCTGTTTAATGTAAGGCTGAACAACAGGACAAAAGGAAGGATCTGACCATGCTGCTCATTCCTAGCTTACTTTTAGCTAAGGTCTGGAGGGTTGGCTGGGCAAATGCAGGAGACAGTACAGTTTTATTATTTCAGTTAAAAACTTATTTCTTTCCCTTTCCCCTTTCAAAATAACACTTCCTCAGCGTAAGCTCTTGGCGAGAAGCAGACAACAAATACCTGGATGAATGAAACACCAACAGCACTTAAGGAAACCGTTTACTTCCCAGGAAAAAATATCCCAGGTTTCAGATGTAACATGAGGAGGTATAAAAGCTACTTGCTATCCAGTCATTAAAGAAGGAAAGAAAACTATATGGGCCAAGCCGTTTAACATACTTTTTTTTTCCCTGTTAACTCAGTCTCCCTCAGGGAGTTAGGAAGAAGTGGATGAATGCCATGAAT
This sequence comes from Sitta carolinensis, assembly GCA_032173965.1. Classification (NCBI taxonomy): domain Eukaryota; kingdom Metazoa; phylum Chordata; class Aves; order Passeriformes; family Sittidae; genus Sitta; species Sitta carolinensis. Next base: position 152,666,862 of record CM063284.1, read on the forward strand.
AAACTTTGTCTGCCTGACTCCCAGCTCCCGTTAGGAAAGGATTCCCTCTGGACATACAGTAAAGAATATCCCTCTGCACATCGAAGAGGTGGCACAGAAAGTGCAGAGCATCTCCTGTGAGAAATCTGCAGCCTCCTCTGTGCAGCTTCTAGAAGGATTTCTCCAGAGCCTGCAACACTTTAAACACAGAAGCGAACCAGAGCCGCTTCCACGGCCAGACGACAGGAGGCTGCTGGAGCTGCCCTTTGTGCAGCAGCAGCTGCTGCCGGGGAGGGCTCCAGCCGGCTCTGCCCGCACTCCGGGCAGCTCTCGGCAGCAGCTGAAATTCCCCCCGGGAACCCCTGCCCGGCAAACCGGGGGGGAGCGCCCCCCCCGCCCGCGCCCGCCCCTCTCACCTTTGTGGCGAAGAAGGCAGCTGCCTCCTCCTGCGGGCAGGCTCAGGCGGCTCCGCCGGGGGATTCTGTGTTCGCCGGCGTTTCCCCGGGCCGGGGAGGAGCAGGGGGGAGGCGGCGGGACGAGACCCCGGCCCGGGATGGACGGGGGAAACCGCGCTTAGGAGAGCGGCCGGGATAAGACCCCAGGGGAGAGATAGGCGTGAGTGTCGGTGCCTGCTTGAGCCCGCCAAAATTCCGCCCACCCGCGGCGACGCCGAGCCCACCGCGCGTGTCCACACGACTGGACGAGCCGCGGAAAATTGCTCCGGGGCGCCGTGGGCGTCGTGTTTTCGGGCAGGCAGCTCAGTAAACACAACAGGGTCCTGATTTTTTCCCGCCCTTTCGGCCGCCATTTTGAGAAGGTCTGCTCACCCGAGACGCGGCGGCCATGTTGAGAGTGTCTCAAAATAGGACCCCCGGAGACAGGTGTTTATTTTAATTACCTGACCGCGCCCGCCAAAATTCCGCCCACCCGCGGCGACGCCGAGCCCACCGCGCGTGTCCACACGACTGGACGAGCCGCGGAAAATTGCTCCGGGGCGCCGTGGGCGTCGTGTTTTCGGGCAGGCTGCTAAGTAAACACACCAGGGTCCTGATTTTTTCCCGCCCTTTCGGCCGCCATTTTGAGAAGGTCTGCTCACCCGAGACGCGGCGGCCATGTTGAGAGTGTCTCAAAATAGGACCCCCGGAGACAGGTGTTTATTTTAATTACCTGACCGCGCCCGCCAAAATTCCGCCCACCGCGGCGCGCCGAGCCCACCGCGCGTGTCACACGACTGGACGAGCCGCGGAAAATTGCTCCGGGGCCCTGTGGGCGTCGTGTTTTTGGGCAGGTGCTAAGTAAACACACCAGGTCCTGATTTTTTTCCCGCCCTTTCGGCGCCATTTTGAGAAGGTTGCTCACCGAGACGCGGCGGCCATGTTGAGAGTGTCTCAAAATAGGACCCCCGGAGACAGGTGTTTATTTTAATTACCTGACCGCGCCCGCCAAAATTCCGCCCACCCGCGGCGACGCCGAGCCCACCGCGCGTGTCCACACGACTGGACGAGCCGCGGAAAATTGCTCCGGGGCGCCGTGGGCGTCGTGTTTTCGGGCAGGCTGCTAAGTAAACACACCAGGGTCCTGATTTTTTTCCCGCCCTTTTATTGCTGCAGTTCCGCCCTGTGCCCACCAGGGGGCAGCACCGCCGCACGGATCAGCCCGGCCCGGCTGCAGTTCCGCCCTGTGCCCACCAGGTGGCGCCTATTATAACATTTTTTCATATTTTTATTCATATTTATATTAATAATTAATATTCACATACTATATCTGTATATATTAAAATATAGTACTATAATATAAACAATATTATTTGTATTTTATTATATATATTTATGATTTCTAGATTTATCCATGTTTTATGTACATATATCTTTATATATTTATTATGTGCATTTATGGTTTTATTTTTATATTATTTAAATTCACATTTTTAAAGATAAATGCTGCCTACAACAAAAATTTAAAAAAACCCAACTTTTCCTTAAACTATATTTAAATGGTTTTTTGTCTATATTTATCACATTTATATTTATGTATTATCCTTAAATATGTTATATCTATTTTACATTACAATATATCACAATACATATATACAATACTATTTATATTTTTACTGTATATACATCACAGATACTTACAGTGTTTACATTTATATTTTATATTTATAGATATCCCTATAGTTACTATGTATTTGTAGATTTCCATCATTTATAAAGAAATCTCTGCCTTTAAGCAAACAAAAACCACTCTTTTGTTTTAAGCTACATTTAAACTCTCTATTTAAAAAATTTGAGGTGATCTGTAAGGACATGGAAAAAAATCCAGTGGAGCACCAATAGTGCTCCACCTTCATGAATGCCCCCCTGGATCTGGGATCTTGAAGTGTGGGTGTGAAATTGTCTCAGAGAATCCTCTGAGGCTGAAATACAGACAAGGAACCTTCTGAGATGGGAAGAGCAGGAGTCATCCTGGGAAAGGAAAATCTAAGGTGGTAACCACTAAAATCTTTGTTCTTCACCCCCCCCCCAGGCTCCAACTCCCTCCCTTCTTCGTCGCCCCCAAAGAAGGCACAAAATGAATCAAACTAATCAGACAGCAGCGTGTTGATTTAATACTGCCACTGACATGCATACAGCCCCCCTCCAAAGGGGTCTCCTTAGGAAATGTGTCATTTCTTACATTCTAAAACCGAGTGTGGAATAGATACATTTTTATTTGAAAATGTGTTTATATACAAATGAATTTTTTTTTCTACATACAAAAATGAGAAACTTTTTACGAGGTTTAAAAACATAAATGAGTATAAGCAGAAATTCTGTATTTATTTCAGATCTGATGATGTCCACAGTTACACAAGCACCATCTGCCAGTAATAACATTGCTATCTGTATTTAATACTAGGTTATTTTGAATGGTAATATGCAAGAAACCAAGTATGTCTCATAATCTGCTATTCAAAGAAGACCAATTATAAGCTGGTAATACACAGCTTGGGATCTACCTGTAATTACCTCACTTCTAGTTAAATTACAGCCCTGACTGTAAAACCCCTGATGAATCAGTTCTAATCTATTACTCCCCTCAAGCTAAAATAATTGTGACAACATAATGGTATTAACATTTAAAATTATATTCTTGCATATATAACACAGAACTTTATCCAACACCAAAATGTATTGAGAATTTATTTAGTTTGCTTTTATATATTCTATGAATACAGCAAATTACCGTAACTGGACTATTGCTAAAATATAATTTTAATGCATCCAGTTTCTAGAGAGTGTGTAGAGTACAAGAACAAATATTTGCAAAGGTCTGGGTTCACTTCTAATTTCTTCCAAAGAGTTGTCTCTAATCAGCTGCATGTATTTTAGTATTTTGAAGTACTGATGTAAAAGTACGTATTTATTTGTATTTGTAGTTGATTTGCTTTAATAAAATATAGAAAACTTTGCTTGTCATTCCTCAGAAAAAGTTTTGTGAAGAACAGGTTTATTATTTTTATATGATTGCTAGATATGATAACGTATGGTCCAAGAGACTACAGAAGAATTTATCTATACCAACAGCAAGTCTCAGAAATTCACACACAGATGTTTCTTTGGTATGTGTTTTTTCACAGAATGGGTTTTTTTTTTTTTTTTTTGGTAGTTTTTAAACATGTCTGTAGTTCAACAACAAAGAAACTTAGAAGAACACCTGGAAAATTTTCAGTGTTGGTATGATTACAGGACACACATCATTATTTTCAGGTCTCTCCACTGTAAACCACGAAACATCAAACAACTTCAAAAAGCAACAGACTGAAGGACATCAGTTCACTGCATCTGAAAATGCAGCACATACAAACAACGAGGGTCAGTGTGACGATTAGCACTTCAAGTGCCACTTACATTCCCTTTTTTGTTGGTGTCCCATAACCAGAAAAATCAGCTTTCATACAAAAAAAAGCCAAAAAGGGACCAAAAATAGCCCCAGGACAGAGGTAAATGCGCCACGATACACGCAAAGGACTTGGCAAAACAACACAAAGCCATGATTCCACATCTGGGAAAGGAGAAAAATGTCTCACAGCTGCCTGTGGGCAGCACGATGTGGCCCAAGCTGGTTTCTTCTAAAATACCAAAGCAACATTTCTCACCAAAACATTTCCAGATGGTTTTGTAACCACAGCGGCTGAAGAATGCTGAACCACACTAAATAAATATAGTTAGCCAGAGTCCAAAGTAATTGTTTTTTAAAGAGCAACAATTTCAAACTACAATTAAACATTATTCTTTGATAGGCTCAGTGTTCAAAAACAGCAAGCCAAATGAAACGAAATCAAAACCGAAACAAACAAGCAAAAACATCCCCCCCACCAACCCCACCCTTACATAACAAAGTTTGCTTTAGTCCAAAATGCTGCTGAACTTCAAAAGAAAGCCTTTATCATAGATTGTACATCTGCAAAAATATACATCAATAACTACAAGATGTTTTAGGATAGAAAAGTGTGTTTGAAAATGCAAATATAGTCCCATTTTATACTTTTCTCAGTAAAAACATTTGAGAGAAACCGTGTTGAAGTCAACAAAATAACATTATTAAACCCAACTCTGCTCTTTAACGTGATCTTCAGTCAAAAACTTGACAGAGAAGCATACAGAAATGTATTTAGTATTTTATCCTAATTTTCCCTTCCCAAAAGGCCTCGGGTGTTCCTGCAGATTGACATGGCTTAGGAAAGCAGACAGAACTCTTTATGTTTAGTCCTCACAGAAAATGTGAGAACTAAATGTGCAACCATTTTTGGTTTTTGCTATCTCAGCCTTTGTACAAAGGATGCTAAAACCCAAAGGAGAGAGTGATTTCAGTATTGCCTTGGGCCCTTTATTTAATGCTGATACAGTTCTAAAAGCCCTATTTTGATGGGACAGAAGAATCAAGAGAAAAGAAAAGGTGCAGGGAAGAAAAAAATGTGTCCCAACAGTGCAGGAGAGAGGGGCAGAGGCAAGGGAGGACCCAGGACACAGAACAGAGCCCAGGACTAGGTGCAGCTCTGGCTGTGGTGCTGCTTCTCTCTCCTTCTGTCCTCCCTTCCTTCCCAGCAACTCAGGTGGCTTGCCCATCCTCCACCTAAGAACAATCTGTATATTAAGAATAGTTAAAATAGACAAAGCTGTAGCTTAAATATTACTTTAAAATTAATAGCTGGAGTGGACAGCCCAAAGATCATGGGCTATCACACCTGGGTTTGCAGCTCTGCAAACAAAGACTTTCTCTCCCATAGAAACTCCTCCCAATGCTGAGAAGTTTTGCCTAAACAAGGATTTGAGGACTTTGCCTCATTACAATACACTATATCCTGTTTCACTGTATACAATACAGTAGAAGAGGCAGAAACACTGGCAGGCATCTCCCTGAAAAACCAAAGAGAAAAGCACAGTGCCTTAGGGCATCAGAAGAGTGCAAGGCTGACTCCGGGTTTGCCTCCATCAGCAGGGTTCCATCGAGTCCTGAAGTGTCTCAGGATTCAAGGTCCCGTCAGCCCAGGGCCAGCCAGCCCCCAGCTCCCAGCAGCAGACACCTTCCTGTATTTGTGTATGAAAGCATCAGTGTTGCCCAGACCAACAGCATAGACGCCCTCCGGCAGCAGGGACCCCAAATGTCTGCTGAGAACGGACTCTGCACCACCCTGTGCCGAGGAGGAGGAGGAGGAGGAGGAGGAGGAGGAATTCCCAGGGGCTGCTGCGCCGTCACCATCAGCAGAAACCTCGGCAGAGTCGCCTCCAGCACGCCTGCTCAAACACTCCACGCGTCCGTGGAGCTCCCGGCTCAGCAGCAACACGAGGATCCCTCCAACACGAAGCACTCTGGCAATCACAGGGAAAAGAAAGGTTGGGAGTTGATCCTTCCTGGCATCCCTTTGCCTGTGCAGAACACAACGCTGCTGACACTTTGGATGCCGCCTGCAGTCAATAAAACACCTGAGTGTGTCATGGCTCAGCTCAGGGAGCTGCATCTCCAAGAGGAATTTAATCCCAGATCTGCTTATCTCTTTCTAAATGGGAGAACAGGGTCCTGTCCTGACTCCAACACATTTCTGATGTTAGCAGTTCTTTCTGTTGGTTAGCAGGGAAGATGGACTCAGTTTTTACCCCCTTCAGCATTCTTTCAAGGATCGAGGGCACCATCAAGCCTAAGGCTTTTGGAAACTGCGAAGGAACAGACTCCCAGTGCAGCAAGGGCTTCCCAGATTAGTAGGGCAATTCTAAAACTATCCCTTCCCTTTGGAAACTTTAAAAGGTCTGCCCTTTCCCTGTTCCACTGATCCTTAATGGCTTTCAAACTCAGGAAGCAGAGGAAAATTAACCATTGCTTATAATTAATTTTTCTAGGTATATGTCCAAACATTACACTTGGATTTGAAAGAGGGCTAAAAAAATACTATCCTGACTCAGTTTAGAGCAAGTAGTTGGAACAGTTTTACTAGTGGGGCTCTCATGGTAATGGTCCCTTCCTCATCTCCACCTTCCCAAGGGAATATTTTGCTTAGGATGGACCAATAGAGCAAATATGGCCCGAAGACAAGCACAGTGAGGTTGCCAAACCACCTTCTCCATTACCCTCTTGCATTGGGTGAGGGAGATCAACCCACTGAAGGCCAGTCTGAGAGAAAGAGCTTGTTTTGAGGCAAGAAGCAGAGGAGAAGATGGCTTGAACTGTCTGTTAGAAGCAGTCCACCTATCAGCTTGGCTCAACTCTGCCACAAAATGACACGGTGACAGATGAAAGGACACACCTAAAAATCAGACCAGGTTGCTGATGGGATATTCCTGGATAGCAAGGAAAACACATGCCACTTCTTCTAGTCTGAGATTCTTCCTGTCAAGGCAGGCTGGTCAAAGTTTGGCTGTGACTTCAAAAAGGAAACACTATGATTTTACACAAGCAGGCCTCAACTGAGAAAGGATTATAGCTTTATTTGCCTAGTCATGCTCTAACTTTGCCCAGGCAGGCCTCTCCTCTTTCTCCTTCTGCCACACTTTTGAGTGTGGCTCAGAAATATTTCACCATCATGCCCTGCAAAGAGCATTTGTGAGCATGACTCACAAATTAAGAATAGTTTGTGAGACCATTCCTTGTCAGCCTGCGCTGCCATCAGCACTCACAGGTGGCAAGACACAACACAACATTCTCTAAGGGACAGGAAAAGGGCTGAGACTTCCACAGCCTGCAGGACTGCGTCAGACTACAGAGCTGGAGACCGTGTGGAATAAAGCAAATCTGAAGCTGACTGAATGCTCAGCTCACAAACCATGGTGACACTTACACCAAACCCCAAAGGCTACACGTACCTCTTCATTTCCTGGAGAAGATCTGGCAGGAGCTGGGCATCATTCGCGGCCTTGAACTTCTTCCCAAATGGAATATCGGAAATAACGCTGTCGAAGCTTTCTGAAGGCAATGGCAATGCTGCAGAATAAAGGCAGGTCTTATCTCTGACTGCCTGAAAAATGACCCCGTTCCCCTTTCAACACTGTCTGCCAGCTCTTTTTGAGTTGTGTACTCAGATTCACAGCTCCTTCTGCACCTGCCCTCACAAACACTATGGAGCCACCACCTTCTGCAGACTGAGAAGAGACAAATGCATGACAGCATCCTTTAGTTTGCAGATTCCCTGCTCCTGATGATGTTTGCCCCTGCAGCAAGACTCTCCTATAGGGGCACTACATGGTTCCAAATTAACTGCTGCGTCTCAACACACAGTACATCTTAAACATGAAAAAAATTTAGCAAAACTCAAAAGAAGAGTTAAGATTGTGAGCACTTTACTTAGTGCAAACGTTCACATGCACATGTACAAATGGCAAGGAACCACATCAAGTTCCTCTCCGTCCCCCTTTTCTTTCCCCATGAATTTGGTCACTCGAGGGATTTGCTTTGCTCAGGATGACTCTGAGATGTATAAAAGTCGCTGTCTCCCACCCCAGCTGTCCAAGAATGAGTCAGAAATCTTGGTCGGCTGATGCTCTCAAGGTTGTTTTATTGTTTCTTATCTAAAATATTTTCTGTCTGGCCTGCCCAGGTCTGTTCAGCAGGGCAGCCCCAGGCACACACACAGGGGCAGACACTGTTTTTATACTACAAATTCCCTGTTAGTTATTTACAGTGATGATCCAATGCCTCTCACCTGTGTTAGACAGTTCCATTCTGCTCTAATCCAATCCCCAAGTGCCAACATCACCAAGAGGATGGAGGTTAGGAAGAAGGAAGGAGCACAGGACAATGCCCAAGTCCCTCCATCTCACCCCCTAAGCCCTATGGTAAAATCCCCAAAATTTCCCTTTTCACTCTACAACTACTACTATCGTGCTGTCTAAACTTTTCTGACCTTTAGCTCTTCATTCACAGGTGGTAATTTGTTGCAGGGGTCAAACTCAAAGCCACAGCAGTCCCTGGCTGCTGCCAGGGTCTGTGACCCCCCCTGCCAGGGCTTTGGAGCCCCTGGCTGGAGCTGGGATCAGCCAGGACTGTCAGAGACATCCTGGGTTCTGACAGGTTACAGCCAGCATCACTTGGGTTCTGTCAGAGGAGTCTCTGAGGTGTCACCCCCGAGGTTCTGCACCCCAGCAAAGGTCAGCTCCCCTGATGAGGGTGCAGCACTGCGCCTGTGGCGATGCAGGTCAGCCACGTGCCAGGCTGAGATCCTTCCTGAGACCTTGTGGGTCCCCCAGGGACCCAGCATCCCCCAGGGTGCTCAAAACTGACAGGACACAGCCCTGAGAAGACACCAGGACTAAAGGCCTCCAACTGTCTCTCCTCACCTAAACTCTGCTGAGATTCTACGATGACTTATCTAGAACTAGCTGAATGTGTTTCCCAGACCATTCTAGGGTCAACACTTAAAGCACAACAACTGGGTATGAATTCTTTCTGCAAATGAAAGGACGTGTCACCTACAGTCCTGCTCAAGACATGCAGAAAAAGCAGCTTCTGACCAGTGATGAAGACACCAACTACTAGTTCAGTTTAGAAAACCTGACACCTAAGTACACCTAAGTACCTTCCATTACCCTAGAAATCAAAGTCAAACACAGCTTTTAAGTGAGAAACAAACCATATTTTTATTAAAAAAAATATTTCTTACCATTATGTTAAGAAATAAGTACTACAAGGTAAAAAAAAATGCATACTTCACTCATGCACAGGCAAAACCAGTCAGCTTGCCTATCATGAATTTCATATAGGGATAATTTAGCCTCAGACTTTGAGGTCCAGAATAAGGTCATGAAATGATTACCCTCTCTATAGACTCGCTTGTGAATTAAGAGCAAGCAGACTCCCTCTTACAGGAGAAAGGCATCCTCACTCAAACTGCTCCTGCTTCAAAACATAAACAATTCAGCTTAGCTTAATGAGTCCTCGCCATTATGCATCTGGTAAATTTAAGTTACAGGCAGCATTTTATTTGGATTTGTCCTGGCTGTGTCCTATTAAGATACAAAGAACTCTCACGTGGTACATAGTCTTTGTGGTATTCACACATTTACCATTAAGACAATTACTGTTCATGCCAGACAATTGTAATTTTTATTGTCTTCTGCTGACTTCATTCTTACCAAAGTTCCCAAGTGCAGGCAGCAGGGAGGAAGAACAAATAATTATCCCTTCACTAGCACTAGCACTACAGAGTCACCACCCAGCTATTTGTTGGGGGTTAGTGCTACAACCCATCACCTCAAGAGAACCTGCCATTTCCTGTTCAATCCCAGAAACACAAAAAAAATTCCCTTGGAAAGCCTACAGACATACCTTTCACAGAAGCTTTAAGCAACTCAATCTTATCCATTAAGCCTGCAGCTGTAATATTCCCATCTGCACCCTCTAACTGCGAATCACTTATATCAGCACCCCAGTAACAGGCCTCCTGTTCAGAGAGAAAGAGAAAGGTAATTTTGTTAACACTAGGGTTATTTAGTTTAAAAATCCTTCTCAGAATTGCCTTGTTGCACAGCTCTTTCAAGACAACCCCCTTTCTGGGACATCTGCAATTGTAACATAGAGCAATTCACAATCCAGAGGAGGGAGGGGCAGAGCAGAATGTGCTGTCTTTACCTTTTTAATGTTCTGGTCTGCTCAAGACACTTGAAACTACAGAAATATCAAGAACATGTCCTAACAGCAAGAGCCCAGAAATATCAAATGTCCTAACAGCAAGACCCCAGCTAGCTACAGCCACTCCCACTGCCTCTAATGCTGATGACATCCCATCCCAGTCAGACTGACTCCCCCAACAAGCCCAGGAAGCTTTACAAGCCCGTGGCTGCCTCACACAAATCCTGCAGTGTGGATCAGCAGCTGCACCAGCCTGCAGGATATTCATCTGGGGGAACGTTTGTACTGAAACACTCAGCAGCTGCCCAGAAACATTGGTTTGGCTCCACCTTTCCAGCAATGGACTTTGGCCTAACTGGCAGAGAGAAAACCCTCTATCACAACTACCAGACTCCCTGCAAAGGTGCAGCCAGCTGTGGCTGGGATACTCACGGGCCACTCCTTGGCAGCCTCCAGCAGTATTGTTCCTAGCCCACACATGGGATCCAGCACACGGGCACCAGCCTGCAAAAACAGAGGCATTACTGCACCCCAAGCAGGGCACGCTCCTTACCCAGGACAAAGCTCACAGAGGCATGTGCATAATCCCACTGAATCCAGCACAGGTTACACATAATCACAGGTAATCCCAGGCCAAATTCACTTGTAAGGGAATACAGTAAACAGCACCAATAGCTTTGCTCAGACAGCCCTGAGGTGACATTCAGGAGGAAATACTACAAGTGGACTGCAGACAGATATTGGTACCAAATCAATCTGTGAAAATAAACCACATTTCCTTGGAAAACAACACCAAACAAGCTTTCATTTTCTCACTGTCACTGGACAATGAAGAAAATCTTGCCACTTAAGACACTGTACAAGGATTAACAGCTCTGTTGAGAAGCACCTGGAATTAAAGCAGACACCTGGCTGAACAGCAGGTGACAGCACATTCTCAACACAGGCATGGCAGACCTGTCCACATGCACTAGAGATCAGGGCATTAAAATCACCACCCTCCTTTGCAGCCTCCAGGTCCAGCCCCGATGAGCAGCACCCCTCTCCCCTTCATCCATTTCTTTGCAAGGAACTTGCACTGACATTGATTTCAGCCAGAGATGCCATAGCCCATGCCACTGTCGACCGCAGTCCTGCTGTTCTGATATACTCTCTGTTTGCCAGTGGAAGCCTGCAGACACAAAAAAAAAAACCAAACAACAAAATTAACTAAAACAGCAGCAGAACCACCCAGAAAAGCCCATGTAAAATCAAAGAACAAATGAACTAGACAGATCTAGTGAGAGATAGAGGAGTCTGCTTTTAACCATAACTCACTGCAAAGTCTGGTCTGTGTGTTCATTTAAAATCTGGGCAGATCACAAGACTAATTTGACAACCAGTGATTATGAAACCAAAAGATAAATACTCATGGTGGACAGCAAGACTTCTAAATCTTGCCCGTCCTGATACTGCCACAAGAAATATGGTGGGGAGAATGCTTACCTGAAAAGAGGAATCCCCACCACAGAGTGAATGTCATTAAGATGTACGAAGATCTAAAAGAGGGAAAAAACCAACCCCAACATTTTAAAGTCTCAAACTGACATGACAATAGCTTTAACTCATTTAAACCAGACACAGATGCTTTTACAACTTCTGATCTCAGTTTTCAAGAACAAACATGCATACTATAAACAATACAATTAATTGGAAGAAATCTCACTAGAGAATCTGAATGTCACTTTAAAGATGAATTAATGCTTAAGTAAGCTGAAGGGGATTTTGTCAGCTAGGAATCCATCAGCAATCACTTGAATTCATAAGGGGGCCTATTTTTTCCTTAACACAGCATAGGAATTTTTAATTATAAATCCATTCACTACAAATGGGAGAATATTATTAACTGTATATTAGCAACAAAATAAATAAATATTGAAAAAAATCTAACAATTTAACAAAAAAACCTCAAACCAAACTCCAATGAACAAACAAACCCCAAACAACAACAACAACAACAACAACAAACCCCACCATTAATCTCACTAGTGCCACTAAGGAGCAATTCAGATAGAAGTTATGTGTAAGTAATCCTCCCAGAAAAGTAGGCAGCTTAAAGGAATTGTTCTGCTGTCCCAAAAGAGCATCCCAAAAGAAGATTGAACTGCAATCCCTGTCCCCAGGAAACATACTGCTGTTGAAAAATCCCAGTCCTCAGCACTTGAATAGTTTCAAAGCAAAAATCGGGGCAAGAACAGGAGGTTCATATGAGCCTCAACAAAGCTGTACAATAATGCTCAGTGTGGGAAAACCAGTGCCAGAAAATGAACTCAAGAGTTTCTACAGGTCTCGGATCTCTCAGCATCAGTGCTGAGAGCAGCAGGTGCAGGGATGGAGAAAGAGCTCATCAAGAGCAAGGAGTCCTTGGGAAGGTGTCCAGGCAGCTCCACCAGCAAGGGTGCACTAAGTGAGCTGCTTGTCACAGACAAGGCCTGGAGGAGGCTCTGCCACAAAGGGCATTCTCAAGTCCAGCTCCTTGAGAGCACAGCCCTGCTGCTTGCTCACTTCCCCTCCAGAGGCCACCGGTGCCTCACGGCTCAGGTGATTTCCAGTTTTACACAGTCCGAGTCCAGCAGTCTGTAAGGGTGCTGGATCCTGAAACACCTCCTCTAAGGATCCTTCCCATCCCATGCAGGCCCATGCAGCCAGGGTGGTGTTTATTCCAGAGCACTGGAGAGCACACACACACACACACACGAGGGTCATGCACGTGCTTTGCTCAGTGCGACCAGAGCCCCTTTCCAAATTCACCAGCAGAAAGACTGTCAGGGAGAGGCCACGGTGCCACGTGCAAAGGGAGCAGAGAACACAGAAGGTGTCAGGGGTGATTCTGGAAGCATCAACAGGCAGACAAGCACCACTACCTCCAGGTCAGGGTCCCGCAGATCGGCACGCCAGCCGCACTGCTTCGCAAGCGCGACACCGACGGCTCTCCCGATCTCCTGCAAGGGGCAAGAGCAATCACAGACAACAAAACCCACACAATGCAGAAAACTGCCCTGGATGTGCAACCCTCAGAAATGCCTGGGAAAAGAAAGACTCGATGCCTAAGAGAACAACTCGGACAATTCCCACCAGAAGAGGTACACCAGGGCAGGGCAGGCGAGCGAGGGGCGAAGCAAACACACCACGTGGCAAGCAACCCACACCTCAACTGGAGCGACAGAGGCTAAAGCTCAGGTCCTGACCAAGTCACAACAAAATATTCACTTGAGTTGGACTTGATCCTTGTGGGTCCCTTCCAGCTCAGAATATTCTGTGACTGATTGTGGAATTCTTAATCACATGCACAAAATACTTTCAGTGGGTCTAAAGCAGATTACCCAACAGAAAACTTGCAAATGCACAACTACAACTCACAATTTTAACACTCTCATTACATACAGAAATCTCTGATTACCTTCAGAGTTTAAGTTCAAACATAGCAAACAAATTTAGGCAAACACCCTTGTAAGGGAGGCTCATTTCAACTCACCAAGGTACTAGCTTTAGCAGGAAAAAATCTGAACTACTGCTACCTGCAAGTAAGAGAAACCTGCACAGATGGGAAGAGGGCTGGATGGAATGGACCCCTGGAGTCTGCATGCCACTCTTCTTTTCCAAGGACCAAGCTCCACTTCTCCCAAGACTCATCCCAGGGCTGCATTCCTGAAGAACAAGCTCTCCCCAATACCCAACTAGAGGCAACTGAAGTTGCAAGTTCTAGCATTTACCTCTTCTTCTAGACTGCCTGTCACAACTGAAAGGAGTCTGGCTGCAGAATCCTTGCAATGGCCCTTTAAGCAGCTGTATGCTTATCTGATCACTCCACAAGCCCAGAAACCTCAAACTCTTCTTACCTTTGCTTATCCTCAATAAAAGGTATAGATTTGAAAAACGTTAAGGGTAATAGTGCACAGCAATTAAAACCAGCATTTGTATTTCCACTTGCTTAAAGTGAATGCAGGTTCAGGGCTTTTTGAGAAAATACAGAAATAGCTTACATCAGTTTATTATTTCAGAGCACATATCACAACTGAAATAACAAACAAACTACACATCTCTGTCCACCCTTGCTGAATTCTTTTAAGACACAGATACTTCAGCATACCTGTGAAGTAAGTATTCTGGCAATTGCTCCACTACAGCGACAAGACACTCTGAAACTGAAGCGAAGCGTCTCGTTCACCATAGGATTCTCTCCACTGCCTTTGGAAGGGAATTCTGAGGAAGTCTTGCTCTCAATCCAGCACTCCTGACCGTTCATTCTCTCTGGTGCCACACAGGTCTCTCCAGCTTCCACCTGACATTCCTCACACACAACTGCTCTCACTTGTTCTGTTTTCTGCCTTTTACTTGCAGTATTTGTCTCTTCTTCTGACTTTCTCTTCAGAGCCAATGCATTTTCTTGAGAGACATCATCTGTTTTACCCTCGTGTCCGTGAAGATTTCTCCAAACAGAGATAATTTCCAGCCAGTATTTCTGTTCCTCAGTGACAAGGCTTTTAATCTTGTGAAGCATTTTCCCTGGAAGAACAAAGCAGGTTTGGGTTAAGTACTTCAGCATCAGCATTTCATTTCCCTACAGACTGAGAATAGCTGTTAAAGCAACTGTGTTCAGATTTCATTAGTGTGTGAATCCAGAAACCAGCAGCTGATACCACAGACACAGCTGAGCTCCCAGCACCCACAGACCCACCAGAAGCCACACAGGCATCCCTCTGATCACAAGCTCTGCACAGCCAAGATTAAATCACACAAGGGCTGAATTCTGCACAGGAATTCAGCAGCTGCAGAAAACCAGACCACCTGTGAGTCATTCCCAGAGACAGAGAACCAGCCTACCATGCCACCCACCCCAGAAAGCCCACGGTTGAGAGAGGCAGGACACATTCCAGAATTGGAAGACAGATACAAACAGGAATTACTTTGAGTCGCCTCAGGCAAAACCAAGTTTGTTCTTTCAGAAAGAAAATTTCTGCTTCCCATTCATCACTGCCTTCAGTCCTGCAACACACACTTACACGTGTGGGCAGTCCCAAGCTAGCTACAGGAGAAGCACGCAGAACAGAGAGGCCAAATCACTTAAATACCTCAAAGCTGGTCAAGAAAAAAAGATAAAGGTCTTTCTAGTTACCACTTAAAATTTTAGAATGATGAGCAAATTTCATCCTCAAAGCCATCCTCATTACCCAAAGTAATATCCCAAATAAAAACCCACCAGCAGGCAGATATCAATCCATCTAACCTGAAATTCTCATTCCATCACTGACAGAGAGGATGACCCAAAAAGCTGCGACTTAGAAGAAAACTGTGTACTAAACAGTAAATCGACACAAGATATAGGTTGGGAGTCACTTTGTTTAACAGAAAATAAGACCCATTCTTGAAATAAAACACAAGATATCTAGAACTGAACTTTTTTTTTTTTTGGGAGGGAAGTAGTCTTCTCTTTTTGGGACGGGGCAGGGGAGAGCATCTCAAAAATACAGACACACATTCAGAGCCGGTAGAATACAGGCTGGAAGGCAGCTATTGAAAACAATCTAAAATCCTTTCCCAGGTTAAAAAAGCGCGAAAAATAAACGTGGGTGAAAGACTCGTCAGTATCAATTACTGTCAATTAGAACTACAGCCACTAGTAAAAAAATAAACACGTCACACTTTACAAGCAGGACTCAAACGGAGCGCTCCGCTCCCGCGCAGCCCGGGCCGTACCTCTGCTCCCGCACACCGGCAGCGGGCTCTGCTTCTTCAGCAGCAGGAAGAGCCGCTCCGCCGACCGCAGCTGCCGCAGCTCGCCCGGCCCCGCCGCCGCCCTGAAGAACACCTTTCCCGAGACGCAGTCCACCTCCGGGGAGAACACGGCTCGGGGTGAGCCCTTCCCGCAGCCCCCGCTCCCTCCGGGTGCCGGTTCCCCCAGCGGGCAGCCCCAGCTCCCTCCGGCTGCCGACCCCAGCTCCCTCCGGCCCCGGCCCCAGCTCCCTCCGGCCCCGGTCCCGGCCCCCGCTCCCTCCGGGTGCCGGTTCCCTGCAGCGGGCAGCCCCAGCTCCTCCGTCCAGCTCCGCTCCCTCCGGCTGCCGACCCCAGCTCCAGCTCCCTCCGGCTGCCGACCGCAGCTCCTCCGGCTGCCGGCCCCAGCCCCGCTCCCTCCGGGTGCCGGTTCCCCCAGCGGGCAGCCCCAGCTCCCTCCGGCTGCCGACCCAGCTCCCGCTCCCTCCGGCTGCCGACCCCAGCTCCCGCTCCCTCCGGGCGCCGGTCCCCGCTCCCGCTCCCGCTCCTCCGGGTGCCGGTTCCCTCCAGCGGGCAGCCCCAGCTCCAGCTCCCCCGGGCGCCGGCCCCAGCTTCCTTCGGGTGCCGGCCCCCGCTCCCGCTCCCTCCGGCCCCGCTCCCGCTCCCTCCGGGTGCCGGTTCCCTCCAGCGGGCAGCCCCAGCTCCAGCTCCCTCCGCCCAGCTCCAGCTCCCTCCGGGTGCCGGCCCCAGCTCCAGCTCGCTCCCGCTCCTTCCGGCCCGGTCCCCGCTCCCTCCGGCCCCGGCCCCCGCTCCCTCCGGCCCCGGTCCCCGCTCCCTCCGGCCCCGGTCCCCGCTCCCTCCGCCCCGGCCCCCCTCCCTCCGGCCCCGGTCCCGCTCCCTCCGGCCCCGGCCCCCGCTCCCTCCGGCCCCGGCCCCCGCTCCCTCCGGCCCCGGTCCCCGCTCCCTCCGGCCCGGTCCCCGCTCCCTCCGGCCCGGCCCCCGCTCCCTCCGGCCCCGGCCCCCGCTCCCTCCGGCCCCGGTCCCCGCTCCCTCCGGCCCCGGTCCCCGCTCCCTCCGGCCCCGGCCCCCGCTCCCTCCGGCCCCGGTCCCCGCTCCCTCCGGCCCCGGCCCCCGCTCCCTCCGGCCCCGGTCCCCGCTCCCTCCGGCCCCGGTCTCCGCTCCCTCCAGCTGCCGGCCCCAGCTCCAGCTCGCTCCCGCTCCCTCCAGCCCCGGTCTCCGCTCCCTCCAGCTGCCGGCCCCAGCTCCAGCTCGCTCCCGCTCCCTCCAGCCCCGGTCCCCGCTCACCTCCGTGGCGCCGAGCCGCGCCCGCACCTCCCGCGCCAGGAAGGGCTCCAGCCCGCGGCCCGCCGTGCAGAAGAACCGCCCGGGCTCCGCCATGCCGACGAGGCGGGGCCGCGGCGCCGGGAACCGGATTGAAAAGCGTGGTTTTGTATCGCTTCCTGTGTTTTGTTGTGTTTAGGCGGCGGATGCTCAACCCGTACGTGCTGTTTGTGCAGGACAAACGCATTTTCCGTACGGAAATGCACAAGATACTTGTCACCAGCTGCTCGGCAGGGCGGGCGCTCGCGATGGCTTTATGCTCTGTACAATTAGTCCTGTGTAGTGATGACTGTATATAAACGATACAGATACATACGATATAGTACACACGATTGTTTTCACTGTAAATTCGGAAGTGAAAAAAAACCCTTCCATTGTTATTCTACACAAACACTTCGGAAGGAAGTTGCCGCTGTTGTTCTGGCATGACCTGCAACTTCAGAGGAAAAAGGACAGGCAAATAGATCTATTTAGAGCTCTAAATTCACTATGTAGTAAATCACACATGACAGATACCAGCCAGCAGAATACCGAGGATCTGAATTCAGTACAGTAGTGAGTCTTCCTCCAAGAAAAAAAGAGAAAAATCTTGCAAAAAAAGAAATCTTGGAGCTTGTCTTATATAATAAGTTGCATATGTTAGAGCCTCTTCAAATGTTTGTAACGATAGTTTTACAACTTTGGGCAAAAATGAAGTTCTTGAGTTGGTCCTTGCACCCTTCACACAAAACAGCATTATAAAGGTGCAAGGACCTCCACAAACATTTGCATTTCGTGCTTAATAGCTTAAGCATGCATTTTGTAGAGCTTTTGTACAATACTCTGTTTATTAAGACTACTGTGCAAAAAAGATTCTCAGCCACTGAGGTGGTTTCTGTAATCCTCTAAAAATTATTAGTAACATTCCTAAGGTTTAGCAGGCCTGTGTGGGATTATTGAAAACAAATCCTTGTAGTTCACTGTCAGTGCTGTACCCTGCACTGACAAATGAGAGAACACTGGCAGCAGCCTGCATGGCCAGTGAAGTGTTGAGGAACACGAGCTGATGTGCACTGCGGGTTACTTCAAAATATATAAATATTTTAAAGTGGCACAAGGATTGGTACAGGTGCATCTGGCAGTGCAAACACAAATATATAAGGCACCAACCATGCAGGGCAGATCTATCTTTGTGTATCTTGCAATCACTGTCTTCATCTCGTGTTGTCAGAGAAATGCTACAGCTTGTCAGCCTGTAAGAAAAATCAAAGTCAAAACAATTTTGGAGCTTTTTCAGTATCAGGTCACTGTACTTTCCCTAAAATTTAGGTTTTGATCTTCCACTCCTGAAACTGCTTAAATTATTTTATTTTTAAAATGCAAGCATTATTTTTCTTTTTCAAGATTTGAGACTTGATTATAGGAAATAGTTAAAACTGCAAAGTGCATATTGGAACAGTAACAATCTATGTCTGAATATTTTAACATTGTTTGAAATTTTAATAAGGCTTGTCTGGAACACAGTTATTGCTATTTATAATGATAATTGTAATATTATTTATATTTTAAAAATAAAACAAACCTGAAGGCACAGACACAACTGTTTGAATAGTGAAATTAAGCAGCTAGAAACCAGAATGCTGCCTAGAATTAATTCTTTTGCATTTGAACACTCTTCAGGTTATCTACAGCTTTCTCTTCCAGGCAACTATGATGACATTTACATGGAGATATGGAATCGACTAACTGTGGGGGACACAGCTTTTAAACTCTGGCAATTCTTCAGACATTCCAGGTGCTCCACCTAGAAATATATTGCTTTTTCAGGTTTGAGTCATATATCCTGAGTAAACAAGAAAAGAAAAAATGCTGGTTGGTATGAACTGACACTTAACAGAAATGTAGATTACGTGAAGATACTCTGTGTGTGTGTGTGTGTTTCCCTACCAGAGAAAATTATGCATCAGCAACTTATAAAAGCAGTATCTTTGAGCTTAGTATCCAGAGTTTTGCTGCTTATCTTGCAGCACAAAATGATATTCCTTTACACAATGGTTCTTATTCCACTGCATATACTAAAAAGCTACTGGCATTTACCTCACTTAATCTCCTGAAAAAAGTAACATTACAGGTGACACGAAACAGTGAAGTAAGAGCAGCGTTCCAGCCTTCAAACTTATAAAGGGTAAGAAATTTCAAAGCCCTAAGGTTATTTCAACAGACTGTGATGCACTGCTTGTCTGTAATGCTGCATGGAGTTTATACATACTGTTTCAAGAAGTATTTCACCTCCCCCCAGTTCAGGACCATTTTTAAAACACGACCATAACAATATGAAGTGAAGAGTGAAAACCCCAAAACTTGATCTTTATGCAGTTTTAACTATCTGTACTATTTTAAAGTCTGTCCTCTTTTCACCTTCTTGTTTTCAAATGAACAAAACTTCAGGATTTGAAATGTCGGCATCAAACCAGACTGTCCAAACCTAAAATACATTTTGAGTCTGACAGTGTAGGCACTAAGCAAAACTCAAATACTATGTCGTGTAATTCATTATAAAGCAAAAACATATGTATTCCTGTGACCTAAATCTGGATAGAACTTACTGTGACAAGGATACATCCTGGTCTCCTAACATTAATATCAGCATGTTATTCATATCCAAAATTTAAATCCTGCATCCCTCACTTGTAGCTGTTGCAAATACAGTTTGCTGGTCTCCAAGTTTATCTTCTTCAAATGAAAACTTGTGGAAGAAACTACCATGGTTTCTTAGTTTTTTATGAATATTCATACTTTCACTTATGACTCCTTCAAGAAATTTGTTTTTATTGCATCATCCTTTGCCTTTCACACATGTTCAAGGTATGTCCAAAAGGAACACAATGTCACAACCAGACCTCTGGAGTGCTACACAGTAGAGTGCAAGGTGCCTTTTCACCCTGACCAGACAACTCCCGAAGTGCTGGCAACACCAGGACATCAAAAACAACAGGCAGCTCAAAGAGTGGGACAGTAATAGCATTCAAATGAGGAAACACTTCTGCAGGAAATAAAGCTCTGGATCATGTCCTCTACAGTTAGACCATAAACAGTTTCTGTGAAGAAATTCCTAGAAGTGAGGGTAAATGCTGTTGGTTCTTAGAACACATAGCAGTTCAGTTACTCGCACTGCACCTACAATCCAAACTGCCAAAGAGAAGCCATCTGCAAAGTAAGAGCCCTGCCTGCAGCACAAACTGTGCTTTCTTCAGCTGACACATCACAGACCTCTCTACAAAGCACTGGAAACACCTTAGAACCCCAGTCCCTCCCATCAGTTAGACAGGAGAAGAGCAAAGCCATGTTTTTCTAAGCCCCTCGTTCCTAGAACACGGCTAAGCATGTTTCTAAAACACTTGTGGTAGTTATTTGGTTACTTCTGTACTACAGCAAGCATAAACTCTGTAATTCGTGCTTCATATTAAATTCTTTCCAGTTGAGATTTTGGACAAATCCAATCCTCCAAGCTCCTTTCAAACAATCCACAGAAACCAGTCTGTGTTTATAGTGTTTCTTCACAGAGAAAACAATTTGAAGCACAGCTACACTTTTACCTCAGAATTTCCTGGCCCCACTTTTGGTTCAGGTCCACAAAAGTACACATTTACAAAACCAGACCATAGCACTAGGACTTCTTTTATTATTTCCAACACTGCCATCAAAGCAAGGCATGAACTCGTATCTCACTTCAGTCTTCAACAGAACAATTATTTGTTCCCTCAGCGCCCTCCTCACCCTCAGCTCCCCCGCGGCCCGAGCCGCTCCCTCAGCGCCCCGGCCCCGTTCCCTCCGCGCCCTCCTCACCCTCAGCTGCCCCGCTCCTCAGCGCTCCCGCTCCGGCCCCGCCCCGCTCCCTCCGCGCCCTCCTCACCCTCAGCTGCCCCGCTCCCTCAGCGCTCCCGCTCCGGCTCCGGCCCCGCTCCCTCCGCGCCTCCTCACCTCAGCTGCCCCGCTCCTCAGCGCTCCCGCTCCGGCTCCGGCCCCGTTCCTCCGCGCCCTCCTCACCCTCAGCTGCCCCGCTCCCTCAGCGCTCCCGCTCCGGCCCCGGCCCCGCTCCCTCCGCGTCCTCCTCACCCTCAGCTGCCCCGCTCCCTCAGCGCTCCCGCTCCGGCCCCGGCCCCGCTCCCTCCGCGCCTCCTCACCCTCACTCCCCAGCAGCCCGCTCCGGCCCCGGCCCCGCTCCCTCCGCGCCCTCCTCACCCTCAGCTCCCCAGCAGCCCGCTCCGGCCCCGGCCCCGCTCCCTCCGCGCCCTCCTCACCCTCAGCTGCCCCGCTCCCTCAGCGCTCCCGCTCCGGCCCCGGCCCCGCTCCCTCCGCGCCCTCCTCACCCTCAGCTCCCCAGCAGCCCGCTCCGGCCCCGGCCCCGCTCCCTCAGCGCTCCGGCCCCGGCCCCGGCCCCGGCCCCGCTCCCTCAGCGCTCCCGCTCCGGCCCCGGCCCCGCTCCCTCCGCGCCCTCCTCACCCTCAGCTCCCCAGCGGCCCGCTCCGGCCCCGGCCCCGGCCCCGGCCCCGCTCCCTCAGCGCTCCGGCCCCGGTCCCGCTCCCTCAGCGCTCCGGCCCCGCTCCCTCGGCGCTCCGGCCCCTCTCCCGGCCCCGCTCCCTCAGCGCCCCGGCCCCGCTCCCGCTCCGCTCCCTCAGCGCCCCGGCCCCGCTCCCTCAGCGCTCCGTTCCCGCTCCCGGCCCCGCTCCCGCTCCGGCCCCGCTCCCTCCGCCCCCTCGGCGGCGCTGCGCGCATGCGGGGCCGGGGCCGGGCCGGTCTCCATGGCAGCCGCAGCCGGCAGCGGGTGCCGCCATGAGCCCGCCCGAGGTGGAGCCGCTCGTGTGCCGCAGATACGAGATCCAGCGGCGCCTGGGCAAGGGGTGAGTGCCTGGCGGGGCCTGTGGGAGCTGGGAGGGCCCGGGAGAGCTCGGGGGGCCCTGTGGAGCTCCGGGCGCCCTGAGAGCTCCGGGCGGCCCGGGGGGGCCTGAGGGGGTGTTCGGGAGCTCGGGCGGCGGCGGGAAGCATCTGTCGGTCAGGGTCCGGTGAAGCGCCAGGTGACCCAGGGGAACTCCGGCGGACTGTAAGAGCTCAAAAGTAAATAATAAATTGGATCTGAGTCTCAAGGTGCATTCTCTCTGTGCCTGCCAAATCCTTCTACGTTTACTGTAACCCCGTCACTTCAGATCGTGCTGCATCAAGTCATATCTTCTCCATAAAATGTATTTTTGTACATGAGCCAATGATAATTTCTAAGATATGTTTCCTCAGACCCTAAACCCTTCTGACTTACCTGCTTTTCTATTCTAGCAGCTCTTTGCTATTGTTTGGTTGCATTAATACAAGTATTTAAGCATTTCCCTCATTATGTTCACAGAGTCAAGGAATCACTGAGGTGGAAAAGCCCTCTGAGCCTTTGGAGTTCAACCACTCCCCCAGCACTGCCAAGGCCACCACTAATCCATGTCTCCAAATGCCACACTGGAGATCCCCAGGAATGGGGGATCCTGTTAAATCCCCAGGAATGGGGACTCCATGCCTGCCCTGAGGCAGCCTGTGTCAGCCTTTGCAGAAGGGTTTTTTCCAATATCCAACCTGCACCTCCCCTGGCACAACTTGAGGCTGTTTCCCAATTGCCAGCAGGGTAGTACTGTAGCACTTATCTGAGGTACTTGTACCACTGCTTGTACTGCCTGACATGTGGCAAAAGTCCTGATCCCATGCTCCAGGACCATGTGTGCTACTGGGAAGCCTGCCTTGATGTCCTTACAGGAGTATTTAATCACTAGAATCATACATTGCAGCTCTTTTGCTTTGTACAAGTATTTAAACATTAAATGAGCATTTCTGAGTGGGATGTGATCCCTTCGTGCAAAGGTAAAGCAGCTCCCAGACTGTAGACAGTCAAGATTCAAATCTGTGGCCTAAAATAAAAAAAACTCTATCTGTACCACAAGTGAGGCTGAGTAATCATCATTTGCAACTATCACAGTCATCCAGAGTAGGGAAAACTCGGGTAGAATTTCCTGTTCCCTTAACAGACAACACAGTTTTTAATTGAAAAAGAAGGTTTAGTGTCAGACCTGACAGTGCTGTGTTAGTGGCTGGCCCCAGTGGTCCTGGAGGGCTTTACCAACTTCAGCTATTTTGGGACAAAAGTACTACAGACCAAGTTACTACAGACTTCGGTAAAGAGTCTCTCTCCATCCTTCTTACTGCCCCCTTTTCAGTTTTGAAAAGCTCAGCAAGTTCCCCTTGGAGCCTTCCCTTCTCCAGACTGAACACCCCAAGCTGTCTGAGCCTGGCTCCAGAGCAGAGGCCTCCAGCCCTTGGAGCAGCTCCATGGCCCTTCTCTGCTCCTGCTCAAACTGCTCCATGTCCTTCTTGTACTGAGTAGCTCCAAGGTGGATGCTTTGCTCCAGGTGGGAATCCCACCAAAGTCAAATGCAGGGGAAGAATTACCTTTCTTGGCCTGCCAGCCACACCATGGCTGGTAAAAGCCAGGTGCCATTGGCATCTTGCCACCTGGGCACACCTGGGCTCATGTTCAGCCACTGTCACCAGCACTGCCAGGTCCTTTTCCAGCTTTCCAGCCACTCTGTCCCAAGACTGGTGTCTGTCACGGGGTTGTTGTTACCCAGGAGCAAGACCTTGGCCTCGCTGACCCTTGCACCCCTCGTCCCATCGATCCCGTCCTATCGATCCCACCCTTCCAGGTCACACTGTCACAGAGGGAGGTCAGGGCTGCCTGTCACAGCCTCGAACCAGCTGGGCCTGATCCCCTGGCTGTCCTTCTTTTGATGCATGCCAGGACATGGCTGGCTGGCTGGGTAGCTAGTGCATGGTGTCAGCTCATTTCCAGGTTTTTGCCCACCAGCACCCCAAGTCCTTCTCCTCAGGGCTGCTCTCCATACAGAGTCATGGAACCACAGGATAGTCTGGGTTAAAGCCTGCTCATTCCCACCCCGTGCCATGGGCATGGATGCCTTACACTTAGTCCTGGTTGCTCCAAGCCCTGTCCAACCTGGCCTTGGACACTGCCAGGGATGGGGCAGCCACAGCTTCTCTGGGTGACCTGTGCCAGGGCCTCACCACCCTCACAGGCAAGGATTCCTTCCCAAATTCCATCTAAACCCAAGGATTTCTTCCCTGTGGCAGTGGGAAGCCCTTCCAGCTTGTGTTGCCACCCCAGGCCCTTGTCCAAAGTCCCTCTCGAGCTCTCTCTGAGCCCTTTCAGGCACTGGAAGGAGCTCTGAAGTCTCCTTGCAGCCTTCTCCCTCCAGGCTGAACAACCCCAGCTCTCTGTCTGTCTCCTGAGTGGAGTGCCTCCTTGGCCTAATATCCCTGTGTTCCACACTGCTCCCATCACCTCTGCTTCCATCTGGTGCCCCTGCAGGCCCGAGGTGTGTGCAGGTGTCAGCCCCTGCTCACCTGTCCGTGCCTCTCCGCAGGCCTATGGCATCGTCTGGAGAGCACTTGACCGCAAGACAGGAGAAACCGTCGCTGTTAAAAAGATTTTTGATGCTTTCAGGAACAGAACAGATGCTCAGGTGAGGAATTTTTGTCCTGATGTGTTCTGAGACGTGGCGGGATTCCATAGGTATTTTCAGGATTTTTGTCTCTGAAAGATGATAATTCTGCACATAACAATACAGTCTGCAGGTATATTGGGATAAAAGCAAGCAATAAATGTCAAGCTTTGTGTATCATGACGTGTATAAAAGAGGAGTGGATTTAACCCTGTCATTGAACTGCATCTCTGTTCTGCCATTCTCCTGAGGTGATAATAAACTGTTTTTTCTTTGTTCCTAGAGAACATTTCGAGAGATTATGTTCCTGCAGGTAATGTCCATGTTCCCCTTCTTGTCTGATTTCTTATTAATCTCTGATGTCTAAATATTTTCTTCCCATTGTTTTCCAAAATGCCGCAGTCATTGATTAGTGTTGATAACTTTAATTTCTTTTCTGCACCATCTTGGCAAAGAGCCTTTCAGGGTGAACCCACCTGAATGAAACACTCTCCACTTGAGCTCGTTTTTACTCTTTCCTGTTCTTTCCCCAGTTTTAGCAATGTGTCTGCTGCAGCATCAGCACCTTCTGTCACTTCTTGCTTCTTTGTGGACAGAAACTGTTTCTCTTGCATTTTAACTGCCATGATTGAGGAGGGGCTGGGGTGGGAGAGGGATTTACACTCCAAAATTTTCTTCCTCCATCATACTGTAAGCAATTTAATCACTTAAAATAATCGAACCAAAAGAAAAAGGGAAGTTCTGCAAGGAATAACTTAAGACTACTATTGTTTTGATATAATTGACCTTATCGGTGGCATTCCAGTTATCTGTCCACTCCTCCTCAGGCTTACCATGTAGAAACATCAATATTTTGGAATAATGTTGTTATAACTTGTGATTTTCTAAGGACACAAGTGAGGCAGGGCTCATAGAAGAGGTGTTTCCTAAAACTGCCAAGTTTAAGTAGGAAAGAGATTATATTTTTAACTTTTTAGTCCTTCTTGAAGCCTGAAATAGAAGCTGCAAACTTTAAAACTAAAAATAGAAACAATTCCTTAGAAGTGAATTACCTGTGAATTAGATCATCTCTGAAAGTGCAGCACTCCTGGAATGGATGGATAGAGGAGGATCAGGGGAAAAAATATATTTCTTCTGAAGGAAAGAAGGAGTCACTTGGCAGTGGAGGGCAGGGAGAGGAAAGGTAATGTGCTGCTCAGCACATACTTCCATAACTTCTGGTGCTCAGTAGACTTTAAGAATTTTAGTTTCCCCTCCTATTTTAAACCTCTTTCTTGATGTTTGACTGAGGGCTCAGAAAGGGAAAGTTGTGAAAAGTACTCATCATTCATAACTGCATGTTTGTCTTAATTTGTTTGTCTGTGCATAATAATTGCTTTGTTCGATCTTGATGTTTATCACAAGGTCATTTGGTGGACTAGGTTCCTGTTTTATGTGTCTCAGATACTCTAATTGAGAAGCTGCTCTAGAATCTGGGGTGTGAATGATTCTCTGGTACTCTGGTTGTGGCTTGCAGGTTTTGTGTTTGCTGTTCAGTGTAGTTGTAGATCTATGGGTGCATTTTAGGCCAGGTTTAGAAAGTCATTTTGGTAAGTATGTTAGGAGCATTATTATTCTTTAAGCAAAGATTAATAGAACTGGCCCTGACAAGGTTTTTTCAAGGTAATGTGGGTTTCTTTTAGTACAGATTGAAATTTTTTCAGGATTTTCTGTTATCAGTTCCAGGGCAAGGCAGTATGAGACAGTGGAATTTTCCTTCTTAAATAGTAACACTGTCAAGATTTAGCTGCATCTCTAGAACAATATTCTCTTTCTAAAGAAGGTAAAACCCTTGTTTAGATCACTTGGATGGGTATTGTGACTGTTCTCAGAATGAAAACAAAGTGTGTGGTGGCCTGGCTGTGTATCACTGCTGTGTTAGTGTGTTTTCACAGGTTGCTTCAGGTGAATGTGTTGTTTTGTGAACTTGCCTAGATGTTACACATTATAAAATGTTGGAGTATTATGAGTGTTTACGGTGTCCCTGGCTGCACAGAAGTGGGAAATAAAAGCTGTTAAATTTGGGGGTGAACTTAATGATCCCATGAGGATTGTCAGTCTGCAGAAGTGTGAGGATGGACTCCACCTGCAGTGTGATACCTGTGTTCAGGTCTCTCTGTGTCTGATCTCCATGCAGCCTGTGTGTGTGTGAGCCAGCCCTCAGATCAGCCTGTTCTGATTGTTTGGGGTTTTAACTATGAATGTTGATGGCAACTATGACCTATTTGCATGCCACAATCATTCCTTGGTTCAGTAGGAAATGTGAGGTGCATAAAGGGGACTGGATTTTATTATAAATGGTATTAGTTAGGACTAATGTCTCATTCAACAGAGATTTTTTTAAATTAACTGACTGGTTTTCTACTATTGAACAAACTTAAATCCTTTTCTTAAGTTTATTTAAGAAGAAGCCTAATGGAGGAAATAGCATGTTAATATTTGTTCTAGACAGTAATACAAACTGAAATAGGTTATTGTCCCTTTTTATGATTCACAAGCCAAACACGTGATTTTGACAGCTGGGTCTCTTCCCTGTGCAGGAATTTGGAGAACACCCAAATATCATCAAGCTGCTCGATGTTATCCAAGCAGAGAATGACAGGGACATCTACCTCATCTTCGAGTCCATGGGTGAGACTCAGCATTGCAGCAGCCAATTCAAACCAGCCTCTCTTGGCAGTTATCCTTGTTATCACTTTGATAGTGGGGTGGTGGTGATATACATGAATATTCATGATACTGCTGGAATTTACTGACGTAAATATATTACTGGTATATTACAGAGACAGATTTACATGCTGTGATTAAGAAGGGGAATTTGCTGAAAGATATCCACAAGTGTTACATTCTCTACCAACTCCTGAAGGCAACTAAATTCATCCACTCAGGGAATGTGATTCACAGGGATCAGAAGGTACATTTCGGTCATGGTCTGTATCCTTCACTCCAGTTTCCTCTTGAACACTAAATAAAATCACAGATTGATTGGGATGGAAGGGACCTTCAAAGCCCTTCCATTCCCACCCCTTGCCAGGGGTAGGCACACCTTACATTATCCCAGGTTGTTCCAAGCCCTGTCCAACCTGGCCTGGAAAACTTCCAGGGATGGGGCAGCCACAGCTTCTCTGGACACCCTGTGCCAGGGCTCCAGCAGCCTCACAGGCAAGGATTCCATCCCAGTATCCCATCCAACCCCGTTCTGTGGCAGTGGGAAGCCATTCCTGTCCATGCTGTCCAGGCCTGTGTTCAAGGTCCCTCTCAAGCTCTCTTGGCATCCCTTTAGGCACTGGAAGGGGTTCTGAGATCTTCCCTGGAGCCTTTTCTCCAGGGTGAATCCCCCACAGCTTGTCCCAGCCTGTCTCCATAGGAAAAACACAAAGAAATACACGAGTACGAGACGAGTAAAAGAACCTCGATGATAATCTGCTGTGCAGAGAGTAAAAGGCTCCTTCATTGTGCCCTGTCCAACCCAGCCTTCCAACGTGCTGCTGGACGCCCGGTGCTGTGTGAAGCTGTGTGACTTCGGCCTGGCGCGCTCCCTGGGCCAGCAGGGCGAGGCGCAGCCCGGCCCCGCGCTCACCGAGTACGTGGCCACGCGCTGGTACCGAGCGCCCGAGATCCTGCTGGCCTCCCGCAGGTGAGGGCGGCGAGCCTGCCTCTTCTCCACTGCTTGCAGGAGGTCTTGTCTAAGGCTCGCCAGTCTTTTAACTTTCACCGTCACCAGATGCGGTCTCATGTCAGCTGCTGTCCCTGAAAATAAGCCTTCTGATTTGTTTTAGTATAGTGGAGTCAGTTCTCATGAATTGTAAGATAAACAAGAATCATGTTTGCATTCCTTTGTAAAAGATATCACCTGATGGACTTCTCCAGTGACCAGTGAAGATGGAGAGGTGGGAACCTCTCTGTCCAATCTCTGATCACTGTCCAGAAACTGAGAGATACGAGGTCAACAATAAACTAGAATCTTCTTCCTTTCTTCTTCTCTGCCTGAATACCCGTTGTGTGTGTTACTGTGTGTTTCTATCTGCGTCACAGTAACAGTCAGCAGTCTGTTTTCTCATTATACAATTAAATTTCTGCAACATAAAAACCTCTTAGGAACGTGTACATGTCCTTCTTTTCTTAGAGTGTCAGTGTACATACATGAGCAGCTCATCTGTTGTCACCCTTTCTCCCACCAGATTTTTTTTTCTCCCTTAAACCTACAACTTTACATAATCTGCTTGAGAACATAAGTTCTCTTTTCCAAATTGAGTGTTGTTTGATAGATCTTCACAAAATATTCCCTAATCAAGTGTTAAACTGATTAGTTTAGAAAGTGTTAACTGCCTGTTAGTCAGCTTTTTTAAAAAATTAAATATGAAAAACCATAAGTTTTAAGTAAACTTATGTTTAACCATAAGTTTTAACCATAAATAAATAAATAGATGCAGGACAAGATCCCAAATTGTAATTTGGATGTTTTTGCAAACTGTCCTGTACCCACTGTTTGGCATTTACTTTGCTTAAAAATGCAGTTCTTAAGTAATTGCAACTGCTTTGTGCATGCATTATGACCAAAGTCAATTGTTTCCAAAGAACAATGTGTACCTTCATTCCTGGTCATATGAAGAGGATATAACACCTTGTTCTGACATTACCTTTAATATCTTACCTTGTTCTGGCACTTACCTGTAATATATTTCCTTTTACAATTTCTTAGACTGGACTTTGAGTAGGATAAATCTCCTTGCTCTTTCATGCTTGCCAGTCTCATAATTCCCAAATTTCTCAATTTATAGTTCAAACCTGTGAGCATTTGTATTTGAGAAGCCAACAAGCGTGCTTTCTAGCAAATAAATCAGTGTAGGTGATGTGAGTACTAGGTGCAGGAAAATAATTGATTTAATCCTTCCTCTGTTTTATTCCTGTTTGTAGTTACACTAAGGGTGTAGACATGTGGAGCATTGGCTGTATTCTCGGAGAGATGCTGCTTGGAAAGCCTCTTTTTCCTGGAACATCAACAATGAATCAAATAGAGCAGATCCTGAGGGTCATCCCTGCTCCATCCCCAGAAGGTAGGACTCTGCTGTGGGGAAAGGCATCTAGAGAAGGGGTTAAGAGTGGAAGAAAGCAGCCTGGCTGGGTCAGGGAAGAAGGTATCTCTCACTCATTCTGGCACTTTCCAAAGAAATTATAATCTTCATCTTGAATGTTAGTGTTGGAGGAAAATAAGAAATTCAGATATTGTGGTGCTTCTGCATCTGGTACTATGAGAATGCAAGTTTATGAAGTATATGATTAATATAATTAATAATTATGATTATTAAATAGGAATTCAAAAATCAGCTTAGAAAATGTGTAAGTAAATATTCCATCCCCCTTCCACAGATCTCTGACCACGTTTTCTGAGGGTAATTTCCTATGTTAATATCAAATATTGGCTTTTCTTCATAAACTGTAGCTCTGCTAATCCTCATCTTGGCAGTAACAGTATCTTTTTATTATTGCAGATATTTTGGCTCTGCAGTCAGAGTACAAGGCCTCAGTTATTAACCACATGAGTTCCAGGTAAGGCCGAGGTGTTTGTGTGTCTCAGATCATGTAATGTGGGACCGTGGAGCCCTGGAACCACAGAACAGTTTGAGTGTGAAGGGACCTCGTTCCACCCCCTTGCTATGGACAGGGACACCTTTCAGTAGACCAGGTTGCTCCAAGCCCCATCCAACCTGGCCTTCCAGGGATGGGGCAGCCACAGCTTTTCCCGGAAATCATTCCATTCCCTCAGTACCCTCACAAGCAAGAATTTCTTCCCAAAACCCCATCTAACCCTGCCCTCTGGCAGTGGGAAGCCATTCCCACTTGTGTTGTCACCCCAGGCCCTTGTCCAAAGTCCCTCCCAGCTGCCTTTGAGCCTCTTAAGGCACTGGAAGGGGCTCTAAGTTGTGTCCTTAAATAAAAATTATTTAAAATACAACTAAGATTTGGTGTTTAAATTTTTTTTCCATATACTTTCTTCTTCATTAGGTTCACAATTATATTTAGGATTTCAAAATGAAAACCCAGATTTTTAAATGTTATCCTCTCTGTAAATTACAGAGAACTGTTTCTATGATCTCAGGTCTGGATTTATGGGATCATGGGGCAGGAAGGTGATGAGCTTTAAGGTCCCTTCCCAGCCAAACCATTCTAGGATTCAGTGATGATGGCACACTTTGTGAGTGAACTCTGTCTGGCGTCACCTTGATCCTGGAATTGTCACTCCTGCCTGGGAATTAGACACTGGGAGCTTGTACCATTTTTTTCTGACTTCTAGGCAGCGAATAGCATTTGAGGAGATTTTCCCATCCTCTACTCCACTGCCTGCCTTGGACCTTCTGAAGAAACTTCTGGTATTTAACCCTGACAAACGGCTCACAGCAGAGGAGGCTCTGCAGCATCCTTATGTGAGCAGGTGAGAGTAACACCAGTATGCAGCTTCCCCTGATGTCTTCCGAGGCATCACAGACCTGCTCTTGGCACAAATTTACTTTAAATGCATTACAGAAAAAATGACAAAGCTAACTCTTCTCCAACCCTATTTACCTGAGATTGTTAAACAATCCAGTTTAAATTTTAATAATCTGTTTCCAGTCAGTGAATTACATGGTGTGTTCTCATTTCCTCAGATTCCACTGTCCTTCCAGGGAGCCCTCTTTGGATTTTGATGTGATTCTTCCTTTGGGTGATGATGTCCAGCTGTCTGTGGCAGAATATAGAAATAAATTATATGAGGTACTTTCATCCTATTTTCCCAAATCCTAATCCTCGAGGTAATATGCCATTCTTGCACACACTTAACAAATTCTGTCATCGTCTTGTCTTTGTGTTTCCCTGGGCTTTCTGTACCTGCTGGCACAGTTACACCTTGGTGTTTGAGCAGCCAGTTCCATACTGTGGTAATCTTTGAGAGACCTTTACATATCAAATTTCCACAGGGCAAAGAAAAATCTCTGAAGTGTGATGTCTGAGAACATCTTGATAATTTTCTCTAATGAGAAACTTTCACTGAATGGTTTGGGTTGAAAGGTGCTTTAATGATCATCTAGTTCCAAAATCATACTTGTTACTTACCATGTAAAATAAATTGCAGATATTTATAAGTATTCCTCTTTGTTTTGATGTTTTATTTTTCTGCTGTATTGTTGTATTGTCTAACCAGCTTTTCTGTTCTGCAGATGATCCTTGAAAAGAAGTCAAAAAGCCTTCCAAAGGAGCAAGGGCAAACAGAAAACATTCAGCTGAGCCAGTCTGAATCCAGTACCCTTCTGCCAGGTTTCAGCTCAGCGACTGTACCCACCAGGAAAGGCCAGCAAGAGCCAGCACCACCTCTTCTAAACCCTTCCCATGTGCACCCTGGAGCCACAGCTGGGGTCCAGCCAACAGGACCCAGCCAGAGCAAGGATCTGGCCAGACCTGTGTGTCAGAGATCACAGATTAGTGTGATGATGTACAACCCCATCACACACACCACTGTGCAGAGTAGGCACCACCCTCCTACACCTGGGTGTAACCCACCTTGGGGTGTTGTTTTGGGGAAGAGAGAATGAGTGCTGGAAAAGAAACGAAGGGAGAAATTGCATGATAAAATGAGGGGCTGAAAGTGTGGGAGGAAAATGACGTAAGAACAAAACACTGTTGAATGAGTGTTGAGTGTGGGGCTATTCCTGCCTCAGTCAATGTGCTCTATGTTCTTCTGATTTTCCTACTTTCTCTCATGTTTTTCCTTCTGCAGGAAATGCAAATCCTGGTGCTGGGATCAGGAACTGTTGTGTACCACCTCAACAGTCCAGAATCTCTAACACTGAGAAACTAGGGAGACAAATCCCATGGCCAAACACTCGGCTCTCTCCTACAAGTGTGCAGAACCTTTACAATGTGAGTAGCCCTCATTTGCAGCAACCTGGGTCACAGCAACTCCCCATAGTGCTCCAGGCAGAGTGGCTGGAAGGCTGGAAAAGGTCACCTGGTGCTGATGACAGCAGCTGAACATGAGCCCAGGTGTGCCCAAGTGGGCAAGAGGCCTCACCCTCCCCTGGCTTGTACCAGCCACGGTGTGGCCACACACCCAGGGCAGTCCCTGTCCCCTGTGCTGGACACTGCTGAGGGACCTCCAATCCTGGGGGCAAGTTTGGGCTCTTCACAACAAGAAAGGAGGGGCCCCACTGAGGGGCTGGAATGTGTCCAGGGAAGGGAACAGAGCTGGGGGAGGGTCTGGAACAGCAGCAGCAGCTGTGGAGAAAAGGAGGCTCAGGGAGGACCTTCTCACTCTCTGCAAGTCCCTGACAGGAGGGTGCAGCCAGGTAGGGATCTGCTCTCAGGAAACAAGTGATAGGATGAGAGGAGATGGTCTTAAGTGGTTCCAAGAGAGGTTCGGGTTGGATATTGAAGAAAGCCCACCTGCAAAGGGCTGTGCAGCCCTGGCACTGCCCTGGCACTGCCTCAGGGCAGGGGTGGAGTCCCCACCCCTGGGGAGATTTAACAGCCCCAGGGATGTGGCACTAGAGCACAGGGATTAGTGGTGGCCTTGGCAGTACTGGAGACAGGATGAACTCAGGGGGCTCAGAGGGCTTTTCCACCTCAGTGATTCTGTGGTTTCATGATTTTGTGGTTCTAATGGATTGCTGTTGCTGAGCTTTGAGAGTGTCAGTCTTGTCCCCTCTGCTCCTCCCTCTTCCCTGATCTCGGCCATGCTTCCTTGCAAAAGTCCTCACCATGTTCTTTAATGACCTCTTGCTCCTGCTTTTTTCTTCCTGAGCTGGCTGGCTGCTGCCTGGTGACTGCTGGCACCTGCAGAAGTGATCAGAGGAAGCTTATGACAGAGGAAGAATATGGAAGGAGGCACCACAGATTCACAGAATCATAGACTGCTTGGGTTGGAAAGGACCTAAAAACTCATCTTGTTCCACCCCTCTACCATGGTCAGGGACACCTTCCACTAACTCAGGTTGTCAGAAACTTTCAAGCATGTCCAGTAGCACATTTGCAACCCACCTTTCAGCCCCTCTGATTTGGAATCCCTTCCAAAATGTTTTGAGAGAAAAAGAAGCCATTTATTGCCCAAGATGGGATTGTGGAGCTTGCTGCACATGCAGGTCTACACATGACCAATGCATTTGGAAGAATCTTTAGGGAATTGTGACCATCTTTCTGTGACAAGAAGAGCAGGAGGGGGAGAAGATCAGCCTACATGTGCCCTGAGTTTGTGCTTGTTTCCTGGGAAGATAGTCCTAACCAAAGCACTGTATCCCGTTTGCATTCCAGAAAGCTGATTCCAGGCTATTAACTTTTCTTGGCTTTTCTTTTTCACACAGAATCCCAAAAACTCTCAGTGTCACAGCAGAGATGTCCGTCCCCTTCTGAAGCCCAGTAAGAAGATGTTCCAGATCACTGCAAATGTAGGAGCTGCGGGTGATCCGAGGGCATCCATGGGCAGCTACTCCCAGGCCTATGGAACCATCAGTAAATCTGCACTGCAGAGTCTTCCAATAGCAAAGGCCTCCAAAAGCCCTGAGCAGTGACTGTGGAGCTGTGCCAGACAGGTGAAGTACAGCTCTGACTAAGCAAGGGCAGCAGGGAATGAGGAAATGCTTTATTCACTGCTCAGGACAATGTCCTCCTTTCCTCTGGACAAGCTAACAGGAAAGGGAATCCAACCCCTCTGCCTTCCAGTCTCAGCAGTCAAGGGCACAGTGTTTCTCTCACACCCTGAGAACAGTGAATGCTGTCAGTTCATACTCCTTTCAATTACTGCAGAAAATCACAGAAAACTGCATTATTCTGATACTTGGATGGTTCTTAGCCATATTCAGGGGAACCTCCTGAAGTTCAACAAGGCCAAGAAAATGCTCTGAGGGCTTGAGCCACTCTGCTCTGGAGATAGGCTGGGAGAACTGGAGGTGTCCAGCCTGGAGGAAGGAAAGTTCCAGGAAGACCTTAGATCCCCTTTCAGTGCCTAAAGGGGCTCTAGGAGAGCTGGAGAGGCACTTTGGACACAGGCCTGGAGGGACAGGGCAAGGGGGAATGGCTTCCCATTGCCAGAGGGCAGGTTTAGATGGGATATTGGGAAGGAATTCCCTGTGAGGGTGGGGAGGCCCTGGCACAGGTTGTCCAGAGAAGCTGTGGCTGCCCCATCCCTGGCAGTGCCCAAGGGCAGGCTGGATGGGGCTTGGAGCAGCCTGGGAGAGGGGAAGGTGTCCTTGCCATGGCAGGCAGGGCTTGGGACTGGGTGACTTTTAAAAGGTCCCTTCCAACCCATTCTAGGATTCTGCAGCAATCTGCCTAAATGGTGGATATTTTTTTGAGCAGACCATGAAGACCTAACTCTTCACAGATATTATTACAGCCCTTCACTCATTTCTATGACTGTTCTAGGCTAGATGAACACAATGCATTATGGTCTGGTTTTGTTAAAATCAAGTAGAAAAGCTTTTGAAATATAGGTGGGTTCTTCCACAATATTTAACAGCTTCTCGAGTGTGTAATATTGTAATAATAAATCCTTTATATTGCAGTGCAGAAAGTCTTTGTCTTTCAAGCAGCATTTGCTGTGTTGAAAGGGAAACTGCCTTTTGGTAGGGCTGTCTTCTTCAATGAATAATTGGTAATTTTTATTGTTTTTGCTTTCAGAAAGCAAAGTTGCATGAGATACTGAGATTGCTGAGACATCGTAAAGGTGTTGCTGGTCTACAGTGGGACTACTGGAAACTTTATATTCCTGTTTCAGTAATGATTTTGGATACATTTTCCTCATTAACATGAAGCTCTTGTCTCTGCCTCTGATGAGTGATTGTCATTCCCTCCCCCAGCTCTCTCAGCTGTTCCTGCTGTTCCATTCTTGTCACCTCATGAGCTGCAGTTACACTGTCAAGGAAGTCACTGCTTGTCCAAGGCAGAATTTTACTTTAGATGCTTATTTAAACTCCAGACTCACCTGAAAAGGTATCCTAAACCCTTCTCCATCGATGGCACCTCAGCAGCTTCTTTCAGCTCAGCCCCTAAAGCAATTCCTCTACACAAAGGAACAACCACAATGGAACCTGCAGACTCGGGAACTGGGAAATACAAAAGCTGTGCCTGTGCTGCTGGAGAAGATCAGAACCACAGATTAGGCCAAAACATTGATTACAAATATTTTTTTTTGTATGTAATCCTTCATAAAGGTGCCTGTATGTGATTCATTGTGATACAGAAAAAGAGTAACATGACCTGAGAAGCCACTGAGCTTTAAATACTTTTAATACTTTTTTCAGTTAACACCTGTGTCTGTGTGTCTGTATGTATTTATCTTTTATGGCCCAAACTCAAGTACTGAATTTTCTATTTTTCTCTCTCTTTTTTTTTTTTTTTCCTTTCCCTGAAATTTGAATGGTTTTGTCTGCTGAAAATATTTGTTGGGTTTAACACAGACTATCACTTAGTTTTGTACAGTAACAGAGACTTGTTTTTTAAACATGTTGGCATTTTAATTGTTTTATTTGGAACATACTGTGATAAGGTTGTTTGATACCACCTGACTTTATTGAGCAAACTGTGCCGTGGGAGGCTCATGCTGGATACATTTCTGCTCACTAACCAAAGACAGCATTGTCATTGGGATTTGTAGCCATCATAGACAAGCTTCTTCCGCGTTTCCCTGCAACAGTCTGTGATTAAATAGGATTTCTAGGATCATTTTTTGGTCTTGAAGGTCCCCAGGATTTTGGGCATGAATTTTCCCATTTTCTTGTCTTTTGCATCTGCGTCATACTCCTCTTCACTGGGACTTGTGTGTTCATCCTTCTTGCAGAACACCTCAAACCTGCTGTAGACTCGCTTCTCCTTCCTCATGTTCTCCATTTTTTTCAGGAGGGTGTCTCTATCCTCTGATGGTTGCCGCTGGAGATTCCGTTTCTGGCTCCCAAAGCTCTCAGACCTGTGGATGTTGCAGCTTTTCTCCTTTTCCCCTTTCCTTTCCAAGCTTGTGGTCGACCTGGAGAGGTCAGGGTTGCTGGTGGATGGCAGCTGCTTGGCCAGCTCGGCTCTGTTCTTCTGGCTGTTGGCAGAGATCTGCTCCAGGATCACCTTGGTGTCGTCTCGCAGGTTGCTGCTGTACAGGATGTTGGCTGTGGAGGAAGGGAACCTCCCTTGTGTTGTCTGGCTGCTCTTGGGGGGGAGCTGTGCTGTGAATTTTGGGGTTTTTTCTTCCTCCATCGCTTCCTGGCAGTCCCCTATGGAAGATCGTTTGAGCACCACTGCCTGCTTGTCACATTTCCCACTCTCAGAAGCAGGTTCCTCCTCCAGTTTCTTTTCACCTTTCGGGTTCAAGAGCTGCTTCAGCCGTAGTGACCCTTTTCTTAAAAACTCCATGGGATTTTGCTCTTGTTTTGAACAGTCTTCCTCAGATTTGTTGAGAGAGCTGTCAGAGCCTTGACTTCTGGACAGGCTTTCTAGAACTGAGGATGTAGTACTTGTCCTAACCTGTGGTTTCTTCATTTCTGTGTTGACTAATTTTGGAGAGTCTTCTCTGAAGGTCACTCTGTCCTTCTTCTCTGGAAGAGCCAATTTCTGAGTGTCTCCTACAAATATCAGGCTCTCCTTCTCTGGAAGAGGAGGTTTGTTCTCGATGGGGTAAAATCGGGATGACAGCTTGTCCACCTTAGTGCCAAGATGTGCCAGGGGATCTTTACTCAACGCATCCCCAAGCTGGGGGGTGGATGAGGCCATTCCAAATGCTCTGTCCAACTCCCCATGCATTTTGTAAGTACTGCAGGAGTCTTTGGAGTCCAGCACCCTGCTCTCCAGAATCTTATACTGCACAGATTTGGTACATTTCTTCTCTGTATTCTGTGATTCCTCCTGTAGGTAACCCGAAACAGCTTTGGTGTGGGTGACTGTGCCCCGTTCCATGTCCTTGCCCACAGCTTTGTACTTCTCCAGCAGCTCAGCCACTTTGGAGGAGGCAGCTGTCTTGATGGTTTCATTGTCCTTTGTTAACTCACTGGACATTTGCTCTTTTTGGATCATCTGCACCTTTTCTATTGTGGTGTTGGGCTGATCTAATTTGGCAGCACTGAAAATCAGAGAGGACCTGAGCCTGGAACTCCTCTGGATCAGGGGATTTATCCTGGACCTGAAGGCGTCTGGTTTCATTATTGAGGTTTCTTCACCTGCTCTGTCGGGATCTGCAGATTCCTTGGCACTGTCAATTCCCAGTGGCTTGCTGTTGAAAGGCGTGGGGGGTTTGAAGGCTGGGATGAGGTCAGTGGGGTGCTTTGTGAGGGGGTCCCCAAGAGCATCGTTATATGCCTCGGACTCCATTGGCATCGGGAGCCCTTCCTCTGGTTCAGACTGGTACGCGCTGAGGTACGAAGAAATCCTCCAGTTCCGTAACCCTGTTCTGTTTTCCTGCATGTTCTTGTCATCATCCTGGTCTTCATCCTTGTCCTGCAGGAACAGGCGCTGCTCCAGGCTCTGCTTCTGTGTGGGAGAAGTCTGGCAGATGAATTTCTGTCCGATATTCTGCCTCCGTAACATCATTCCCATGGGGCCGTTGCCCGCCGGGTTCAGCTGGTCAGAGCCATGTCTCACCTCCCTGGAAGAATTTGAGGGCACGTAATCCAGCCGTAGGGGGAAACCCTCTTGTGGGAAACTGGGCTCCAGTTCAGGGTATCGGGGTCCCTCTCCGTAGTCTTCCAGCTCATTGAATCCTGGCCTCCCCCCTCGAATCCTCTCAAAGAATCCCTGAGGTCTGCCAGAAAGATGGGGATGTTCAAACTGGTACTGGTAGAACTGGTCCTTCTGGAAGTGACTGGATTGGATTTTGAACTCGTCCATGTTGTTCATGAACATTTGCCGGGTGTACTGCTTGGCAGAAGCAAAATTTTCAAACGTTCCTTCTGCAAAACTGTGTCTCTTAAAAGCATCCAGCTCCAGCTGCTTGGAACGGAGGAAACCCCTGACAGGATCCATCTGGGAATTCTCCATTTCCACCTTTTTATACATCCTCATGGCTGACCCCTCCACCGTGTGCCGCAGCATGTCATCCCGTCGGAAATTGGAGAGGAAGTACCTGTCGGGATCCACTCTGTCCATGAAGGAGGGGAAGAGACTCTCATCCCTCTGGAACATCAGGGGGCCTTTTTTGGGAAACAAAGACATGTTATTGCCAAAGGGAGCCATGGCGAACGTGTTCTCTGCCTTTGCCAAGACGTTGGCTGGAGGAACGAGAGGTTCCGACTGCGCAAACAAAATGCGGAACTCTTCATCGAAGCTGGCCACCAGCTCGCCCTGGAAGATGTGTGCAATGCTCCTGTGGATCTTCTCAAAGGACCACATGAAACTGCAGAGAGAACAGAAGGCATGGAGGAGGTTACCATCGAGTCACTCAGCTGTGCCTGTTTTCATTAAAACATTTGCTCACCTGAAGCAAACTCTACATTTTCTGGTTGGGCAGAAATAGTGCAAAATAACAGCAGAAAATTCCCCTGCAGCTACTTGTTACTCATGGCTGTTCCCAAACCTAACAGCTTAATTGATTTGGGTTCACATCTTTGCAGAGATTTTTACAAGGCAATAAATTATTTCTGTTCTAAAAAGGCAGTCAGTCATGTTACCCAGAGTGTGAGCTGGTGAAAATCCTTATGTGAGTGGATGTTCCTGTCTTTAACACTGTCAGTGTGTACCCTTAGCACCTGGCAGGTGGCACCAGTCAGGGGGACCCCGAAGGCTGGGGAGATGTGCTGACAGGAACCTCCAAAAAGACAAACCCAAGGTCCTACTCCTTCCACCCACACAGGGCGAGGGGGACTGAACAGAAGGAGCTGGGCTGGAAACGAGGGAGGAAGATGTTCAGTGTTAGGATGTTCCTCTTTCCAAGTCAAGCTCTGCTTTTGTTTTCCCCACCTGCTGACCAGTGGGAAGCAGGGAAGGAATCCCTGATTTTGCCTTGCCTGTGTGCAGGTTTGCTGTTGCTGCACCACAACCCAGGAGTGTTCTCACCTTTACAGTTCACTACCACATCCTGCTGGGAATCACCAGGGACACCTTTGTGAGGCTTGGCTGCCTGCTGGGCTAAACCAAAATCCTTAGAATTACTGTCTCTTTTATTTTTTATTTTCCCTAGATTTTTTAATTCTTATTGTGAAGGAAGCTTGGTTTGGGGTTGTCTGGGCTCAAGGACTTCTTTCAGTTGGTGTATCTACCTCCACTGCAAAATGGAGTACTTTTCCCCAAAAAGTGTCCTTCAGTGAGCAAAACTTTTGTCCCTGATACCCATGTGGAAGTGCCAGAATGCTGCTTTATCAATTCACCAGCCTGTCTCTCAGAATCCCAGACTGGTCTGGGTTGGAAGGGACCATCACACCTGCCATGCACAGGGACACCTGCCACTCGCCCAGGGTGCTCCCAGCCTTGTTGAGCCTCACCCTGAACACTTGCACAACTTCCCACTTCAGAACCAATGCAATATTTGAAACCCAAAGCACAAGGGAGTGTGGCAGAAGTAGTCCTGAACAATTAACTTGATGCTCTCATAAACAAGAAATGATCCAATTGGAACAGTTAGTTGTTTGGTACAGTATCAAATGTGAGTAATTCTTTTCAAACATCAGGAAAAAACCCCCACAAAGTAGAAACTTATTATCAAGGAATGTGCTCTTTAATCAGATTCTTATAATTTTTTCTTCATATATATTGTGTTTTAAACACTATTAATTCTATTTGCTTATCTTTCACCAAGAAAAGCAACTCATGGTAGGCTTTGAGCAACCTGGCCTAGAAGGTCTCCCTGCCAACAGCAAGGTGAGAAAGCATATGAGCTTCAGGGTCTGACCAACACAAACCATTCTGTGATTTTATAATTACATTCTTAGAGCATGACAGGTGTTTATCCCATCTCCCTTTTAATACGTGAAGGAGAAATTCTTCTACTGCAATTCACTAAAAACATTTATTCTACCAAAAATCAACACCTTAGCTGGTAAGATTCTTATTCCCAAAAGGGTGGTAATGTGTTAATGGTCGATCCCAATCCGAACTAAAACTACACACCACTAAAACCATCCACCTCTGCTGCCCAGAGAAGCTGAGCTGTGCCTTCCCTACCCCTGACAGTGTCCAAGGACAGGTTTGGGTGAGGATTGGAGCAATCTGGTCCAGTGGAAGGTCTCCCTACCCGTGTGGGGCTGTGGGAGTGGAACAAGATGAGATGTGAAGTCCCTTCCCACACAAACCATGCTGTGATTTGATGATTCTGTGAGTGGAGGCCAAAGTTCCTTTGCTCCAGACTAAGATGCAAATCTTACACTCGTTATGCTATGGCAAACTGTGCCTGGAGTGGATCAGAGGGGAGCTGAGCTCCTCTGCAGCCAGCCCCTTGCACAAAGCAGTGGATCAGAGGGGAGCTGAGCTCCTCTGCAGCCAGCCCCTTGCACAAAGCAGTGGATCAGAGGGGAGCTGAGCTCCTCTGCAGCCAGCCCCTTGCACAAAGCAGTGGATCAGAGGGGAGCTGAGCTCCTCTGCAGCCAGCCCATTGCACAAAGCACAGGAGTGTCTCCCAGCTGGACAGGGCTCCTCACCTGTAGTTGCCACTCAGCACCACCATGCAGTCCACCAGCAGGAACTTCTCCTTCAGGTGCCCCTTGAAGGACATCCCCGTGCGGCAGTAGTAGGTCGGGCCAGACACTGTCCTCACCCTCAGGAACTGCAAAACAGAAAGGTCCTGGCTCAGGTGGGACCCTCATTCCCTCACGTGCCCCCGTTCTGTCTCCTTTTAACCTCCATCCTGCCACTGGGATCATCCTGCAGCTCCAGTGGTTCTGCCTGCAGACACACTAGGGTACAAACCCCTCTCTCAGCACGCCTTCAGCCCTCACACCACGCCGTGCCAGCTCTCCTCACTTTCTTCACACTCACCTTTCACCCGTGAAGGCAGTCCTCCCCCTTCCCAGGTGTGTCCTGCCCTTCTGGCCCTCTGTGTTGCAGGACACCCCCTTAGAACACGAATCAGGTAGGGCAGGCCTTTGCTCACCTCCACATAGTTCAGGTTGACTCTGCACTTGGCAGCTGTGTCGAGGAAAAGCTGGGAGTTCATTTCATCCAGCAGGATGTAGACGGGCACTCGGCGAGAAGCAGCATCCAGCACCTCAAAGAGCAGATCCACGTCGGTGAAAATGTCCATCACAATGGCCACCACCTGGGGAAGGGACGCAGGGACACGTCAGCCATGTGTGCTGGCTCATGTCCTCACCAGCCGTGCTTTCCAGCATCCCAAAGTTGCACTGTCCCATCTCAGCTTCCTTTTGAAACAGGAAGCATCACAATTAAAGGTCCCACTAAGCCCTGTGGGCCCCGAACTGGAAAGAGAATTTCTGTCCAGGAAGGTGCACGTTCTGGGTGTGCAGGTGAGGGGAAACCTCCCTGGGTGTTTCCCGACTCAGCAATCCCATGATCTCATGAATTTTTTGGCCATGTAATCACAATGGATGGTGTATGGAGCTGGTTCCCCCACTCCAACATCCATGTGCCATTTTAGGAAACTTC
This sequence comes from Sitta carolinensis, assembly GCA_032173965.1. Lineage (NCBI taxonomy): Eukaryota > Metazoa > Chordata > Aves > Passeriformes > Sittidae > Sitta > Sitta carolinensis. The sequence continues at coordinate 152,709,134 of CM063284.1, forward strand.
CTGGCCAGCATTCAGGCAGCCACTATTCAGCAGCATATATATATATATATATAAATAAAAATATTTTATATTTATATATAATCATTATATGGGAAGCAGCTTCATTATATATTTTATTTATATTTACTATTTTATAAATATAATATGATATATTTATATATAATCAATACATGGGAAGCAGCTTCACAGGACCTTCCTGTCCTTCCCAGCTCCCGGAGTATAAATACTGGATGGAAAGGGCGTAAGAAAAGAAGGAGCCAAACTCTTCTCAGTGGTGCCCAGGGAGAGGACAAGACACAAAGTGAAACACAGGAAATTGAAGTTCAGTTACAGAAAAGCCTCTGGGACTGTAAGGAGACCATCAACAAGATTGTCCAGAAGGGTTTAGTCTCCACCCTTGGAGATGCTCAAGGACACCTCCTGAGTGACCTTCTCTAAAAAACCTCCTCTGAGCAGGGGCATGGACAGGACCAGCTCCACAGGCCCCTTAAAATCTCTCAAGTTTTGGGATTCAGTGAACTCTTGGTGTATTTTAGCATGGGCACCGTGCCATGACAGCAGAGCAGAGACAAGCTTTGGTGCAGTCAGTGGTGGATTTGAATCATCCTGTTCCTTTGTCAGGTTCTGGAAGCAAAGCTAAGGGAATTGGCAGAGGACCTGATGTTGCTCAGCCTGGAGAAGGGCCCTACCAGTGCCCAAAGTGGCTCCAAGAGAGCTCAGGAGGGACTTTGGACAAGGGCCTGGAGTGACAAACCCAGGGGGGGTGGCTTTACGTTGCCAGAGGGCAGAGTTAGATGAGCTATTAGGAAGAAATCGTTCCCTGTGAGGGGGATAAGGCCCTGGTACAGCTCATCCAGAGGAGCTGTTGCTTCTGAACACTTCCCTGGAAGTGTTCAAGGCCAGGTTGGACGGGGCTTGGGAGCAACTTGGGCTGGTGGAAGGTGTCCCTGCCCATGACAGGGAGGTGGAACTGGATGAGCTTTAAGGTCCTTCTGACCCAAACCACTGCATTGTGACTCTCTCTTCTGATGCTTCTCTGGCACAAGTGTGATTTTACCTCTGCTCCAGCCGGGCTCTCCCGGTCTCACCTGCTGCGCTGCTCGAATCATCCTGCGAGCCTCCTCCTTAATGCTGGGGTTGTCTGGGGGGGGTGGCTGCACCAGTGTGGTCACCTCAGTTCCCCTGAAGCCAAAGACCATCGGCCAGCCCAGGTCGAGCTCGGGAACAGCGAGGTCCGAGTTCATGGGCCAGTAGGTGCCGGAGGATCCGTCCATGTCGTTGTCCCCCGCGGTGTCCGCGCTGCCCTCCTGGTTGGCGTACTGGGGCTTCTGCAGGTTCTGCATTATGTGATCCACCTCAGAGGCACAGAGGAAATCCGGGGCTGCCTCCTCGGCCAGGAAGCGCTGGTAACTCTCCCTGCCCTCCTCTGTGAGCACATCCAGGGCCAGGCGGTAATACTCCTTGTAGTGGGGGGGAAGGTAGTTGGGGTCCAGGGGTTGTCCCCCTGGGAGGAGCTTTGGGACCGACGAGCCATCAGGGGAGGGAAAGCTGGAGGGAAAGAACAATCATCCCTAAGTCATGACAGCAACACATCTTCCTCAGAGAACAAAGGCAGAGATTAAAAGAACATGGAGTAATGCTGGAGAAAGTTCAATCCAAAGGCATGGGAGCCTAAAATTAGGCAAAGGTGTGAGTCACTTAACCATTACCTTCACACAGTTAACTGTTTTGAGCCAAAATAAGGAACAAATCCACCAGGCAGCCCTGGGATAAGCAAGGCCAATGCACCCAACAGAATTCCCAGCTTTCTCTTTTAGGCTGTTGGTTGCTGAGCTTCAGTTTATCATTTGTTTTAAAGTCAAGAGCAAAGCTGTAGGTGGTTGTTATCTACACACCATTAAAATTAATTTCCAAATGCTACAGAAGTTATTTACTACGTGTAATGTGGCCCTAAACCAGAAGTGCCTGCCTGAACACAAGGGCAGCCTCTGGACCATGATAAATTGGGTGTTATAACCACCCCAGCACGTGAACAAAGGCAGGTGGGTGTGTGGGTGCAGGTGAGCACAGGGGTGTTCTGCTGGTCTAACACAGTCAGAAGGCAGAGGAGTCTTCATGAGATGAATGAAGAAATAAAAAACAAGGCATGTGATCACTTCTTCAGTCTCCCTGTGTTGAGAAAAACCAGAGCTGAAGGGGCTCACGTGCAATAACTGATAATTGTCTATAGGGGACAATTATCTGAGACTATAGACAAATCTGATTTTAACCCATTTTCAAAAGAAAAGCTTGTTGTGTCACAACAGTAATATCTGATCCAGAAATTGCTGAAAGCACTTTGGCTCTATACTCTGAACGAATTGTCAATGCTGGAATGTTTCTTTTCCTGCAGCCCACCACTGAGGTGCCAGCAGACTTCCTCGTGAGCCCCAAAAGTGAGAGACACCTGCTAAGTTACACAGCTGAGAGTGGGTACAGAGGGTGAGGGTGGCTGCTGTCGGTGCCACCTGACACTCCTGCTTCCAAAATGGGAGGAGGGATTGCCATGGACTGGGAGGAAGAGAAAGACTCCAGACTCAGACCAGCACTCACTAAGAGCTGTAAGGATAAACCAGTTTCCAGTTCTTATCTGACCACCTGCCCAGCACACAGAAGTGCTGTGCTACTCCTGCCTCAACCTCCCCCAAGTCACTCCTGCTCCAAACTCAAACTCCTGGTTACAGCTGCATGATACAACAGGAAAAATTATGGTCTCATTATTTGGATAGGAAAATCCAACAGGTCCACATGTGATGTATTGCAAAAGATAATCACCTTTATAATCCACACGTGCAGCTGCCTTTACAGTCTGAATTGTCTGCGTTTATCTTCCCACTCTAATTCTTTTTTTCTCTGTGTAAGAGAAAAATGTACAGAGCACTCCAGTATGTAGTTCTGGTGGAAGGGGCCCCTGCCCATTGCAGGGGTGTGAAACAAAATGGTCTTTAAGGTCCCCTCCCACTCAGACCATTTTGTGATCCTGTGATTTTAGGATGCTCACATCACCAATGTTCCTGCTTTTAAATATTTCAGCAGTGCCATGTCGTTTTAAGGTGCTGCTCCCACGTTCCATTAATCCTGGCTGAAGAACAACATATCCAACTCATGCAGATAGAACCCACAAAGGGGACAATGGTCCCACAGCAAACTGCTCACAGTGCTCAGAGATGGGAGCGTGAGAGACAAAACTGCAACATTAAAAGGAAGAACTATCAGAGGAAACCCCTGCAGTACTGCTGGACTCAAAACAGCAGAGCAAACATCACGTTGGTCAAATGGCAAAGCAATTTAACACTGATCAATACAATTATTTCACTATAAATTAAGAGGGAGAAGACTGAGCTTTAAATAAGCATCAGGTAACACTGACTGTTACTTGGCAGGCCCACAGAAAACAGAAGCACTACACAGGTTCAGGAGGAACTCACAGACTGAGTAGGTTGGGGAGATGGATGTTTTATTCCTCACATCCTAAAACAGGGTGGTTTATGCCTGAACCCTGATTCCTCAGTCTAGAGAAGACACCAACAAACTGTGCCCAGGGCATCCCTGCTTCCAGCACGAGGATTAAATGAAAATTAATCTCGGTGGCAGGAGGGATGTCAGGAAACCCCTGTGCTCAGCTGGGCTGATTTGGGAGAACTCATTGCTTGCAACTCCCTGACACCAGGGTGCAGCCAGGTGGGGGGCAGGTTCTGCTCCCAGTTTTTACACTGAGGCATCACTTGAGTTCCCCAGGTGTTTGTGGTGCTCACTACACTTGGGAATAAGCAGGGAAAATGGTACCAGCGAAGAAGGAAATTTGCTGTGACAGCACACTGATCTTCATGGGTTTCCCTGAGACTGGAAAGACATGGACAGGGAGCTGGGGTGTCCTGGAACCCCTGACCACAGCAAAGGGGTGGGCAGGGATGATCAGGGAGCCTGCAGGGGATGTCTGGAGGGGCTGGAAAACTCTGCACTCAGTGTGTGTGTGTGTTATTTCCTTCAAAACAGACCCACGACTCAGAACTGTGAAATAAAAACCAGAAGTTGTGTTTGTGCCCCCAGCTCTGCCTGTGCTCCATGGCTTGGAGCCGCCTGGTCTGGTGGAAGGTATCCTTGTCCAGGACACTGGGGAGAACCAGGGGAGCTTTAAGGTCCCTTCTGACCCAAACCATCTTGTGCTTCCGTGATTCCATTAATTGTTGGCATCCTTTAATTCCCTGGGTTGCAACAAGAACAGTACCATGTCAAGGAATTCTCAGTTTGTATGAAAAATGCTTGTTTATGCATATAAGTAAATAAATAAGAAAATACATAAATAAATAAATAAACAACACATTCACACATACGTACATATACACATACACAAATTTCTGGATATTTCATTAATCTTCAAAAATCCCTCCCTGTCAGGTCAAGCAAAATGGAAGAAATTACTGGAACCCCAAAGCATATTTATCACCTTCTGTCACTTTGGTGGGTGTGAGCTGAGTTCAGGTCAAGGAATAAATAAAATTTCTCCTGTTACAGCCCATCTTGCAGAATTCAGATGGATTCTGCACTTAGTTCATGGATTTTTTTTTTTTTGATTTTGTTTTGCTCTGCCCCAGCTCCTGGGATCACCTGTCTGCAGCTGACAGAGCTCTGAGGCCCTGGGTCAGATCTGGGGTCATGAAGCTGCTGACTGCCAGGCTGGTTCTCTAGTTCTCTAGTTCTCGATCAACTCATCCACTATTTGGAAAGCAATTCCTCTCCAAATCAGATGGAAGAAATCACACACCACTCTGGCTGATATTTGTGTCCCAGAGGAAGGTTTCTAAGAAAGAACTGGCTTTTAAACTCCTATCTTTTCACTTCTCTCTTAACTAGCCTTGATCCATTCCAAGTGTGTCCTTTATCCCAGTGCAAGGCTGGATTTGGTGGAGGAGCAGTTCACATGCCTCAGGAAATAAGAGATGGATTATTTATTGTGTGTGCCACATTGCCTTGTTATTTTTTCACTCCAAAATGGTGTATTCCATGTATTCTGTAGGGCATTCCATGCTTTAAGCCTCATTTCCTTTCAACAGGAGCTCAGGGAACACAAGGGCAGGTTTCCCCCCAGAGGGACAGGAGAGTGGACACGGGGCAGTAACCTGCACTCTTCCCTGAGGCTGGACTCTCCTGGACCAGGGGCACCTGGAACAGCCTGGAGGAGGCTGAGGGAGCCCTCCCTGCACTCCACAACTTCCTCAGGAGAGGAAGGGGAGGAGCAGGCACCGACCTCTGCTCTGCACTGACCAGTGACAGGACCCAGGCAGCAGCTGGAGCTGGACCAGGGGAGGGTTAGGGTGGAAATTAGAAAAAGGTTCTTCCCCCAGAGGGTGGCTGGGCACTGGAAGAGTTTGAAAAGCACCTGGACAATCCTCTCAGGCACATGGTGGGACTCTGTGCAGAGCCAGGACCCAGACTCCATCATCCCTGTGGCCCCTTCCAACTCAGCTTATTCTGTGATTCTGTGACTCCAAGCAGGGGTTGGCTCCTTGTTTGAACTTCACCTGCAAATCGATTTCCTGCAGATTCTTTCACCCCAAAAAAAGACAAATGTATTTCTGGAATTCTGAACCATCACAAAGAAACTGAGTCACAAACTGAAAATACCCCAAATTTAGATTTTCAGCCTATAACTACTGATTAACAGAGAATTTTACTGACTGACATACTTGTGTATTTTATTTAATTAGGAATTTCATTTTATTTTAATTGCTGGTCCCAGTTTAAAAAATCTTCTGACACCAGTAATGAGGATTTGGGGGAGAAATGAGGATGCTAAAAATAAGGTGTGGCAATTTGCTTGGGGATCTTTATAATGGGTAACAAAATATTCTTTCAAAGGGGTAACAAGCTATTCTGTGTGCAGGTATAGCTCAGGCACTGAACTGTCAGGGGGACAGGCAGAAATGAGCTCGTGTCAGCCCAGCAGCTGCAGAGGTGTGATGTGTTCAGCCAGAGGGAACCCCTGAACATCCCTGCTTCCATTTCCATGACAATACTGGAAAACGAAGGCCCCGAAGTCCCTTAGTTCAAAAACCCTGCAGTGCACCTGCAGAAGGGAAGAGGAAAGCTCAAGCACATCACCAATGTCCTCCACGCCTTCAAGAGCCACAATTTTGTCAGGAAAAGCTTCCCAGGAAGAGTGGTAGAGAAATGTCTCAGCATTACACAGGGAAGGAAAGGAATTCTGCTACATCCTGCCAATATGACCTGGGAAAAAATTCCAGCACTTGTTTCAAGCTGGATTTTTTGAGCAGAAAACACCGACACAGGACCTGAGACATTGTTCCAACCACTGAGCACACTGGGAACATTCCTACTGATCCTGCAGCCCCTGGTGCTTCAAGGAAAGAAAAAATCCAGAAGGTAAATTAGGCAGCAAGGGGATAAATCTACTTCTCCCCATCACTGAGCCCTTAGGTCTTGGGAAAGTCACTATAAAGTGCAAACAAACCCGAGCCAGGGCAGCAACTGAGGTGTTCACACAGAGGTGTCCCATGGCACCTGGGATGCCCAAAGGCACCTGGAGTATCCCAAAAGCCCTAAGTTTCAGAACCAGGATTACTCCTCGAGGATCAGTGACCAAATGTGTATGTATGATGTGCCTATCTGCACCCCCTTACAGGTGATGGAAAATAATATATCCAATAAATATGGGATAGGATTCATCTTCTAGCAGACATGCTGATGTTGGGCCAAATGTTCTCTTAATTTTTCTCCCAGACATTAACAAATCAGCCTGCTAAAGCCTCAGTGCTCAGACCTCAACTGTTTTAACTCTGAGATTCTCCCTTACTCTGTCACACAATCCATCCTACCAAGATCCTGCTGGGAACTGTCAATGCTTTGCACCAGAATTTACCTAGAGGATGGGAGGCAACTTTGACAGGAGGATGAGTCAGATACTGGGGACACACTCCTCCCTGGGAGGGTGGGGAGGCCCTGGCACAGGCTGCCCTGAGAAGCTGTGGCTGCCCCATCCCTGGCAGTGCTCAAAGCCAAGCTGGACAGGGCTTGGAGCAGCCTGGGCTGGTGGAAGGTGTCCCTGGGCTAGTGGAAGGTGTCCCTGCCCATGGCAGGGGTGTGGGGCTGGATGAGATTTAAGGTACTTCCACCCCAAAACATTCCACGATTCCTTCCCAATCTCCCAGCTAAGCCCTGCCCTTGGGCAGTGGGAAGCCATTCCCCCTTGTCCTGTCCCTCCAGTTCCCCTCCAGGTCTCCTGGAGCCCCTTTAGGCACCGGGAGGGGCTCCAAGGTGTCCTGGAGCTTTCTCTTCTCCACGCTGAACACACCCAGCTGCCCCAGCCTGCTCGCAGAGCAGCGGGGTTCTGTCCCACTCCTGTGTGTCACAGAGTCACTTCAGGCATTCTACAAGTCTGTTACCATGATCTGGCATTTCATGCACTTCTGGGCTATCCTAAGTGATCATTCCATGAAATTATGTCCATAAATTTAGAAGTATCACCACTCACGAACAGAACCTTTAGAACTAAAGCTGCAAAACTAAGTTCCTCCCCAAGAAATCCTCCTTCTCATACAGTGGCTGGGACAGGCATGAGCACAGACAGGTACACAGGACGGTGTGGGGAAATACCACAGCATCTCCTGAGCTGGAAGGGACACACAAGGGCCATCGAGCCAAACTCCTGGCCCTGCACAGGAAGCCCCCAGAACCCCACAGAAAGAAGCTGTACGAGTACTGCTGGCACGCTCCTTGGCACGCTGATCTGGGCTGGCAGCTGGAGTTTGCAGGAGGAAGCTGCAGAACAGAAGGCAGCTCTGTGGCTGTTTGCAGTAACTCCTCCCATGCTCGGGGGCAGTGGATAAAGGAAAGCACGAAGCAGCTTGTTAGAAACTTCCCAAGTGGGAGATGAAGGCCGATAGAACAGGCTGAGGAGAAGCAGGATTCTCCTCCACCCGTCTGCCTGGGCTGTGCCCAGGACACTGCGCTGGCTGCACGGGCAGTCCCAGCGGAGTCATCGCCTCTGTGGCCAAAAACACATCGGAAGCAGACAGAGGCACGGGTGGAAAGGAAGGAGCATGCAGCTCTCGGCCACCCCTGTGCTATGATCAAGGTGGGGGTGAGAGGGGAAATTCCTCCAAGGGAAATTTCCCTTCGGCTCGGCCTGAGCTCTGCCTCTGCTCCCACTGGTATAAATGGGAGTGACTTTACTGACTGTGGTATCTGTCACATGCATTCGGTTCTGAGACTCCCAAAAGCTGTCAGATCCTCTTAATAAAGAGTCAGACGTGATCACAGCCTGCAGATTCCTCCACACTGAAAAACACTCAACCACGTGGAATATTTATGTAAGGAAAAGTGGCTGACAGATCAAGCTGGAGGTAAAAACTGTCCCTTTACCTCTGGATTCATGAGAGGAGCAGAAACTGGGAAAAGCACAAACCTGTTGACTTGGGCAGCACTTGGTACCTGTCCATATTATGTTCCATTTCAAAAGACTTTTACTGTTTTTTTCCTAACAAAGCAGCAGGAAATCACAGATTCAGACATGCTGTGATCACCACAAAGCCCTACAGATTAAAATAAATAAATAAAAGGACCTGCCTTTCTTCAGAGCCTTTGTGCCAGGTGTGAATCAAGGGCGCTGGATCGTGTTTGCCCAGTCTAAGCAAAAGGCAACCGGCTCAGTGTTCCCCTTCTCTCTCATCTGCTGAGCCTGGTGCCAGCCCTGCTGATGCCTCAGCACCTGGGGCTGGCTCCATCTGCTCCCCGGTGCTGACTCCAGTGCTTGTTGTGACGTGTTCTGCCTGCACAGCCAGTTCCCAGGCTGCCTCGCTCAGATGATCCCTTCCCTGGCTGGACCTGCTCCGCTGCTTTGGGACACTCCCAGGAGCCGAGGCTGCCCAGGGCCTGGAGCACCCGGAGAGCAACTACCTGGGAGGAAGCAGAGTCTGGAAAGGGCTGGGGAGACCAATCTGTTCCCCAGACCCCTCATGTGCAAGCACAGACCCCAGCTCCTGGGCTTAGCCCCCTCATCTTTTCACTGCCCTAGATACCACCGAGAAAGGACAGGCAGCACAGCCAGACCGTTCTTCAGCCCACGCTCTGCACAGCCAGCCACAAACCCCTCTGTGCTATCAACACTTGAAGGACTTCCAAACCATGGGCAAGAAATGAATCAAGGCACTTTCCATCCCTGTGATGGGTCTCACCTGGCCTGTACACCACATCCAGTGGCATCACTGACATCTCTTAGGGTGGGCTAAGGGTGAAAAAAATTCATGTTTCCAGAATGCCTCAATACACGAAGTTTACAAATCAATTATTTCAAAGAAAATATTTGGCCTCAAAACAATAGGAAAGATCCTATACAAACAGACTGTTGATGTTCTGGGAGGGTTGGGTTTAGGAGAGGACAGCAATGCCTGAGGGAAAATGACTGGAGCAGACATGGTGACAATGAGACATGGAAAGTGTTAGCTTGCTCTCAAGAAAATATTGTACTTGGTAAATGATCTGTGAAGGGATCTGTCTCCTCGAATATGGTTTAAGGTGTGGGGTTTTTAATTCTGCACTGTGTGATGGAAGGACAAGCCAGTGCCTTCTGATCTTGCTGCAGAGGAAGAACCTGTATGAACAGCAGGACATGCTCAGCAGAAGCTACTTCTGCAAGTGCTCATTTTCCCTCCTAAGGGTTGCACTTCTCCTGAAAAGGATCTTGCCAGTCTCACAGGGGTGCATTTGTAGTTTTGAAATGTAGCCCAGAATCTCCTACTTTGGCCAGAACACATGGACATGGAATTGTACAAGAGCTGGGGCAAAGAATTGTACAAGAAGCTGCCCAGGGGAGCTGTGGCTTGGAGCAGCCAGGACTAGGGTGAAGTGCCCATGCAGGGGGTTGCAGGAGATGGTTTTGAAAGTCCTTTCCAACCCAAACCCTTCTGTGGTGGTGTGATAATGGATGCTGGACACCTTCCCATGAACTGCTCTCCTCACCAAGAAGGGCTCAGGCACACTCTCAGAACAGGACAATGAAATATGGGCAATAACCTGCACAAGACACTTTTTCAGCTACAACTGCCTCTGCCAAATCCTAATTCTTATTTTTTCTCTTTCTATTCTTCTCTCTGCATTTCCTGCTGAGTTTTACCATGTTCTCCTTCTCAACGTCCTCTTCAGGCAGTAAGCTCAAAGTCTGGTTTACTGTCAAAGTTTCTGGTCAGAATTTGTTATTCCTGTTACAATGCCATATAATGCTCCCAGACCTTCTCCTCTGGTCATCTGAACAGCTGATCACTCCATGTTAATCATCTGAGAGAATGTCACCCCATTCTTCACTCTGGATGGTCTTATGTGGATCTCAGTCATCATTTAAAAAAAAAGACATTACCTCTGCCTGCTGCTGGGAGTTTCACTTCAGAAGTTTTGGCCATCAGATGAGAAATTTCTTCAATTAATCAATTTTTCACTGAGCTTCCAGAGATTGCAGCTGCACTTTCCACATTCATACCTGTGGCAGCTGACCCTGATAAATGGCTCCAAGAACACTTTCTGTCTCTCAGGTGAGCAGTGAATGTCCTGAATGCTACAGGCACGTGGCAGAGTGGAACTGGGAGCCAGGTCTGCACCTCCAACACCCACTGGACTGTCACTCATCTCTGCTTACTGGAGCAAAAGAACCCAAAGAACGTTCTTTGCTGGAGAATCAGGAAAGTGGCCAGACATTTGGAAGATCCAGGGGATCTTTCTGCAGGCCAGAGGAAGGGAAAAGTGGCAGAAGAATTACATGTTGTAATTTTCTTTATGTGGTTACTGAGACACCTGTCAAGGTGTCCCACAGTGGCAGCATGTGAACCTGCCAGCCTTAACTGTCCAGTGCAGCAAGGGTACAGAGTGGACAGGGAAATCTGAGCTGTGCACAGTCACCAGCACAAAACCTGGTATTTACAGCAGCTGGAAATGAAATGTCATCCTGCGTGCAAAAGGTATCTCTTAGCAGATTAATCTGAATAATCACAGAATCCTTCGGGTTGGAAAAACCCCCGGAGACCCTCGATTCCCAGCAGTGCCAAGGCCACCACTAACTCATATCCCCAAGCACCACATCTGTGACAGCAATGCTCATGCCACATTCACTACCCTTCAGCCAATCCCTTTCCCTGGGTTTTTATTCAAAAGGTAGCAAGTATGAGGAAGCCTAAAACAGAGATCGTAGAAAAAAAAGGACAAACAGTGTAAGGTCTAATTTGGAGAACCATATGCTGCTCTTGACTTCTACTTCCCATACACACTGATTTTAGAAATGCACTCATCAATCTCCTCTTCCTCATTAAGACTACAAAAATCCAGCATATGGGGCCTGATAAGCAATCCAGACGTGTCCCATGTAGCTGTAAAATGCAAAGAATTCCAGTCCTGCAGGATTTGGAGGTGAATTTCCTTTGCCAGGAAAGTTGTGGTTGCCAGAAAAATTATGTCTAAAACACGGGTCAATCTGTCCTGAGCCACGACCCTGCTCTAACACAAGCATACAGACATTTCCACACCTATGGAATCTCAGAATCAGAGACAGGTTAGAGTTGGAAAGGACATTCAAACCCATCTTGTTTCAACTCCTTGCCATGGGCAGGGAGACCTTCCAAAAGACCAGGTTGCTCCCAGCCCATCCAGCCTGGCCCTGAACCTTCCAGGGATGGGGAAACAACACCTTTTTCCTTTGGCATGCAATTTCCCCTAAACCATATGAAGAGCAAGACTTCTTTTCCCCCCCAGAGTACTCCTAATGCCAGGTCACAGCAAATCCAATTCTCTTTTTACCCCTCAAATGCAGCTATAAAGTCCCTCAGGTAAACGTGAGCGAGACCAAAATGAAAACAACTTTCTCTCCCCTAAAAATCAACACCCATGCGTCCCTCTAACAGGGCTGGGACACACGGTGCTCTCCTGCCTTCTGATCCAGGGAGAACATATGCATAGGGAACTGGGAACCGGTGTTTAGCACTGCTGTCACTGTCACTGCTCTGCTTTGGGGCAGTTTGCTGTTACTGACCTAGTTCTGGCCTGTCTTGCAGCTGAGATTATTGCAGCTTCCACAAATTAGATGTTTTCAGCAGCAGAAGGATGTGATCAGTACTTCTGCTCCTTCACAGATAGCCTCTTCCCCTTCTAACTGATCTAAGAGATGGAGAACCCAATCCTCAGGCCAGGCAAGATCCATAATTGACCCTTATTGACCTCGGCCAATTTAGAGTGAGCAACACGGAACCATCCCCTTCCTCTCCTCACACACAAATCCTGAGGTCTGTCAGGCTCACACCTATGGAAAACTCAGCAAGTGCTAGCCCGTGTGCCTGTGCACGCCTGTCCACATGCCTCTGTCCGTGCTCCTGCCTGGACGTGCAGGACTGTGTCAGGGCTCGTGGGCTGTGTCAGCACTCAGCTGCACCCCCAATCCATGTGTGTGGAATGCAGGGGCCTCGGGAGCGGCTTCCCAGCTCCCTGCCCACGGCAGACCTCGGCCCTCACAGCACATCCCCTGTGTCCCAGTGTCCTACTGTACATCCCTACAGTGTTCCTGGTCCAAAGAGGAGGCCAGCCTGGGCTCTGTTACAGGGAGCTCAATCAAGCCTTGGAGACTCTTCACAAAGAATGAGGCTGCCTTTGGGAATATCCACTCCTTAGGGATTTCTCAAAGGGGAAGGGACACAATTGTGTGAAGCATTTGACGAGCATTTTCGATCTGAGGACAGAAGGGTCCCGTCCCTTCCCTTGCCATCCCAGACACAGCTGGGACATTCCATGTCCATTCCCTCACCATCCCCAGTCCCTGCTGCCAGCACTGGGACATTCTGGGTCCATTACCTTCCCCATCCCCAATCCCTGCTGCCAGCACTGGGACATTCTGGGTCCATTCCCTGACCATCCCCAGTCCCTGCTGCCAGCACTGGGACATTCTTGGTCCATTACCTTCCCCATCCCCAGTCCCTGCTGCCAGCACTGGGACATTCTTGGTCCATTACCTTCCCCATGCCCAGTCCCTGCTGCCAGCACTGGGACATTCTGGGTCCATTACCTTCCCCATGCCCAGTCCCTGCTGCCAGCACTGGGACATTCTTGGTCCATTACCTTCCCCCTGCCCAGTCCCTGCTGCCAGCACTGGGACATTCTCTCGCTCCCTTTGCTCTCTCATCTCCTCCTGTCTCTCTCCATTCTCGCCATCATGGCGTGACTGGGAGCTCCTGCCACTGGAGCCTTCCTGCACAGAAGCAGCAACCTCCCGCGCATGGACTGCCTGTGGAATTCCCTGTGCCAGAGGCCGGGTGCTCAGCCCTGTGCAGAGGAGCAGGACAGGCCCTCCCCAGCCGCTGCCCTCCGGCTCTCGCAGCCATACAGGTACCCCGGCAGGTACCTGCCCTTCTCCTACCTTGCCAGGGAAGCCGGGCGGGTGGTGGGTAGGCAGTGGGTCACTCTGGCTCAGGCGGCCATGCAGGTGCCCACGAGATCTCTCCACCCTTCGCTACCTTCCCAGGTGAGCCGGGGCAGGCGGTGGGTCACTCTCCACTCACTTGGACGTGCCTGCAACCTGATTCACCTGGGAGCCAGGCGAGCGAGGCTCCACCCAGGGCAGAGCGGGGGTGAGTAAGAGCGAGAGAAAGGCAAACTCCGGAGAGCTGTTCCCTCCCTAGGCGCGCAGGCAGCCAGAGATAAGGGCTGCGCATTCCTGAGCCGCCGGAGGCCTCTCCCTTCCCGTCTGCCCCGAGCCTGTCAGACCAGCTCGGCACCGGGGCAGGGCCGGCCCGCAGCCCCCGGCCCGGCCCTTGGCACGGGCCCCGGCGCGGGCCCTGGACGCTGACCGCAGCTCGGTCGTGGCCCTGCGGCTGCCAGGACGGGGGACTGGGGCTCCCGGGGCGCTCCCGTGCCCTGGGTCTGCTGGGGACAGCCGAGCGGCAGCCGCTGGGCAGCGGGCCGGGCCGGGGACAGCGCCGGGGCTGCCGTGACTGCCGTGACCGCGGCTCTGCGGCCGGCCGCCCGCCTCGCCCCATCGCCGGCCCCGTCCCGCGGCCGCGGCCCCGCGGGCAGGGAAGGGTTAAGCGAGATTCCCCGCAGCCCCGGGCGTGGCAGCGCCTGTTCCACCTTTCGTGTCCCAGCTCGTCCCGCCCGGCAGCCGCCGCCGCCAGGGCTGGGCCGGCGGTGACTCAGGCGGGGCGCGGAGCGGCCGAGGGCAGCGGGACCCGGGCCGAGGGCGCGGGGCCGAGGGCAGCGGGGCCGAGGGCAGCGGGCCTGGGCCGAGGGCAGCGGGGCCCTGGGCCGAGGGCAGCGGGCCGAGGGCAGCGGGCCTGGGCCGAGGGCAGCGGGGCCCTGGGCCGAGGGGCGCGGGGCCGGGCCGAGGGCAGCGGGGCCGAGGGCAGCGGGGCCTGGGCCGAGGGCAGCGGGACCTGGGCCGAGGGCAGCGGGACCTGGGCCGAGGGCAGCGGACCGGGCCGAGGGCAGCGGGACCCGGGCCGAGGGCAGCGGGACCGGGGCAGCGGGGCGAGGGCAGCGGGACCCTGGGCCGAGGGCAGCGGGACCCTGGGCCGAGGGCAGCGGGCCAGGCCGGGCCGAGGGGCAGCGGGACCTGGGCCGAGGGCAGCGGGGCCGGGCGAGGGCAGCGGGACCCTGGGCCGAGGGCAGCGGGACCCTGGGCCGAGGGCAGCGGGCCTGGGCCGAGGGCAGCGGGGCGGCCGAGGGCAGCGGGACCCTGGCCGAGGGCAGCGGGACCTGGGCCGAGGGCAGCGGGGCCCTGGGCCGAGGGCAGCGGGACCCTGGGCCGAGGGCAGCGGGACCCTGGGCCGAGGGCAGCGGGACCCTGGGCCGAGGGCAGCGGGGCCCGGGCCGAGGGCAGCGGGACCCTGGGCCGAGGGCAGCGGGGCCCGGGCCGGCTCTGCCCGCGGGGCGGGCATGGGCTCCGCGGAGGGCACAGCGGGGGCTGGAGCGTGTCCAGAGCCGCGGGACAGTCTGGAGCGGCCGAGGGAGCCGCGGGCTCGGCCTGGAGAGAAGGGGCTCCAGGAGCATTGCTCTCTGCAGCTCCAGAACTGCAGGGCAGAGCTGGCTCTGCTACCACGTAATAGATGACAGGATGAGAGGTCGTGGCCTCCAGCTGCATCAGAAGAGGTTTAGGTGGGATGTTTGGAAGATTCCTCTTGGAAAGGGCTGTCCGGCCCTGGCACAGCTGCCCAGGGCACTGGTCCAGTCCCCGTCCCTGAGGAGATGTAACCGTGGTGGGATTGTGGCACTTGAGGACATGGGTTACTGGTGGTCTTGGGGGTGCTGGGGGAGCAGTTGGACTAAGTGATCACTGACTCATGGAACAGTTTGGGTTGAAAAACCTTACACTTCATCCACTTCCACCTCCCTGCCATGGACACCAGACCAGGCTGCTCCAAGCCCCGTCCAACCTGGCCTTGGACACTGCCAGGGATGGGGCAGCCACAGCTTCTCTGGGCAACCTGTGCCAGGGCATCACCACCCTCACAGGGAACAATTCCTTCACAACATCTCAGCTAAACTCACCTCTGGCAGTGGGAAGCCATTCCTCTCTGTCCTGTCACTCCAGGCCCTTGTCTAAAGTCCAGATCTCCTGGAGTGCTTCAGGCACTGGAATTGAGGTACCGATTCAGGAACTGCTTGGCTTCTCTTTCTGTGGACAGAACACTTCTTCTCCCTGATGGAATGTAGCATTGTCTTTGTTTATATCTTTGATACAATACCTTCTCTGTCATCAGGAAACTGCAAAGGATCTGCTTTGGGGCCCCAAAAATGAGGACGCTGCTAGTAGTGTCGTGGTTATAACACGGCTATTTAAGGCAGGATCTATCAGACTGAACACTGGTGACTCCTACAGAGGTGGCTGCATCAGCACCCGCCATCCCATGCTCATCCCATAGGTCTTGGAATGGGATCACTATGTACACAGGGGCAGTTCAGACCGAAAAGATGAGCTGTAGCTGAAACCCACTGGATACAAGGGAGCTACACCATCTATCTGATAGCTCAGATATAAATTTAGATTGGATAAGCAGTGCCCCTGGTCTGAAGCTGTGATTCAGAAAGAGCTGAACCAATCCTGCCTGTAAGGAAAGCTAGTTTCAATATGAGTTTGGAGCTTTTCCCTGTATGATACTGAAATATGAATCGGCGAAATCCCTCAGAAAGTCAGATTTATACCGTTTCATCAGTTTTTCTACAAGGTTTCAGTGTGTGGCTTTACAAACCTTTTATCCTTAAATAATGATGACTCGTAGTAAGAGTCTGGAATGAACTGTAAAGGAACTTAAAATCTTCATGAACTCTGGCTTTTGGATTCTATCAGAATATCAGAATAACCTGTGTGAGTTATTCTGAGATGTTACTACGTGAGGGAAATCCCAGTGAAAACACACTGGCCTTCACAGTTTGTGGTCAGAACTACCCCCTGCACTCTTGTTTCAGCCTTTATCTCACACCACTTTAATCTACTTCATTAAGTCTCATAATCTGTATTTGACTAAAGTAATTCTCAGTAACATAAAGACAATTGTCACCTTTCAGTCTTCTCATTATTAAACAGAACATGTTTAAAACCTCTCATTTTCTCTTTTCCCCATCACTTAAATGGTATTTGTGGACCTTTTCTGTTCCAGCTTTTTGAAACTGACTTTCAAATCCGAGTATCAAATTTACTTTCAGTTTCACTATTGCTGTATACACAAATACATCACCAACGTTTTATTAGAGTAGGTTTGACTTCTCCTTAGCCAATTTCTTTTGCACTCCAGAGCGAATATTACCTGGAATTGCTGATTTTAAAGCTGTTCCCTAATGGAATAAAAAGACCTGCATCCTTCCACTTGGGAATTAGTAATAAAGCTTTGCTGCTTTTCTATTCTCAATGTTGTGTTTATTTTCTTGTACTATTTCCAAGACAATATTTGTTATTTTAGAGAATCTTCTTTCACTGTAAATGCAGCGTGTAAGTGGTGTTTGTTTGGTTTTCATGAATTACAATGTGTTTGCATTGTTACACTGGATTAGTGCAATAATCTGGGTAATTACAGTTTGTCACCAGTGTTTTACTAGGCTCCTTCTGCCAGTGGCCTGCAAACAAGGGACACTCGTGTCCCAGATGTGTGGATTACCAACAGGGGGGAAAACAAAGCACGTGGAATGAATGTGAGACTTAATTTCAGATTGTGGTAGCTGCTTCTGCTGGGACTGCATTTCTTGGAGCCAGCAAGGCATGGCAGTGAACACCCTGAGTGGGTATTTCCTCCCTGTGAGGGTGGGAAGGCCCTAGCAGAGGTTTCCCAGGGAAGCTGTGGCTGCCCCATCCCTGGCAGTGTCCAAGGTCAAGCTGGAGGGGGCTTGGAGGAACCCGGGGCAGTGGAAGGTGTCCCTGCCCATGGCAGGGACTGGGATTGGATGGGCTTCGAGGTCCCTTCCCACCCAAAACATTCCCTGACTCTGTGAGTGCCACACTCAGCTCCATCACCAAGGAGCTGGTGGCCCCCTGTAACCTCTGACAGAACGCAGGGAACAGAGACATGACCTGCCCCAAAGGCACTGCTGGCAGAGACAAGGCAATCCGGAGAACAGCAACTCCTCCAGAGTCGCCTCTTTAGCAGTGCAGATCCACGGGCTCTTGGATAATGGAGGAGAAGCTGCTGCACCTTCCCCTTGACTGCACACTGGTGACTCATCCCAGCTGCCACTCTGGGCTTGATCTGTTCAGGCTCTGCATTTTTATGTATCAGATTATCTGGGTTAAGTGCAGCTTTGCTTTTGCCCTTTATCTTTCTGCTCTGAAGCTGTTTAACATGATCTGCCTGTTTTTATGCCAGCTCAGTTTCAAGGAGTCCCAGGCACTGACTGGCACTGAGCACTTGGCTGATTTTTTTTCTGCAGTGACCGCAGGCTCGGTCTCTCAACTCACAGGTCCCTAAATCCAATCCCACAGTGCTGACAGAATTGGAAAAGTCTCTTCAGTGGTTGCATGAGTCATCCCCCTCTAGTTCTTCAGTGACTTTTTATTGTAGAGAACTGTGGAGAAATCCCACATTATTCAGCAGAACTGACATCTGAATGGAACTCTAGGAGTGGGGACAGGAATGTGGTCTTGCACAATTTCACTGTTAGAAGCTGTTTGCTTTTTTAACAAAAGTTGCCTTCAATTAATGGGGCTGATGGGGAATAATCTGCAAAGAATCAGTGTTGTATTTATACAGCAGCACTGTTTGGGTACTAGGGCATGAAGTTCTTGTGAGGGTTTGCTGGTTTTTTGTTTACCAGGGTTCAGCCCTGATGGCCATCCTTTCCTTCTGGGGAAAAGCCCAGGAAGTGTCCTTGAGCTAGGGAAGGAAAGTCCTTGGGATCAGGTCACCTGGCCTTAACCTCTGACCACACTGTGCAGAATGCACAGGGGGCATTCAGAACATCCAGGATGACCGGAGAGAAAATCCAGACCTGCTTGGCTGGGTCGCTCCTGCTTCCCCACAGGAACAAAGATGAGCCAGAGCTCATCCCTGCAGAGCCTCTATCTTCAACAGTCATGGGGCACACATTTTAATTTCTAGTCCAGACTTGTTGCAGTCTGAAACTTCTTTATGAGGGGATGAGGTGCAAACACTGATCTCTTCTCTGTGGTCACCAGTGACAGGATCCAAGGGAATGCCCTGGAGCTTTGGGCTGGATATTAGAAAAAGGCTCTTCACCCACAGGGTGGTTGGGCACTGGAACCCCAGGGCAGTGATCACAGCACCAAGCCTGACAGAGTTCCAGAGGTGTTTGTACTCTCGGGCTGGTGGTGTGAGTCTTGGGGATGGCCCAGCGCAGTGTCAGGAGCTGCACTCGGTGAGCCCTGTGCCCTTTCCAGCTCAGCTTCCCCTGTGCCCCGTGATTCACACAAAGCAGTGCTCTGGTGCGCAGAGAAGGCAAACAAGATCTTGCAGTCAGGTGCACCGTGTGTCTCCTCTGTCCTCCCCAAGAGAAACAGCCTCGCTGCACAGCGAGTCCTCACTAGGAATGTTGGTTTAAGGTTATTAAAGCAACGAGGATCCACCACAGCTGCAGGTAAACGGTTTCTGCAGGCAGAAGAGCCCACCTTCGCACTGGCGGCGCGCAGCACGGGCCCCGCGCCGCTGCCGGGGCCCTTTCGGTGGCTCTGCTCCAGAGGGATCCGGGATCGTGTCCGGGACCTGCTCCAGAGGGATCCTGCCCCGGAACCCCGCTCCAGAGGGATCCGGGATCGTGTCCCGGACCTGCTCCAGAGGGATCCGGGATCGTGTCCGGGACCTGCTCCAGAGGGATCCGGGATCGTGTCCGGGACCTGCTCCAGAGGGATCCGGGATCGTGTCCCGGACCTGCTCCAGAGGGATCCGGGATCGTGTCCGGGACCTGCTCCAGAGGGATCCGGGATCGTGTCCCGGACCCGCTCCAGGGGGATCCGGGATCGTGTCCGGGACCCCCTCCAGAGGGATCCGGGATCGTGTCCGGGACCCCCTCCAGAGGGATCCGGGATCGTGTCCGGGACCCGCTCCAGAGGGATCCGGGATCGTGTCCCGGACCCGCTCCAGAGGGATCCGGGATCGTGTCCGGGACCTGCTCCAGAGGGATCCGGGATCGTGTCCCGGACCCGCTCCAGAGGGATCCGGGATCGTGTCCGGGACCCCCTCCAGAGGGATCCGGGATCCTGCCCCGGACCCGCTCCAGAGGGATCCGGGATCGTGTCCTGGACCTGCTCCAAAGGGATCCTGCCCCGGAACCCCGCTCCAGAGGGATCCGGGATCATGTCCCGGACCTGCTCCAGAGGGATCCGGGATCGTGTCCTGGACCTGCTCCAGAGGGATCCGGGATCGTGTCCCGGACCCGCTCCAGAGGGATCCGGGATCGTGTCCGGGATCTGCTCCAGAGGGATCCGGGATCGTGTCCTGGACCCGCTCCAGGGGGATCCGGGATCGTGTCCGGGATCTGCTCCAGGGGGATCCGGGATCCTGTCCCGGACCCGCTCCAGGGGGATCCGGGATCCTGTCCCGGACCCGTCAGCTCGGACCGAGCCGGGCGCGCTCAGCACTGTCGCGCAACTATGACGTAATCGTGACGTTGTACAGACGTTAGAACGCGGCATCACGTGACAGTGTCACCTGACGGCCGCTCCGCCGCCGCTCTGAGCCCGGCCCGGTCAATCCCCGCCGGTGCCGCCGCTCCGGGCCCTGCCTTGCCCGGCCCGGTCAATCCCCGCCGGTGCCGCCGCTCCGGGCCCGGCCCGGTCAATCCCCGCCGGTGCCGCCGCTCCGAGCCCGGCCCGGTCAATCCCCGCCGGTGCCGCCGCTCCGGGCCCGGCCCGGTCAATCCCCGCCGGTGCCGCCGCTCCGGCCTGCCTTGCCCGGCCCGGTCAATCCCCGCCGGTGCCGCCGCTCCGGGCCCTGGCCCGGTCAATCCCCGCCGGTGCCGCCGCTCCGGGCCCGGCCCGGTCAATCCCCGCCGGTGCCGCCGCTCCGGGCCCGGCCCGGTCAATCCCCGCCGGTGCCGCCGCTCCGGGCCCGGCCCGGTCAATCCCCGCCGGTGCCGCCGCTCCGGGCCCTGCCCGGTCAATCCCCGCCGGTGCCGCCGCTCGAGCCCGGCCCTGCCCGGCCCGGTGCACGTCATCCCGCCGGTGCCGCCGCTCTGAGCCCGGCCCGGTCACTCCCCCGCCTGTCCCTGCCTCAGCCAGGGCCGCGTGCCGGTCACTCCCCGCCTGTCCCTGCTCAGCCAGGGCCCGGTGCCGGTCACTCCCCGCCTGTCCCTGCTCAGCCAGGGCCCGGTGCCGGTCACTCCCCGCCTGTCCCTGCTCAGCCAGGGCCCGGTGCCGGTCACTCCCCGCCTGTCCCTGCTCAGCCAGGGCCCGGTGCCGGTCACTCCCCGTCGCTGTTCAGCCACACGCGGCCGGTGCCCTCCGGCCCCTCCGGGTCCCTCCTCTTCCCTCCAGAGCCGAGCTCTTCCCAGCTCTTCCCAGCAGCGCGGTCCAGGTACGCGCAGCTGTGCACCAGGGCATCGGGACCTGGCCGCGCTGAGGCGGCTTTGCCGAGGCTCAAAGATGGGCAGAGCAAACCCAAAACCGCTCGGTGCTGGTGGCAGCGGTGGCTGTGGCGTGGGAGGCCCTGCAGTGCTCTGGGGTCTTTTGGCTCCGTGTGTCACTAATGGTGACCATAAGCACAGAATCAACAAAAACACAGCAGCAGCAAAAGTGGCACTGAGTTACCATGCAGCTTCATCTCCTCCAGCTGTTTGTCTCCAGAAGCAGCTGGTGGCCAGTGGGCCAGACTGGAAACCAACATTCTCCAGCCTCTGGTTATCCCAGATGTTCCAAAGGCCAGGTTTCTCAGAGCTGTGGTTTTTGTTGTGGTTTGCAGCTTCCATGACAGCCCCTCCTCTCTGTCAGCAGGCAGTCCTTGAAGAGAATCCTGTGTTATTCCAGACCCTGCTGTTACACACGGAGGGAAATGCAGGGAACAACAATGCCATCCCTCGCCTTATATACCAATACCAGACAGGACTGACTCCTGAAACCACAAAAACTTGCATTTAGCAGGACCAGAGGGGTAGGCTGGGCAGGTTCACACCTGGAGTCGTATCCAGATACATTTCCCAGAGCCTGTCTGTGAATAGCTGCTGCTGCACAAGGCAGCTGCAGGAGTGTTTCTTGCAAACCTTCCAACCCAGCCAGCTGTGCTCTGGTCTTTGCCTATGCAGCCTTGGAGATCTTTGCATTCTCCCTGTATACTGAACTGGGTTGTTTCTGTTTCTATTTATATAAAAATCATAGAATCACAGCATGGCTGGGGTTGGAAGGGGTCATAAAGACCATCTAGTTCCAGCCATACACGAATAATCCCTAAATAAATATCCCCAAATAAACAATTTCCATCGATGATGTCTGTGTTTACTTTTGTCTGAAGGAGTACCTACTTCCCATTACTTAATCAGGGTTCAGTTGTGGTGGGCAAATTCCACACATTAAGAGAGAAACCTGGTAGGAACCTGGCCCAAGGGAACCTGTGGGGAGAGAAGAGCTGCACAGATCACAGCCAAGGACACAGCAGTGTCCGGAGCCCGTGTGAGGCTCACAGTTCAGGCTCCTGAGCCCTCGTGTGGAGCAAGGGCGAGGCTGTTCCCGAGCCCCTTGTCCATCTGTTCCTGTCACACTGGTGGGACAATGAGGCTGGCACTACCCTGGCTCTAGGAAAAGGAAAATCCACCCTCTTCTGACACTGCTCCTCTTTCCCTGGGGTGGCACAGCATGGTGCCCATCCATTGAACCAGACTCAGGAATGCCTGATTGAGCTACAGGAAATGGGCTTGGTTTTGACTAGTCAAACTTTTAAAAAACTTTAATAATGTAAACAAAATAGTGTTGGGGTTTTTGATATTTTTTTTTTTTTTAACACAGCCAAGTAAGGAAAGCCAGGAGACTGAAGAGCTTGCTGGTATCACTGTGTTTCACAGTGGGTGTCTTTTCCCATCCCTGGATATGGATATTCTCACAGCTGGCAGTCAGTTGGGTGTGCATTAATTTCTGCTCCCAAAAGCAGGAGCACGTTTGCTGGATTCTGCAGTGAGTGACAACCACCACCAAAGTGCTGATACTGAAATTGCAGACTTCACACAGAGCAGAGCACTGTGACTAAAGGCTCTAAAATGTAAAGTAAACTTTATTATCCTTGAACCACAAAATAGATTTCTTTGGTTGTACAAATTTCACTAGTTACAGTCTTGATGCGCTAATTTTCCCTCGGAGTCTCTTGGGAGAGAACGGGAGAGAATCCAGAGCCTGGCACCAGGTACCGCACAGGGAAAGGAGAGAAGAATCACAAGTTAGTCACCAAAACCCAGCCAGGATTGTTTCCAAAACTGCTGTTGTTAAAAAGCAAATGCTAAAATTAGATTTAAAAAGGAAAAGCTCAAATTGCTGATGATGGAAGCAGCTGCAGCTGCAGTGTGAGATTATCAGAGTTCCCCCTTCACGGGTCTGTAAAATCAAAAATACAGTCAGTTAAAATGATCCGCTGGATTTTGGCATGAAAGGAGAGGATCAACTAAAAAACTGCACCCAAAAAACTGCATCCAGCTCTTTCCTTCAGCAAATGTACAAGCAGATGTGCCTGTCACTGCCCAGCCACTGTGAGGCTCAAGGTCCAACCCTGGTCTTTCTGGGGAGTCAGAGAGCACCAATGGACAGGGAATGGGATTGTGCCGAGCTCGGACCTTCCTCACAGTTAGAGGCAGTGAAAAAAAACCCCAAAAGAAAGGGTTGTTTCCCCTCACTGGTGGCAGCAGAGGCTGATGGCAGAGCTGGGAGCAGCAGCTGTGAGCTCCACATCTGCAGAGCTCACGTGATACAGAACCTGCTCACAGCCCTTGTTCCACATGTGGACACCAGGACTCACACCCCCACTCATTTCTCATTTTCCTTACTCCCTCTTGCCTGGGCAAACGTGAATTTTCCCCGTCCTCCACAGAAAGAGGCCTGAAGCCAGTGAGCTGGCAAAGAGGAACTGTGTAGTTATTGCAAGGCACAGGCCAGCCCCATCCTGCTCTGTGTGCTCCTGGTGCTCCCTGCACGCCCACAGCAGGCCCCCCGTGCCATCCACCCCACCCTACAGTCAGCGTGGACACTGTGGGCTCCTCCCCAGCATCTCCCACGTGCCAGATCCTGTAACTCCCAACCTGACCCCAGCAACACCACATTCTACCCACGCCCAGTTCCTGAACTCTACCCACTAAGGTACCTGCTGTCACACCTCCCACCTCTGCCACCGTGTGCTACCCCAGCTGTCCTGCTCCCCACTGCCCTCACACACCCCTGCTATGGCTGCTGGCTCCGTCCCATTCCTGCCCCAGCTGACCAGCTCAGCCCCAGTGCTACAGGAGAGACTCCTCCACCTCTGTGCTCGTGCAGTGGCTCACACCACTGTGACAAAGGGGACGTGACCATCCAGGGGGGACCTGTCCCCAGAACGGGGCAAAGCCCCAGCAGGAGCAGCGTCCCACCAGGACAGAGGCAGGTGGCAGAGAGAGCTGGCTCTGTTTTCCTTGAGCACAGAGTGCCAGTGGCAGAGGGAGGCACTTTGCTGGAATTATGGTGGGTTGTTTCCTTATTTTTTTCCTTCTTTTTGCCTCCAAGCTTCCCATTCCCAAACACTCCCAAAGGGAAGTGAGGTGACACAGTGCAGGAGGTGGGAGGAGATGCTTTTTGGCAAAAGACTGGAAATAAAATAGGAGTAAAGGCAGGCTAGACCTTCCTCCTGATTCCCACCAGAGGAGAAGCTCCTTTTAACCACTACAAAACCCAAGTTGAGGCAGTAACAGCTGGAGCCCAACACACTCTCACACTCCTACATTCTCATGTCCTACCCTTCCCCACACACAATATTTACAGGCTAACAAGCTGCCCACTGTCCTGGCCACCCTTCCTCTCCACCTGCCAGCAGTCAGTCCAGTGTTGTCCCAGTTTTGGGATGTGCCCCAGTGCACTGTGAGTGAGAAACGCGGGCAGTTCACAGCCTCAGAGGAGTCAGCTGGCCACAGAGCTCCCGGGAAGCTCAGGTCCCATCCAGAGTCTGCAGGCAGGGGGGCAGCCTGGCGCTGTCCCTGGAGCACAGGAAGCTCGAAGGGCTGTGCCAGGCCAGTCCATTGCCCAGGAGTCCGGGTCACCTATGTGGGCACAGCGGTCTCCAGGCTGCGCCGGCTGTGCCGGAGCTTCCGCTTGCTGCTGTACAGGGCCATGTCCTCCAGGGCTGAGGGAGCTGCTGCTGCTGGATCCCGTGCTCCCAGTGCCTCCTCTTCCTCTGGCTGCCCATCCTGCTCCCGGGGAACTGCAACGACAGGAGGTGTTTACATCTGAGGACGAAGCACTGCGTTAAGCTGGGCGAGATCCTGAGAGGAAATCCTTCCCCGTGGAGCACGGGCTGCCCGGAGGGGCTGTGGCTTGCAGCAACCCGGGCTAATGGAAGGTGTCCCTGCTCAGGGCAGGGGGTGGGACTGGGTGAGCTGCAAAGTCCCTTCCTGGCCAAGCCGTTCTGTGATTCTGGCAGCACACAGCTGGCACAGTCAATGCAGATGTTAAGGCTTTATCATAGGATGACAGATTGGTTTGTGTAGGAGAGAACCTTGAAGCTCATCTCATTCCACCCCCTGCCACAGGCAGGGACACCTTCCACTAGATCAGGCTGCTCCAAGCCCTGTCCAGCCTGGCCTTGAAGACTTTCAGGGCGTGTTCCAGGGTGTTCCCAGGCATTAGATTTGGGACAGCACTAGTCACAGTCACTCACAGTAATCCCATGCCCAGAACTTCCTGGTGACCTGCAGCTCATGCAGTGACCCCTGTGGATCCTGGGAAGTGCCATGTGTGAGAAGACACCTGTCTGTGACACCCATCCTTCACTGAACACGACTGGAAGTGCCAAGCCATATGAAAAATCAAGAGTCCTGAAATGCTTCTGCTCTCCAGAGCACGGATCCACCCTGACTCGGGTCTGCAGGGGGCTGAGGGGTCCCTCTGTCAGGGACAGGAGGAGCAGCTTTGGTCACAGACTGGCCCAGCTGGTCAGGAGGGCTTTGCACTTACAGGCACCACAGAGACCTGGTGAGACAGCTCCTGTGCCTGAAGAGTTGGAATGGGAGGATCCAGACCCTTAGGGAAGGATGGGGCAGCGAGGTGAGGGTCACCCTCTGTGCCAGTGCTCAGCTGGATGCAGGGAGCTGCCCCTGAGAGGCTTGAGGAGCTGACCAGAGCTCACAGGTCAGGACTGCAGGGACAGGGGACATTCCTGAGCAGGAAGACTGAGGGGATGAGATCTCCACAGACAGATGGGAGCAGCCTCACAATCACAAGCCTTGGTCCTCAGGGTGGAATTCAACCACCCCAGTATCTGTTGGAAGCACAACCCAGGAGGGCCCAGGAATTCCATGAGCTTCAAGTGCAAATGGGCTCCTGGAAAATCTCTGTAAAGCCTTTGGATGCAGCAGAGAACCTCAAACAGAGAAATCCATGAAGATGTCAGCCAAAAGGCTCTGCTGAGCTGTGCCCAGTGTCCCACCCCCTGCTCCAGATGCAGGTCTCTGGCAGTGGGAAGCCCTTCCCCCTTGTCCTGTCACTCCAGGCCCAGGTAAAAAGTCCCTCTCCAGCTCTCCTGGAGCCCCTTCAGGGCCCTCAGAGCCTCCTCTTCTGCAGGCTGAACACTGCCAGCCCTCCCAGCCTGTGCAACCCCTTCAAAGAACGCTGGGGTTTGGAAGCAGGTGACTGATCCTCAGACAAGGCACACGGGTATAAAAGCATGGGCACATGTAGGTAAAAATCCAGCCTGGGTGGGTGGGGGAAGAAATCCCATGGCTCAGAGAGAAGTCAGTCCCTTTAGAGCCTCGTAGGCCAAAGGAGCCCCCAAACATGCAGGTTTAGTGATCCCCAGCAGCACACTAAGTTTTAAAAACATCTGGATTGCACCCTGGGAAAAGCTCTCCTGAAAACAATTGGGGCAGCTTTGGACAAATGAGGAGTTACAGCACAGGAAAAGGGCAGGAGGTGCTGCCACAGGACCCAGCAGCCAGGACTTGTACCTGGGTCAGCATCTTGCAATTGAGGAGGAGGAGTGATGAAGGCTGTACCAGGGAGTCAAACAAAGCTCAATTAAAACAAAGTGCATCATGAGCCATACAGCTGAGGGGTAAAATGACATGGAGGGGGCAATTTACTGCAGATGTGAATAGATTCAAGAAAGAAGGAACTCTAAAATCAAAGCCTCTGTCTTAGAAAGTGCAAACCCACTGATGGCTGCAGCCTGAAGCAATTCTGGAAGGACCTACTTTGTGCATTTCTTCCTTTGTGTCCTTTTCTGGCATTCCCAGTGGCTCCCATCACACCCCAGATCAGCCAGAACCTTGTGCTGCCTCCCTAAGTTCATTTTTTACACTACTGGATGATGTTTCAGCTCAATAAAAGGAATAGAATCCTGACTGCATAAAAGAAATGCACCATCCTTGAATGAGATGATGGTTCTGTAGGCACTGGCAGAGATTTCTGTATATACTGGCAACTTCCCAGCAATGACATTTCATTTCATTTCGAGGTTTAGGTATGGGAAAAGATGGGAGAAGACAATTCAGAATGTGCCCCCTCCTGCACAAACTGCAGGCAGTCCTGGTCCCCTCCTTAGGCACTGATGAAATTAAAAAGGTGCAGATGAGCGTGGGAATTATTCCCAAGAAGAGGAACCAGGATTTGCCAGCCTGGAAAGAAGGGAACTGCTGCTGTTGACCTGACTGGCACAGACAGAGCAAGTGAGACACAGACACTGGCTGCATCCCAGAAGACACAAGGGATTTAACATGAAACAATTAAAGAAAATGCCTCATTGTGGAACTTGGTATCACAACATTCCATGGAAGATTAGAACAATCTGGACAGTTTTACAGAGGCTCATTCCATTGCTGCTGCAGACACAACACCTGGTTCAGGACATGCCTACACAATAGGTGAGCCCAGAAAATGGAGAATATTCATCTGTATGAGCTCATTTTCCCTGTTTCTTATGGTCTTACCCTAAGAACCAACTTCCATCCGAAGAAGATCCTGGTGTATCCTGAACCAGCAGAGCCCTCACTTACATGTTTCCTATCCTGACAGAAACCAGGAAATTCTGGAGGAAAGCACAGGCATTGCCTGTGTATGAATCCAGAGATTCCAGTTTTGTGAAATGTTGGCATTTTGGTGGGAAATAACCTGTGAAATGCAAGTCTGGAGAAGAAAAGGATGGATGCAAGTCTTTGGAGCAGTGATGTGGCTAAAAGGGCTGGACAGGGATAAATTGAAGCCACAAGAAGGCAGAGAACATGTTTGGTTCCTCTGAGTGTAAGAGCTGCAAAGCTTCGTTATCCAACAGCAATTAGGCCAGGTGCAGGATGAGGAGGCACCAGACAGCCCAGGTGAGCAAAGCCCACAGGGACAAAAGCAGCTTCTCACATTCCATAAGCAGGTTTCAAGTAACAGGAGCAACACACACTCACTCAAGGGGAATTTCTGGCACCTGAGGTTTACAGGACTGGGTAGCAAAAGTCTCCAGGTGATCTGGAAAAGTTAACCCTAACAGGAGCACACTGCTTGATTCCACCCTAAAAATACAGCTCTGCAGTTCAGTAACTCCACAGCCTCAAGAAAACCTTGGAATAAAGGATTTTAAACACATTTAACAGATGATGACCATGAAGTCAGACCAGAGAATGGGAGGAACTGTTTCTGCTTGGACAAGGGTGTCCTGGGAGGAGTGAGATGCTGACACTTCCCTGCAGTTTGATTTTCTCAGCATTCCTGATATAATGGTTTGCTAGCACAAAGTTCAAGAATTGCTGAGAGTCAAAACCCCATAATTCCATGATCCAGGACAAATCTGATGATGTTGGCTGGAATGCTGCACTGCCTGGGAGAGTGACATGGGATGGAGGGGCTCTAAAAAATCCAGGAGATCTTGGTCCCATGCCGAGAGAGCTTCCTCACCTGCCATCCTCTCCAGATGATGTGAGAAAACCCCTGCTTCTTTTTTTTGTGCCTCACACACACCACAGGTGATTTAAGCATTACTTAAGCACTAAGGGCTGTGTCTCTCAAAGAGCACCACGCTCTTTTCTTTCTGCCTTTCCTCCCATTTGAGTGCCCAACAGTGAGGCCTGAATGCCCCAAGCAGCAGCTGGTATTTCCCAGACCTTCCCATACATCTTAGTTCCCTGCACTGACTGAACAAACAACCTCGAGAGAATAACCCAGAGCTTAGAGGATGAGGGGTGAAGAACAGATACTGTCATTAGTAAAGTAAGTTTTTGTTGAGTCCTACAGCAGAACCTCCTTCTGGAAGCAGCTCAGCCATGGATCAGCTGTCTGGGATGCAGCCTGTATTCAGGGGAATTTGTCAAGATAAAAGGAACTTCTGTTTTTTTCAAACAAAGGAGTAGAACATGCAAAATGTGTAGAAGCAAACCAGCACCGTTAGAGGCAACAGGAGTGCTCCTGCAGAGCAGGCTCTGCCCAGCTCCAGGGTGCTGCCACAGCAGCTGGAACCAACTGGGTGAGAGTCTCACCTGCCTGTTACAGGCAGACACACCCCAGCTGGACAGCCTGGAGATCCAGCTGCAGACCTTCAATTCCTGCTGACTGAGGTGCCCAGAGATCCACGAGTGTAACTCCTGGGTACAGGAGCACCAACTGCTCTGAGCCTGCCCCAGGCTGGATTTACCTGCATGACTCCCTGTTCCAGCAAAAGGGGCAGGAGACAGCCCCTGAACAATGGACATCATGCACCTGCAGCAGGTGGCAGAGGCCAAAACTTCCCTGCCACATCCCACTACCACTCCACTCCAGGACACAAAACTGGAGAAAAGCAGGCATGCTTTTAACACACCACACTGGAAAAATTAGTCACCACTGAAGCACAATGCGAATGTCCTACCCAAAATGAACGTGGTGAGCGCGGAGTTTTCATTCTAGAACAGACAAAACATGACATGGCTTCAAGCAACAGAAGGTGAAGTGCCCAGGGTGGTCCCACGAGCCTAGGGGAACCCTCCAGAAGCACAGCAGGGAGCGAGCAGTGCAGCCACGACTCCTCTGGCCTGGGCTCACCTGAGTTATTCCGGTCATCGACGTATCTGAGGTCATCAGCTGCATCAGGTGACTGCAAGAGAAGAGCAACCAGTGATCACTCACACCTGGAACACCTGCAATTCCCAGCCATTCCCCACCTTCCTACACCCTGCAGAGAACCTGCTGCCCTCCCAGGCACTGGCACAGAGACTCCAGCAGGGATGCCCCATGCCTGAGGCAAGCATCCACTGCCTGGGTGTAGGGAGGAGAGGAAGGAACACAGAAGGCAGAAAGTGTAGAGTGAAGAAAAAGGCTTTAGGCTGAAAGGGGGGAGATTTATGTTGGATATGAGAGAGAAATCTTTCCCTATGAGGGGTAAGGCCCTGGCACAGGTTGCCCAGAGAACCTGACACAGGTTGCTGTGGCTGCCCCACCCCTGGCAGTGTCCAAGGCCAGGCTTGGAGCAGCCTGGGATAGTGGAAGGTGTCCCTGCCATGGCAGGGGGTGGAAGGAGATGAGCTTTAAGGTCCCTCCAAACCCAAACCATCCCAGGATTCTATGAACTACTGCACTGCTGAGAGAGGCCCAGGGACACTGCCCGGGGATTTGGAGGTGCAGCCTCCTTTGGAGGCACCTTCTCAACTGCAGGAAGAGCCAGTGCTGCACCTGGAGAAATGGGGGTGGTCTGGAGCTGCCAGTCCCCCAGCTTGCCTGAACAGAACCTGGAGAGGGGCACATCCCAAAGGAAGGCACTCCAAGGGAATGGAGAATGACTTCCAGGAGCAGAGCAACACCACGAGGGACAGGTGTCAGTGAAGAACAGACACCAAACGGAGTAAAAGTGCCTGAGAATCCTCAAACTGCAGCTCTGCCACAGCCGGCCTGTCTTTGGAATGACACTCCTTGGGTTGGGATCTTCGTGTCCCCATGTGGCAGTGCCTGCTGGCTCTCCTCAGGGTCTGTATAGAAAACTAAACAAACCCACCTAAAACCATTGAGACACAGGGCACCTGCTCAATTCAGCTGTCCCAAATGCCATCAGTGAGTGAGTGACTGAGCCAGGCAGTTACAGCTCCCAGCCCCAGCAGATTGGCTCCAGTGGCCCCCAGAGCAGGGGCCAGGGGTCAGATCACCTCCAGAGCTGGCATTCCATCACAAAGCAGCTTCAAACAGACCATTTTAGGAAGGAGAAGCACGTCACCATGGCATTCACTCTCAGAACCAGGTGTTTACTCCACAGCTCACTGACAGCAGAACTACAACTTGAGAACAGGCACCCCAGCTGGAAGTTCACATCTGCTCCAATTTGGCATTTGCTAGCCATCATTTCTATAACTTTTTCTTCCCTTTTAGTTCTCATCTTTCACTTAAAAATATTTCAGGAGCCATTCTGGTGAAGATGCAGATGTTTTATGTCTGAAAAGCTTTTGTCATCCATTTTAAAACCATCTGGACCAACTTTTTCCTAATTCCACTTGGCTGAAGCCTCCAATAAACCCTCAGTTTTCAGCAAGACTGGTGTCACTGCCCCTACAGAGGCAAGGCCTCTGCAGAGGGGTTCCCCAAATCCCTCAGCCTCAGCTCTTCCACCAAACCAAGTCCTGACCTATCTACAGGTGGCTCAGCATGCAGTTTATACCTGGATTTCGTAAACAGGTTTGGAGGAAGGAATAGCAGCAAATTCCCGGTAGTCAAACTTCTTTTCAGACAATGACTAGAAGGGACAGCAGAAGGGAAGAAACAGAAAAGAGAGAGTGAGGGGAGAGAAACGATGGAGAAGCAGCAGCAAGCTGAGCAATCTAAGCAGAGATCACAGCAGAAGCAGAGGGACATCCTCAGGGAAAGGCAGGAGTGCCTGGATTGAGCTTGGAACATGAGGCATCCCTGGGACACTGCCTTTGGAGCTCTTCTGGTGTCAGGACAGGGGTTTTGGGTCATAGAGAAACATGATGTGCTCCAGTGAAATGCTAATGCACACCAAGTCAGGTAGGAAGTGTAATTTTGGGGGAAATTCACGGCAAGATTTCTGATAGCTGGAGCAGAGTCAGAATTTCAATCCAGAGCTGCATTATGGTGTGACCTGGTAGGACAAGGTTCCCTCTGTGCAGCTGCTCCCCACCTGCCTTCCCTGCTCTGTCCCACCAATTCTTACAGTTCTGTGCAACAATGCCCCATGGCATGTACTCAGGGTTAGGAAAAGGAAAACGCTGATTGCAGCTGAAGGTCTGCTTTGTGCTGTTGAGGAAACACAGGGCCAAAGTCCCTGAAGTGAAAAGCTTTCAGAACTCAGGCAAAGGCCTTCTGAACCAGGGGAAAGGCCCTCTGACCATGGTGAAAGGCTTTCTGACCATGGTGGGAAACTTTCTGAACAAGGAGGTGAAGATCCATGGAAAGGAAGACAAAACAGGGAAGCAACAAGCAGATGTCACATGGGAACTGCAATAAAGGGGGGTGCCTCTAGCCAGGAGTTTGGCCAAGCTCCATCCACTGACCCCCCACCATTCCCTGCACCATGCAGCCAGGCCTGGCTTCAGGGATTAGGAGGGGACCCGCAGCTCCCAGGCACAGCCAAATAACCAGGGAATCCCAGGATTTAGGAAAGGTGAAAAAAGCAAGCAGGAGAGTATCATACCAGCCTTCCTGGGGAAGTGACGTTCCTGGGACTGCAATCTGCAGGAGGGGACAGAAGAGCACAGTTAGTGACAGGCTGGCTGTGTGACATTCGCCCCCTGAGCCAGCTCCTTCCTCAGCAGCATCTCAGTGTGAGGGCAGACCCTGCCTTCTGTCCTCCCAGCAAACACCCCTTTACTGCTTCTCCAGAAAATCAGGGTGCTGGTTGTGTTTCCAGCATGGATCCCTGGGACTTCACCTGTACCTCAGGTGCTCTCACAGCTGAGGCCCATCCCCTGTGCCGAGAGATGCCACATGCCCCCAAGGACCTTCCGAGCAGGCTGAAGGAGGGAACTGCTCCCCACAGCTGTGCTTGTGAGCGGGCTGAGCCCCAGGAGCTCTGCCTGCTTCCCCTGGAGGCAGGGCAGCCGTGCAGTACCTTCCAGAGGCGTTGGAGACGGCGTGGGAGCGGGAGACGGGGACTCTGCCAGCTGCTCCAGCGTGCTGCGCTTCTTCCCCTCCTTGGACTTGGCAATGACCATTTGGGCTTTAAGAGCATCCTGTTCCAGTGATTTCATCCTGCCTCGGGAATGGGGTGGGGAGAAGCAGCCATCAGTGACTGCCCTCGCAGGGAGGGCACAGGTGCCATCGTGTGCGGCAGGGCAGCGCCAGAGCCCGGGGGCTGGGCACAGGTGGGTGCAACAAAGCCCCCAGGGTCCCCGATGGCTGCTGCCATCCCAGAACACACTTGTGATCACATGTATCCAACACACAGAGCCTGAGGCTATGGATCAACGCACTGAGAAGCTGCAGGCAGTCCCAGAGTGCCACACAACAGGACAGTGACCCAAGCTGGGGACAAAACTGCAGGGATCACACGAGTGGGATCAGTGCTTGGGGGCTTTACCCTCCTCTGTGCTCAGTGTGTTGCACACCTTAACCCTCCTCAGCCATCAGGAGATCATGAAAGGCCAGGCTGGACGGGACCCTGAGCAGTCTGGTCTCATGGCAGGAGTCCCTGCCCATGGCAGCGGGGTGGAACAAGCTGATCTTTAAGGTACCTTCCAGCCCCACCCTGGGATCCTGTGAAACAGCGGTGACAAAGGGGGCCCAGCCCTCGTAGATGTCCAGCCCTGTTCCTCTGTCCCCATCAGACAGCCCCAGCAACCCCCCTGTTGTGTGGGCAATGGGATCAGGGAGCACTCCCACGTCCTCCTGCCCCAGGAGGCCCCAGCTGGGCCCGGGGGCACAGACAGGAGCATGCACTGTGGGGAGGGGGCGGTGCACACCTGGATTGGCCTCCTGACCCAGGGATTCTTGAGGCGTGACTCTGCACTGGGCTAGCCCTCTGAGCTGGCCTGGCCCCGGGAGCAGGGGCCCACTGCCGGGACTGGTACAGCTTCCTGGCCAGATCCTGCTCGTACTGTTTAATACTGTCTTCAAGAGCTGAGGATCTGAGGAGGAGGAGCAGCAGAAGGAAGAGGAAAAGGAGGAGGAGGAAGAGGAAGAGATGATGGTGATGAACATTGCAGCAGACAAGAACAGGAAAAGAAAGAAACAGATACAGGAACATACCCTGGTGAGGGGAAATACGGGTCAGACACAGGGGCAACCTTGGCTACACTGGGTCCCAGATCTGATCCTGCCCAACCCTGGCCACTGCTGAGGCAGCAGGAGCCCCTGGGGGCAATCTGGGACTGTGCCCAGGAACGTCAGGAACATCAGCCTCAGAGCCTCCACATCCAGGGCTGCCTTCCCCATGCTCTGCCAGGGGACCAGCAGCAACTTCAGCCCCAGGGAAAGGCTGTGAGGGTGTGTGAGTGTGAGTGTGAGTGGGCACACGTGGGACAGACTCTCAGCACCCAGGGTCACAGGATCCTGTGCTCCATGCACCTCAGCTGGACCAGGGGAGAAGGGAACAGAAAGGCCAAGCACCTGGCACGGTCTCTGTCCTGGGACACGAGTAACTGAGGGTGAGTGTGTCCCTAAACCAGTGCGTGTGTGAGGGAGGAAAACTGCCAAAATGCTCGTGGTGCCTCAGTGTGCACCAGAGCCTCTGAACCTTCCTCTTCCCAGGGGACACGGGCCTGGAATGGCTTCCCACTGCCAGAGGGCAGGGTTAGATGAAATAGAGAGGAAAAAATCCTTCCCTGTGAGGGTGGGGAGGCCCTGACACTGGCTGCCCAGGGTGCCCTGTCCCTGGAAGTGTCCAAGGCCAGGTTGGATGGGGCTTGGGGCAGCCTGGGACAGGGGAAGGTGTCCATGGCAGAGGGTGGAACCAGATGAGCTCTAAGGTCCCTTCCACCCCAAACTACTCCATGATTCCATGACTCTGTGCCAGGGGCTGTGCATGCCCAGCACACGTGTGTAACGTGGGTCTCTGTGTGTGTCTCCACAGAGCACGAGGGGTGCTGGGGGGAAGGAGGGGCACCACACATCCTGGCAGAGCACTGATGACACAGGGAGAACAAGGAAAGCCCAAGTAGGTGCAAACTGATGGGGTCACGAGTGACAGCACAGAGCAGAGAACTGGAAAGAAGCAGAAGACAGGAGATTAGAAAGGGAGGAACAAACCCAGCGGCATTTGGAGAGAACACGGGTTAGTGGGGCTGAGCCCTGAGTGTGGGGCAGTGCAGAATTTCCCCTGCAGCACAGGGGCCTCTGGAGACAGGACCTAGCACATCACTGTGCCCATTCCAGAGCTAGCAAAGAGGGACCCTGAGACCACTGGATCCTCCTGGGACATCTGTGGCAGCAGGGAATAGTCCCTCCTTGCCTTACAAGCAGGAGCACATTGCAGTGACTGATTTCCAAGCATCAGCCAGGCCCTTCTCCAGGAACAGCACAAAAAGCTGGGCCTCAGCACTGGAAGCAAAGTGGAGCTGAAGCCCTGGTCTGCCAAACTGAAACCCAGAAAGGCTGGATCTGACAGCTCAGGCAGCTCCTCCTTGAATACTTCCCGAGTATTCCCTGCTCGGGAAGGCTCTTCTTTTGCTAGCTCATTTTCCATGGACAAAACACACTTAAAAGAGAGTGAAGGTTTGGGATGGGAGATCTCTCTTCTGCCCACAGTGGACAAACCCATGGTGCTCCACACTCACTAACCCTCCTAAAGTGTCATGTGAAACTTTTACTGTGCCCTGAGCAACTCTAGCCAAGTTGGACTAAGACCACGGGCAGATAAACAGTAACATTACAGGAGCAAATCATATCATCATCCCATCACCTAAGAGCATCCTCTCCCCTCCCAGCATTTTTCAGCTTTAGCTGCTGGTAACACCAAGTTCCTGGAAGAGCAGAGTCCTGAGACTGGAGCTGCACACCTGGGACAGCAGCAGTGTCCCTGCATGGGAAGTCTGCGTGGGCAACATCTGTTTCTCCTTTTGACACCCATCTGAAACAAAGCTTCTGTTGCAGCACTCCTTAGATACGTTCATGCTTAGGCATGAATCAGAGCTGACAGATCTCAGAAAGCCTGCCCCATCACGTGAGGAACGTACCTGGGAAGTGGAGGCATGAGGGAGTGAAGCCCTTGCATGCCTCCTAGGGAAGGGATGGCAGATGGGGCACTACCACCCTCCAAGCACAGTGATGAGGATTTCCAGGAGAGGCCTGACAGGAGCTCTGAAGACCAAGAATAGGTCTGTGCAGGATATCTGACACTGGAGCTTGCACAGTGTCACACTGAGGGCTGCTTTTGGCACTATTTCACACTGACAGCTCTGCCTGAGACAGAGATGTGATTCCAGCCCTCTCCAAGCACCACAAGGAACATGGTGGTCTCTCCAACCTCATAAGGAAGGATGTGGCAGAGCAAGTCCCTGAAGAGGCTCCAAGACAGCTGGAGGGAGACTATGGGCAAAGACCTGGAGTGACAGCACAAGGGGAATGGCTTCCCACTGCCAGAGGGCAGGGTTAGAAGGGATCTTGGGAAGAAATCCTTCCCTGTGAGGGTGGGAGGCCCTGGCACAGGGTGCCCAGAGCAGCTGGGGCTGCCCCATCCCTGGATGTGTTCAAGGCCAGGTTGGATGGGGCTTGGAGCAGCCTGGGACAGGGGAAGGTGTCCCTGCCCTGGCAGAGGTGGGACTGGAGGGTTTTGATGGTCCCTCTCACCCAAACCATCCTGGGATTCTGTGAAAACCAGCTCAGAGGAAATTTGCTCCAAGCCCCAGAACATCAGTCCAGCTCGCCCTGGGTTCTCCTTTCTCAGAGCCCCCCAGGAGCAAAAGTCCCATAATCATCCATGACAAGCACAAACTGTGGAATTGCTCACAGTGGTCCCCTCCTGTCTTATCTAAACCCCTGTTCCTGCCCAAGCCTCATCCAAACCCCAAAAGAGACAGTTCAGACTGTCCTTTGAATGTCTCCTATAGGAATATCACGAGAAGAAAAACTATCCCTAGGAGCAGCTGGACTAGTTTTTGGAAGGAATTCTATGATGCAATAAATGTCTGGACTAGCTTCAAGTCCTAAGTTCTGAAATTAGGAAGTTCTCTTTCTTCCAGAACAATTTTTAGCCACTCTTTCATAGCTGATGGAACAGCTCATGTGGGTAAGAATGGGAACAGCCTGGTCCTGCCACTGTCTTGGCTGCAGCACCATTTCCAGCCCAGCAACACTGGAAATATGGAATTCTGTTTTTCATTTTAGACATGTGACCCTGCAGCTTCAGTAACACCGTTTCACATGGGTTAGGAATAAGGTGGGAGTGGTGTGCTGAGGGAAGGAACACACAGCTGTGCCCGTGTTCATGATGAGCTCCCCGTGCCCATGGCTGTGCAGGCACTGGGGAATCTGGGAGCTGACAGAAGTGGACAGGCTCAGCCACTCCACCAGTGCTTTGCACTGCTTGAACAGATCCTACACAGCCTCTCTCAACATGTGCCTTTGAAAGGGTCCCCTGGTCCCTGGTTTTATTCTCTTTAAGCCCCAGACACTCAGGCATTTCCCTGCCCTGTGACAGGGTCCCCTGTTCCCTGGTTTCTCTCCCTCCAGGCCCTGGTCTGGGTCCCCCAGTCCCTGGTTTCACTCCCTCCAGTCCCCAGACACTCAAGAGCTCCTCTGCACTGTGACAGGGTCCCCTGTTCCCTGGTTTCTCTCCCTCCAGGCCCTGGTCTGGGTCCCCTGTTCCCTGGTTTCACTCTCTCCAGGCCCCAGACAGGGTCCCTGGTTTCACTCCCATTAAGCTACAGAGAGAATCCCCTGTTCCCTGCTTTCTCTCCCTCCAGCCCCAGACAGAACCCCCTGTTCCCTGGTTTCTCTCCTTTGAGGCCCTGGTCTGGGTCCCCTGTTCCCTGGTTTCTCTCCCTCCAGCCCCAGACAGAACCCCTGTTCCCTGGTTTCTCTCCCTCCAGCCCCAGACAGAATCCCCTGTTCCCTTGTTTCTCTCCCTCCAGCCCCAGACAGAATCCCCTGGTTTCTCTCCTCCAGCCCCAGACAGAATCCCCTGGTTTCTCTCCTCCAGCCCCAGACAGAATCCCCTGGTTTCTCTCCCTCCAGCCCCAGACAGAATCCCCTGGTTTCTCTCCTCCAGCCCCAGACAGAATCCCCTGGTTTCTCTCCTCCAGCCCCAGACAGAATCCCCTGGTTTCTCTCCTCCAGCCCCAGACAGAATCCCCTGGTTTCTCTCCTCCAGCCCCAGACAGAATCCCCTGGTTTCTCTCCTCCAGCCCCAGACAGAATCCCCTGGTTTCTCTCCTCCAGCCCCAGACAGAATCCCCTGGTTTCTCTCCTCCAGCCCCAGACAGAATCCCTCGTCCCCGCTTTCTCTCCCTCCAGCCCCGGCCGCGCTCCCCGCAGGGCACTGATGCTCTGCTCACCGTGCTGCCCTCCACATGGCCCGTTTCTCTGCCTCCAGAGCCCGCCGTTCTGCTGGGGACAGCTCCTTGTCGTGGCCACCCAGCAGCTCGGGGCTCTGCATGCGCAGCCGCTCCTGGTGCCGCCGCTCGGCCTTGGCCGTGCGCACGGGCGCGCCGGGGTCCGGCCTGAAAAACACGTTTGTTTGGGGTGATGGGGTCCCCTGCCTGTTCTCCCTGGAAAACAGCCTGCTGGTTTGTTTGGGGGGATGGGGTCCCCTGCCTGTTCTCCCTGCAAAACAGCCTGCTGGTTTGTTTGGGGTGATGGGGTCCCCTGCCTGTTCTCCCTGGAAAACAGCCTGCTGGTTTGTGTGTGATGGGGGCCCCTGCCTGTTCTCCCTGGAAAACAGCCTGCTGGTTTGTTCGGGGGTGATGGGGGCCCCTGCCTGTTCTCCCTGGAAAACAGCCTGCTGGTTTGTTCGGGGGTGATGGGGTAAGATAAACAGGGGTCATGTCTGCATTCCTTTGTGAAAAGATAGCACCTGATGGATTTCTCAAGAGATGGACCAGTGGGAATTTCTCTGTCCAGCCTCTGCTCACTGTCCAGAAACTGATGGATACGAGGGCAGCAATAAACGAGGGAGTTCTGTTCTCCTTCTCTGCCTGAACCCCTGCTGTGTGTGCTGTGTGCTCCTCTCTGTGCCTCAGTGACTCTGCCTGCCAGCGGCACCGCCACTCACCCGGCAGCGCCACTTCCAGGGGCTGGGGGAGGCGCTTGGGGCTGAAATTCCCAGGTTTTGGGGCCAGAATTCCCAGGGTTTTGGGGCTGGAATTCCCATGTTTTGGGGCTGGAATTCCCAGATTTTGGGGCCAGAATCCCAGATTTTGGGGCAGGAATTCCAGTTTTGGGGCCAGAAATCCAGATTTTGGGGCAGGAATTCATGGATTTTAGGGCAGGAATTCCCAGGTTTTTGGGCCGGAATTCCCATGTTTTTGGGGATGAATTCCCAGGTTTGGGCAGGAATTCCAGGTTTTTGGGATGGAATTCCCAGGTTTTGGGGATGGAATTCCCAGGTTTTGGGACCGGAATTCCCAGGTTTTGGGGCTGGAATCCCAGGTTTTTGGGGAGGAATTTCCAGTTTTGGGGATGGAATTTCCAGGTTTTGGGCCAGAATTCCCAGGTTTTGGGGATGGAATTCCAGGTTTTGGGGATGGAATTCCCAGGTTTTTGGGGCCATAATTCCCAGGTTTTTGGGGCCATAATTCCCAGGTTTTAGGGCAGGAATTTCCAGGTTTTGGGACCAGAATTCCCAGGTTTTTGGGGCTGGAATTCCCAGGTTTTTGGGCTGGAATTCCCAGGTTTGGGGGGGAACACAGGCAGGTTTCTCGTGAGGAGTTTCTGGCTGGATGGGGCTTGGCCTGTCCTTGGAGCAACCCCCAAAGGACAGGGGGTTGAAACCAGATTGTCCTGAAGGTCCCTCCAACCCAACCCATCCCATCCCATCCCATCCCATCCCATCCCATCCCATCCCATCCCATCCCATCCCATCCCATCCCATCCCATCCCATCCCATCCCATCCCATCCCATCCCATCCCATCCCATCCCAACCCATCCCAACCCATCCCATCCCAACCCATCCCATCCCAACCCATCCCATCCCATCCCAACCCATCCCATCCCATCCCATCCCAACCCATCCCATCCCATCCCAACCCAACCCATCCCATCCCATCCCAACCCATCCCAACCCATCCCAGGAATCCATGCAGCTGGTTCTGACTGGTTTCCCCTCCTCGCCCAAATCCTTCCTTTGCAGCCCCAAAACCTGGTCATTCTGCTGGAAAGGAGGAACTCTCCAGCCCCAGCTGCCCCACTCACCCCAGCATGGAGTTGGTTCTCTGCTCAGACTTGATGCCCTCTTCCAGAGAGTTCCTCTGTGAGCTGCTGTTCTCACTGAGCTCCAAGGACCTGGAAAAAACCCCTGTGAGCTGCAGCACCAGCGGCTGCACACCCAGCAAAGGGTGGGACAGGTCCACTCCAAGAAAGCAACAACTGCTCCAGGGTGAAGTCACAGCTGTCCATGACCATGAACATCCCTGTGGGGATCTCCTGAACCTCCACATGAGTATCAGAGCTCATTTCCTGCAGCTGGAGGTCAGCCAGCCACTGACACACACAAACTAAAGCTTTTCCTCAGCTCTTCCAATAAAAATATTTCTTGGGCTTTCAGTCCAGGCAACTTGGACCTTACACTTGGCTTAGTTAGATGTGCACAGATTCCAAATAGAGGAGCCCAAGGAAGATTCACCTTGGAAGCACAAGTCACCTGATCCTGATTTTATACCTTCATTAACAGATTAATTTCATTATTACAAGTTCTTCCATGGCATGGGCTATGGAGCTGCTCTGAGGGCTGGAACCTGGCTGAGAGAGCTGGGGGGTCTTCAGTTTATAGTGACACTCAGCCCTGACTTTTACTGCTCAAGTTGGTTTTAATTAAATTTCAGTTTCTCTTCCAGCATGAGAAAGATTATTTCAAGAAACAGCTTCAGTCTCTTCCACTGTCTCCCCTGCATTCAAGCATAAATAAAAAGCAACTAAAAGTCATCTGATGGATCCAGCCTTCCCATTCTTCAGCATCCCATGTTTCAGTGTGAAAACAGGAGGGACAAGAGGGACTTCCCAGAGAACCAAGGAGCTGCATGTGACTGCTTTCCTCCTTGGAGCTGCCTCAGCACAGGAGGGCAAGGAAAATCTCAGGGCATCATTATGTGAGAAGTTCCTCAACTGAGACTGGGCAGAAACAACAGAGAGAAATGAGACTCCACGTGCCAGGGTGTGTCCTGCCACTGACTGGAAAGTGTTTGTGGAGAGGAGAATGGCTGTCTCAAGGACAGATAAGGACAGCTTCAGCATTACTCCAGTACATTCCTAGTTTATCTGGAACCTTTGAGAACCCTGTTCTCATTCCTCACTTCTATGCCCAAGGAGAAGAAAAAAACCATCAAGGTAACCTGGTGGCCGAGTCCCAGAGAACTGGGGAAGAAAAGCCTAAAAAATCCCCAAACCTGTTTTTGCATCACTTTATCATTCAGCTTATCTTGAAGCATCTGTCTCTAAAATCAACCTCTCCACATAGCCTCGGGCACAGCTGAAGGAGCTGTTCCCTGAAAAGAGCAAGCTGGAAAACTTGGCCTTTTCTATGCTGAAGAAGAAATCTTGCTCAGCCCTCTTCCCTGAGAACTCCTGGGACCCCTCTGACACAGGGGTGGCACAGGGCTGTGCTCCTGTCTTACCGAGCTGCTGGAGCCTGGGTGCTCCTCCCGTTCAGCCTCTCCACCTTGTACTCCACGCCCTCGATGATGATGCTGGACTGCAGAGCCTCGGGGCCCTGCCTCACCTCCTCATCCTCCTCAGCCTCCTCCTCCAGCAGAAGGGCTCGCTGCTGCTGCAGCTTGCGGGCTGCCAAGGGAGACAGGAGCCAGCTTACACCACAAAGCATTTGCTGGGCCTGCCAGGATGGAGCTCTGGGCAGGTCCTTACCCTGAAACCCTCCCAGGATGGAGCTCTGGGCAGGTCCTTACCCTGAAACCCCCCAGGATGGAGCTCTGGGCAGGTCCTTACCCTGAACTCCATCCCAGGATGGAGCTCTGGGCAGGTCCTTACCCTGAAACCCCCAGGATGGAGCTCTGGGCAGGTCCTTACCCTGAAACCCCCAGGATGGAGCTCTGGGCAGGTCCTTACCCTGAAACCCCCCAGGATGGAGCTCTGGGCAGGTCCTTACCCTGAAACCCTCGCCAGGATGGAGCTCTGGGCAGGTCCTCACCCTGAAACCCTCCCCAGGATGGAGCTCTGGGCAGGTCCTTACCTGAAACCCTCCCCAGGATGGAGCTCTGGGCAGGTCCTTATCCTGAGACCACGCCAGGATGGAGCTCTGGGCAGGTCCTTACCCTGAGACCACGCCAGGATGGAGCTCTGGGCAGGTCCTTACCCTGAAACCCTCCCCAGGATGGAGCTCTGGGCAGGTCCTTACCCTGAAACCCCCAGGATGGAGCTCTGGGCAGGTCCTTACCCTGAAACCCCCCAGGATGGAGCTCTGGGCAGGTCCTCACCCTGAAACCCTCCCAGGATGGAGCTCTGGGCAGGTCCTTATCCTGAACCACGCCAGGATGGAGCTCTGGGCAGGTCCTTACCCTGAGACCACGCCAGGATGGAGCTCTGGGCAGGTCCTTACCCTGAAACCCTCCCAGGATGGAGCTCTGGGCAGGTCCTTACCCTGAAACCCCCAGGATGGAGCTCTGGGCAGGTCCTTACCCTGAAACCCCCCAGGATGGAGCTCTGGGCAGGTCCTTACCCTGAAACCCTCCCCAGGATGGAGCTCTGGGCAGGTCCTTACCCTGAAACCCCCAGGATGGAGCTCTGGGCAGGTCCTTACCCTGAGACCACGCCAGGATGGAGCTCTGGGCAGGTCCTTACCCTGAAACCCTCCCCAGGATGGAGCT
This sequence comes from Sitta carolinensis, assembly GCA_032173965.1. Taxonomy (NCBI): domain Eukaryota; kingdom Metazoa; phylum Chordata; class Aves; order Passeriformes; family Sittidae; genus Sitta; species Sitta carolinensis. The sequence continues at coordinate 152,751,681 of CM063284.1, forward strand.
CTGGGCAGGTCCTTACCCTGAGACCACGCCAGGATGGAGCTCTGGGCAGGTCCTTACCCTGAAACCCCCCCAGGATGGAGCTCTGGGCAGGTCCTTACCCTGAAACCCTCCCCAGGATGGAGCTCTGGGCCATGGTCCTTCACCCTGAAACCCCCAGGATGGAGCTCTGGGCAGGTCCTTACCTAAACCCCCAGGATGGAGCTCTGGGCAGGTCCTTACCCTGAAACCCTCCCAGGATGGAGCTCTGGGCAGGTCCTTACCCTGAAACCCCCAGGATGGAGCTCTGGGCAGGTCCTTACCCTGAAACCCCCAGGATGGAGCTCTGGGCAGGTCCTTACCCTGAAACCCTCCCCAGGATGGAGCTCTGGGCAGGTCCTTACCCTGAAACCCCCAGGATGGAGCTCTGGGCAGGTCCTTACCCTGAAACCCTCCAGGATGGAGCTCTGGGCAGGTCCTTACCCTGAAACCCTCCCCAGGATGGAGCTCTGGGCAGGTCCTTACCCTGAAACCTCCCCAGGATGGAGCTCTGGGCAGGTCCTTACCCTGAAACCCCCAGGATGGAGCTCTGGGCAGGTCCTTACCCTGAAACCCTCCCAGGATGGAGCTCTGGGCAGGTCCTTACCCTGAAACCCTCCCAGGATGGAGCTCTGGGCAGGTCCTTACCCTGAAACCCCCCAGGATGGAGCTCTGGGCAGGTCCTTACCCTGAAACCCTCCCCAGGATGGAGCTCTGGGCAGGTCCTTACCCTGAAACCCTCCCAGGATGGAGCTCTGGGCAGGTCCTTACCCTGAAACCCTCCCAGGATGGAGCTCTGGGCAGGTCCTCACCCTGAAACCCTCCCCAGGATGGAGCTCTGGGCAGGTCCTTACCCTGAAACCCCCAGGATGGAGCTCTGGGCAGGTCCTTACCCTGAAGAGGACTCGCACTCCCTGAACCTCAGGATGGAGCTCTGGGCAGGTCCTTACCCTGAAACCCCCAGGATGGAGCTCTGGGCAGGTCCTTACCCTGAGCCCCCCAGGATGGAGCTCTGGGCAGGTCCTTACCTGAACCCACCCAGGATGGAGCTCTGGGCAGGTCCTTACCCTGAAACCCTCCCCAGGATGGAGCTCTGGGCAGGTCCTTACCCTGAAACCCTCCCAGGATGGAGCTCTGGGCAGGTCCTTACCCTGAAACCCTCCCAGGATGGAGCTCTGGGCAGGTCCTTACCCTGAAACCCTCCCAGGATGGAGCTCTGGGCAGGTCCTTACCCTGAAACCCTCCCCAGGATGGAGCTCTGGGCAGGTCCTTACCCTGAAACCCTCCCCAGGATGGAGCTCTGGGCAGGTCCTTATGCTTCTAATCCCTGCAAGTCTGGGCTGGTTTCAGTCTACTCCCTCTCCATGAACACCTTAGTTCCTCCACACTTCCACTAATGCTTCAGAAGAAACAAACTGCATTGATCCCTCAGTCCCTCCTTCCTTATCCACCAAACTTCCATCCCCGGACACTCAATGGGCAGATTTCCAGCAGATTTCCCAGTGTTCTCATGCTCAAACTGGAAACTGGATACAGTCTCTTCTGCTCTTTTCCAAGAGGGAACAACCCTGAGAGTCTGGCAACTATTAATGGCATGAAATTTAACCAGACCAAATGTCAGGTCCAGGTATGATTTGGAGAGGAGTGGCCAGAGAGTTCAGTAAAAACACTTTTTTCCACTCTCAAGCAGGAGGAAATTACATCAAAAATGAGAGGAACAATTTACCTCCTGGTGCAAACCTGAAGAGCACTGAGAGGTCTGAGAGCTCTGCTGCCAGTGCTGCTCACCTGGGCAGCTGGCACAGGCTCACTGTCTGCTGTGGCTTTAAAAAGTGTTTACCAACGGCAGGCACGGAGCTGCTGGGATATCAGAACACTCAGAGCCCTCTGCTCTGGAGACAGGCTGTGAGAGCTGGAATTGTTGAGCCTGGAGAAGAGAAGGCTGCAGGGAGAATTTACTGCAGCCTTTCAGTACCTCGAGGGTCTGCAGGAGACCTGGAGGGGGCTTTGGACAAGGGCCTGGAGTGACAGCACACAGGGGAATGGCTTCCCACTGCCAGAGGGCAGGGACAGATGAGATTTGGGAAGGAATCCTTCCCAAGGAGGGGGGTGGCATGGGCTGCCCAGGGAAGCTGTGGCTGCCCCATCCCTGGGAGTGTTCCAGGCCAGGTTGGACAGACCCCTGGTCTAAGGTAAGGTGTCCTTGCCCATGGTAGGGGGTGGGATTGTGTGGACTTACAAGTCCCTCCAACCCAAACCATTCTGTGATTCTGTGATACAGGACACCCTGCAGCTACAGCACTTCCACCAACCCAGAAGGTATCAGCAGAGCATCCATGGAATTCTGCAACATTCACTTCAAATTATTCCCAGGCCCTACAATAATCACCCACGGGCTTCTGGAAGTGCTGCTTGTCCACGGGAAAGGAATCACTTAACAGGACAAACTTCTGTGCACACATTCCTACGTACCTTCCTCCTCTTTCATTTTCTTCAGGTCATCTTCTCCCACCAAGGACACACGCTTGGGAGGCTTGTCCAGGTGCTGCTGCTTCACCTCAATCTCAAAATACTTCTGCCTCTCACGGAAGGATCTTTGCTCAGGGCTGTGCTGTCCCCCAGGGCTGTGTGTGGCCACCTGCAAGAGCCACAGATTGCCCACGGGCCACCCAGCCCCTGCTCTGCCCACCCAGCCCAGCACTGCCCACCCAGCCCCTGCACTGCCCACCCAGCCCCTGCTCTGCCCACCCACCCTGCTCTGCCCACCCAGCCCAGCACTGCCCACCCAGCCCAGCACTGCCCACCCAGCCCTGCACTGCCCACCCAGCCCCTGCTCTGCCCACCCAGCCCCAGCACTGCCCACCCAGCCCCAGCACTGCCCACCCAGCCCCTGCACTGCCCACCCAGCCACAACACTGCCCACCCAGCCACACCACGGGCCACCCAGCCCCTGCACTGCCCACCCAGCCACACCACGGGCCACCCAGCCCCTGCACTGCCCACCCAGCCCCTGCACTGCCCCACCCAGCCCCAGACTGCCCACCCAGCCCCTGCACTGCCCACCCAGCCCCAGACTGCCCACCCAGCCCCTGCACTGCCCACCCAGCCCCAGACTGCCCACCCAGCCCCTGCTCTGCCCACCCAGCCCCTGCACTGCCCACCCAGCCCCTGCACTGCCCACCCAGCCCCTGCTCTGCCCACCCAGCCCCTGCACTGCCCACCCAGCCCCTGCTCTGCCCACCCAGCCCCTGCACTGCCCACCCAGCCCCTGCTCTGCCCACCCAGCCCCTGCTCTGCCCACCCAGCCCCTGCTCTGCCCACCCAGCCCCTGCTCTGCCCACCCAGCCCCTGCACTGCCCACCCAGCCCCTGCTCTGCCCACCCAGCCCCACCACTGCCCACCCAGCCCCAGCACTGCCCACCCAGCCCCTGCACTGCCCACCCAGCCCTGCACTGCCACCCAGCCACACCACTGCCCACCCAGCCCCTGCACTGCCCACCCAGCCCTGCTCTGCCCACCCAGCCCCTGCACTGCCCACCCAGCCCCAGCACTGCCCACCCAGCCCCTGCTCTGCCCACCCAGCCCCAGACTGCCCACCCAGCCCCTGCTCTGCCCACGGGCACCCTCCCCATGTCACCCCAGCCCTTACTCTGCCAGCTGCCCCATCCTCCTCCCCAGCCCTCCCACTCCAGGACCCCGTCTCCCCACCCACAGCCCCCGTGACTCCCACCTTCCTTTCAGCCCCAGAACTCACCTCCGAGGCCATTTTGGTGTTTTCTGTGCTGCTCTGACCAGACGACTCCTAAGAACAGAGAGAAAGAAGCGTGTTCTGAAAGGAAAGCTTCCAGCCACTCACCAGTCATCCTCCAGCCCGGTGTCCCCACGGCCACAGGAGCTGACACAGGCTCCCAAAACTGTGCCCCAATTGCCACAGATTAACAAGGTTTAGCAATGGTCAGGAATGAGGATTTATGTTAAACTGAGGGTTAAACAGAGCCAGGTGTGACAGCTTCTGAAAGGGCAGAAACTGGAAAACATGGGAAACAAGGACAAAACAGGAGCAGGGGCTGAGCTAGAGCTGGAGGGGGTTCACTCACACTTTGCTTACATCAAAGACAAAACCACCCAAAATTTAATTTAAAGAAGCAGAGATGCCATCAGAAAGAACGAAATCTGCATTTACTGGGATGCATAACAGAATAGTGGATGAGCAGAACTACAGGGGGAGCAAACTGATCCACAAAATCTGTGAACCAGGAATCCATAGGGGCAAACTGAGAACTGCAAACAAGTTATGGAAAAGAAGGTTTTATAATTAGACAAACTGACATGACCCACAAAGACAGAGCAAGGAGATGACCTCTGGCTTTACCCAAACAGACTCCAAAAACTAATTCAGAATTCAGAACTCGAGTGGCTCTGCCTGAGCAACCTCCTACAACTCTGGAGGCATTTGAACAAAGCTCTTGGGCCCAGGGTGGGATTCTTGCAGGCATCCTGAGCTGGAGTCAATGATCCTCCCAACTCAGGACATTTCAGGACTCTACAATCCCAGCATCTGAGGCTGCCCTGTTTTGCATGGGGGACTGAGGCAATGACTCCCGAGGCCTCACCTAGCCTGGACTGTTCCAGGATTCAGCTAGATGGAGGGGAAGGGTCCCAGTCATATTAAAAAATGTCTCAGCACAGGTTTAGCCTGGTGCTATGTTGTCCCTGAAAATAAGCCTTCTGATTTGTTTTAGTATAGTGGAGTCAGTTCTCATGAATTGTAAGATAAACAAGAATCATGTTTGCATTCCTTGGTAAAAGATCTCACCTAATAAACTTCTCAAGTGAGCAGTGGAGATGGAGAGGTGGGAACCTCTCTGTCCAATCTCTGATCACTGTCCAGAAACTTATAGATACGAAGTCAACAATAAACTAGAATCTTCTTCCTTTCTTCTTTACCTGAACACCTGCTGTGTGTGTTACTGTGTGTTTCTATCTATGTCACAGTAACAGTGCTGGAGTCTGGAATTTCAGAGTTTCTTTGCATGAGAACAGCATGGCTGTACATCAGTATCCCAACGTCTATCCCAATGGAATCTCCCAGCAGAGATTCCAGGAGCTGACACAGACAGGACTCCAGCAGGATGAGCAGGATGAGCACCTGCATCATCATCAACACACTCCAGCTTCCCCAGGACCTCGGCACGTCCACCCCCTGCAGCAGCTGTCTTTGGAGGGAGGGAAGCAGCAGCTCCTTCCCTCGCCCCCTGAGGGCTGCTCAGCCCCGGTGCCAGCAGCTCGAGTTACCTGTGTGCCAGCAGAGGGTGGGACAGGGGCACTGCTGCGAAGGTCTTGTAAGCCTGCTTGACATTGATGGGCACCTCGTCAGGGGAGGGCGGTGACGGCGCCTTCTGCAGCAGGGACAGACGGGGGAAAGGTGAGCACAGGTGGGGTCACCTGTGGGGGAAACACAGCCCAACCCGGAGCCTGACGAGTGGGACGTGGAAAGGGATATGTCAGGGACAAGTCGGGAGTGTGCAAGCCTGGGGAGGCTCCCGAGCCTCGGGCAGGGACACGAGGAGCAGAGCACTGCACACACCCTGCACAGAGCAGCACGAGGGTCCCAGCCCGTCCTGCTCCCTGGAGGGTGAGGGAGTGGCACTGTTGGTGGCACAGATCTCCACTGAGCTGATGGGAATGTTGTGACAGATCCTCTGGCCAAGGGCACATCGCTGTCCCAGTCCTTGAGGATCTCCACCCAATTCAACCAGCAAGTGCCTACCTAAATCAGGGGTTTCTGGGCTAGAACAGGACAGCTGTGCATTGACTCTGACTTCCACTCAGGGCTGAACAAGATTCCCTCCAGTGGAAGGTGTCCCTGTCTCTAAGGGCCCTCCCAACCCAAACCACCCATCATGATTCCGTGATCTGATGCAGGGATCTGTGATGTGGAGGAGATCTGCCTTTGTCCTCAGATTTTCCCTGTGTAGAATTATGCTTACTGGGAAACATCTGACAAGGTCTGAGGGGACCTTCCTACTGCTTGTCACTGTCTTTGCTGGTCCCTTCCTCACCCACCTTCCCTGTGACCCATCCTGTCACCTCTGGGGGAAAGCAGCACTGGGGTGACCTGCTCAAAGCACCACAGAAATGGCAGGGACAGGGGACAATGACACCACGACCTTGCTTCTTCTGGAAAATAAACCCCCTTTAACTGTTCATCTCTCCAACCCTCCAGCTGCACTAGTCCAGTTCCAGGCCTTCTGGTTTTTCTAGTCCTGGACTAGGGCTAAATAATGCTGTTTGATGATGCTCCTGCCTGGGCTAAAGGACAGCACAGTGAGATCAGAAGAGACAGTGAAATGTGAACCTTGTCCAGTTCCATGGATTCTGTACAGCTGTTTGCCTGCAAATCAGGGCTCTGTTTTGGGTACCACACTGCACAAGCTCCAATAGGGAGAGAAGGGCTGGATTCATGGAATCTCACCCAGGATGGTTTGTGTGGGAAGGGTCTGAAAGTCCATCCAGTCCCTCCCCCCTGTCATGGGCTGCTTCCACTTTTATATTGAAGGGACACAGGTGTTCCATCATGACAAAGACCAAAATACCTGGATTTTTCTCTCCCATCAGTGAACAGCCCCAGGAATATGAGCCTTTCAAAACCAATCATTTTGCAAACCACAAAACCCATCAGCAGGATGTACTGGCTTTTGCTCCAAGGTGCCAGACATCAACCAAGTTTCTGTAAGATTTATGTCTGCAGAGAACTCAACACCTCACAAATACGGCTCTACACCTGTATCTGCCCTGGGGATTTTGGCCACAAAAGCTTCGGCAGTGCTGACTCCTGGGACAGGGCCCAGAGAAATGAGAGGGATGCAGTGAGCTGGCCCTGCCTGTGAGGAGCGTGGGCCCCTTCCCAGGGAGCCCACCCTGGAGCACGGACAGCACCAGCCTCAGCTCAGGAGGAGCCCATGGAACCCCAGCGTCCCCTCTGCCCCACAGCACGGGGCACTGCGGGCACCCGGGGCAGCCTGCAGGGAGGAGAGCCCAGGCACTTACAGAGCTGAGGATCCTGAAGCTCGGCTCGGGCTGCTGGAAGGGGTTGGGGCTGTCCCCCTCCTCTGCCCTGTGAGCCGCAGCGCTCGGTCGCACGCGGGACAGCGGCTGGATGACACCAGGCTTGGTCTGCTCGTGCCAGGGATGGCACAAGGACAGGCAGAGGGAGACAAGGGGCAGGGAGAAAGAGAGAAGAGAAAGGAGCAGTTAGGGCAGTGAGGTGTCTGCCATGCAGGAGAATACACAAATCGATGCAAACCCATGCGCCCCCGCTCCTCTCCTCAGCTGTGCTGCCTGCTCCGGCTGCCAGGGACAGCTCAGGGAGCCAAACACCAAAAGAGACTCAGCCAAGGAAGGGTTACACAGGACCAGAGGATTACAAAGGAGGCCGGGACAAAAGGGAGCACCTGCCATAGCAGCAGCAGCTACGAGGGTTTGCAGGGTATGGTAAGTGTGACGAAGCCTGGAAAATGTGAGCGCCAGGGATGGGAGTAGGGAAACATCAGCCAGGAACGGGAATTGGCAGAAGCTGGGGATGGAAGTGAACGAGATCCAGTGAAGAGAAATGCAGTCACTGGAGTAGAGGCAAGAGTCTAAAACTTCTCCTAGATGTCACCATCACTGCTGGATGTTGTGTGGAAGCATCTGCAGCTAGGGAGAGTGGCAGCAGGAACTGGCTAAGCCAGCAAAACCTGCAGGAGGCGAAGCTGCAAGGGGAAACAGCACTAAAGGCTGCAAAAACAGCTACGTTGGGGTTTTGTATGGACCATATTTAGGACCTGATGCATCTGTACAAACTTGAGGCATAGTGGAGCACTGGAGGAGACAGAATAGGAGCCAACAGGAGGAAGAAACAAGCTCCCTGTGCTGGGGGATGCACAGGGACACCACAGTCAGGTCTCAGGGCAGCTGTACTCACTGATTTACTGTCATCCTGCGATGTAATGAAGTTAATGGAAGCCTGCAAACAGAAATACAGGGGTAAATCTTGAGTCCACCTTGAAAGCCTTTCATTCACCCCTGCCCCAATGCCCACCCTGTGCAGGGAGCTCCAGGTCCCACAGAACCCCTGTCCCCCAATACCAGCTTCTCCGAGTGAGGACAGTCCAGAGCCCACCTCCATGAGCCTCTCCCAGCACCGGTGCTCCATGAGGAGATCCTCACAGCTCTGGGAACATCTCCAGACTCTGGCCCAACGCTGGACAGCCCATCCCTGGGCACAGCCCTGTCCGTCCCTGGGCACAGCCCCTGCTCCTGTCCCATGGGCACAGCCCCTGCTCCTGTCCCATGGGCACAGCTCCAGGTCCTGTCCCATGGGCACAGCCCCTGCTCCTGTCCCATGGGCACAGCCCTGTCCTGTCCCATGGGCACAGCTCCAGGTCCTGTCCCATGGGCACAGCCCCTGCTCCTGTCCCATGGGCACAGCCCCTGCTCCTGTCCCATGGGCACAGCTCCAGGTTCTGTCCCATGGGCACAGCCCCTGCTCCTGTCCCATGGGCACAGCTCCAGGTCCTGTCCCATGGGCACAGCCCCTGCTCCTGTCCCATGGGCACAGCCCCTGCTCCTGTCTCCTGCTCACATCCCCAGGTCCTGGTCCCTGGGCAAATCCCCTGCTGCTGGCCCGTGGCACATTCCCTGGGCAATCCCCTGGCCCATGGCACATTCCCTGGCGTATCCCCCCCTCCACACTTGCCCCGAGCCCGAGCAAAGCCGTCCCCCCGCGCTCCTCCCCGAAGCACTCGCGGGAGCCACCCCAGCAGCAGCTCCCCGGGGCAGCCCCTCGTGCCGGGGGTGCTGCTCCCCCCGGGGCAGCCCCAGGGACCCTGAGCCCCGGGGAGCAGCGGGAGGGTCGGGGGGCAGCGGAGCAGCAGCGCACACCGCACACCAGCAGCACTTACAAAGCGCGTCTCCCTGCCGGCCAGGTGAGGGGGCCGGGGGGCTGCGGGCACCTGGAGGGGCATCAGCGGGGCACAGAACGGGAGAGAAAACGAGAGACTGGGTTTTTCCACAGGAGAGGAGCAGAGAGGCGGCAGCAGCCGGAGCTGGTGGGGTTCCCAGCATGGGGGAAGCCCCTCTGCCCTGCCTGGCACACAGGGATCCACCACAAACACCTCCTGCCTCCCCCCACAGCCCCCTGCAGAACTCGAGGCCAGGCACGATCATCACGATGCCAACTGAGGACAAAGGATTCCTTTTCCCTCAAGGAATTCTCTGAAATAAGCCAGTAAATTCTGGCTGGGCCACAAGACGTTGAAAGCAAAGAATTAGCATTAAAAATAAATGGAGCCAGAGAATAAGAGACAAAATTCCTCAGAACTTCGTCTCTGGAGCAACAACCTCAAGGTCAAGACTCCTGAATCCCCAGAAAAGGAGAGATCTGGGACTGTTGGGCCTGGAGAAGGGAAGGCTGCAGGGAGACCTTAGAGCCCCTTCTGTTGCCCTAAAGGGCACCCAAGAGAGCTGGAGAGGGACTTTGGGCAAGGGGGAATGGCTTCCCACTGCCCAAGGGCAGGGTTACAGGGGATAGCAGGAAGAAATTGTTTCCTTCTAGGGTGGTGAGGCCCTGGCACAGGGTGCCCAGAGAAGCTGTGGCTGCCCCATCCCTGGAGTGTCCAAGGTCTGTTTGGACTGGGACAGTGGACGGTGTCCCTGCCCATGACAGGTGGCTGGAATGAAATTGTCTCAAATGTCCCTTCCCATCCAAACTATGCTGGCATTCTTGAAAATCAATCTCAAAGAAAACTGGCACCTGTGGTAAAAGGAAAACTTACAAATTACACAGCTGCTGTCAGAAATGTAAACAGGGAAACAGAGCTGGAACAAAGTGCATTGAAGTAATTTGGCTATAACAGCATCTTCCTCTAATGCTTTCTGTTCCTGATGAACACTCAATTCTAAATGATCCAAGAATGCAGGAGATGTGAGACAGGCCGAGCAGAAACAGAAGATGGACTGAAGAGCTGCTCCTGCTGCTTCCTGCATGGTCCTGCCCCTTGCCCATCTCAGCAGTCACCTCACCCCAAGGTGACTCTGTTCACCTCGAGAGCTCCTGCCCAGCTCTCAGAACTGAAATGGTTCACTGAAGACCTGGGAAGTGCCAGACCTGGTGGGGAGAGCAGCTGGAGAACAGCTGGCTCCAAAGGGAAGGCAACAGTCCCAAAATGGCCAAGGACAGGGAACAAAGTACAACTGGCAATTCACTCCAGCCCCCAGTATAAAGCCCAGTAATAGGCAACGACTGTAAGAGGAAAATTAAAAAATGTATATAAGTTCATTTAACTTCCAAAGGCTCAACTGAGCTGTGACACCTCCTGCTGTGGGACAGACAGGGGGATCAAAGACTTAACTACTGAAAAGGCAAGTTCAGAGATAAATAAGGAATATGAATGTCAAGGGATAAGAGGTAATGTTTACAAAGAAAAAAATCATCAGAAGTTACAAGAAATTAAGATACTTCCCATTCCAGAGGGAAAGCCTCTAGCAAGGAGCTGCAGCAAATCAGTCCCTGAGGGCAGGGTCACCTCCTGGCTGCAGCAGGATCCTTCCACCTCCTGCCCAGCAGTTCACATGGGTGAACAGAGAACCAGGGACCCTCTGCAAGCCTCTGGTTTACAGACCCAAGATCCTTTTCCAAATCCTGACTCCTCCATTTCTTACCACACTCCAGCTACCAGAATTAAAGAACCTCTGTACCAGGCACTGGTCCAAACAGACTGTTCCCAAAAAACTCACAACTACGTGTTGCAGCCCCTCCTGATCACCCTGCAATTAAGTTACCCCTCAGAGCTCATTTATGACCAGCTAATTACCTCCTGGCTCTCTGAGACATTTTGAAGGAGGGAGTTGCTCTCTTGCTCTCTGGTTGCCTGATGTGATGGATCCCCTCCACCCTGACAGCGTCACCCAAGGATGGAAATTGCCCTCTGCCACCTCTGTCCTTGATCCCTGGAAGTGCCTCCCTGCCTTTCCCATATCACCTGTCCTGGGGACAGTCTCACCTGCGGGTTACTGGGAGAATAGGGGGATTCACGCCTGGAATTTCCTGCCCCAGACTCGCCCACAGGAGCCTGAAAGAGAGAAGACAAAGCTCAAGACAAAGCTGGAGTGTTACTCCACAGCAGGAGGGGGCGTGGGACACCCTGGACATGCAGGGAGCAAGGTTAGCAGGGCCCAGCAGCAGCTGGCACGTGCCAAAAAGCACCAGAAACAGCGAGGGAATGACGTTAAACACTGGAACTGGGATCATATCCCAGTGCCCTGCGAGGCCAGCTGGGTCAGGTTACAGCCTCTGCCTCACAGCACGTCCCAGGAATCCAGGAATCCTCTCCCTGGCTCCCCACAGCACTCACAGGCAGGGCCATGGTCCAGGCAAACCTCCTGCTGTACTGAGCAGAAAAGGTCACTGCTGGCTGGAGGCAGTCAGGGCTCTCCTGGCTCCCAGAGAAACCTCTGGCACCAAGGCTCTGCTGGGCTGGCCACCCGCCCACCCCAGCAGCTGGACAGAGAGCAGCAGCCCAGGAACGCCCAGGAACACCCAGGAAACACCCAGGAATACCCAGGAACAACCAGGAATACCCAGGAAACACCCAGGAACACCCAGGAACACCCAGGAATACCCAGGAACAACCAGGAATACCCAGGAAACACCCAGGAATACCCAGGAACACCCTGCACAGCACCAGCAGCAGCCCAGGAACACCCAGGAACAACCAGGAACACTCTGCTCCCAGGGCAGTGCCAGCAGCAGCCCAGGAACACCCAGGAATACCCAGGAACACCCAGGAAACACCCAGGAATACCCAGGAACACCCTGCACAGCAGCAGCAGCAGCCCAGGAACACCCAGGAACCACCCAGGAACATCCAGGACAGCAGCAGCAGCAGCCCAGGAACACCCAGGAACCACCCAGGAACATCCAGGAAACACCCAGGAATACTCAGGAACACCCAGGAACACCCAGGACAGCAGCAGCAGCAATCCAGGAACACCCAGGACACACCCAGGAAACACCCAGGAATACTCAGGAACACCCAGGAACATCCAGGAAACACCCAGGAATACTCAGGAACACCCAGGAAACACCCAGGAACATCCAGGAATACCCAGGAACACCCAGGAAACACCCAGGAACATCCAGGAATACCCAGGAACACCCAGGAAACACCCAGGAACACCCAGGAATACCCAGGAACACCCAGGAATACCCAGGAATACCCAGGAACACCCAGGAAACACCCAGGAACACCCAGGGCAGCAGCAGCAGCAGCCCAGGAACACCCAGGAACCACCCAGGAACATCCAGGAACACCCAGGAATACCCAGGAACACCCAGGAATACCCAGGAACATCCAGGAGCATCCAGGGCAGCAGCAGCAGCAGCCCAGGAACACCCAGGAACATCCAAGAACAACCAGGACAGCAGCAGCAGCAGCCCAGGAATACCCAGGAACACCCAGGAGCTCCCAGGGCAGCACCAGCAGCAGCCCAGGAACACCCAGGAACATCCAGGAACATCCAGGAACACCCAGGAACACTGGTGCTCAAGAGGGCAGCACCAGGAGCACGTTTCACAACTATTTCAAATGCCTTAGGGTAGAAGCAGGTCATTTGGGATTTAGGGAGCTATTCAGGCAAACCTACAGTTCCCAGTCACTGATACTACAGACACACACATGGTCAGTTGAATTAAGTCAGTATTTTGACACACCAAGCCTGAAGTGAGCTGAAGCTTATACTGCAGCACAGATTCCAGATACCTTGCTCTAAGCTCACCTGGCTACACCCCTGTGAAATTCCAGCCAAGGAACTAGAACACCTCCAGGATCACTTCAGCTGAGGAAGGGGTTTGTTGACTGGCTGGTTTATCCACTGTGTATGGGGCTGTTTATGTGGGGGTGTTTTGATTTTCAGACCTCCCAAAAGGCTTAAAAAGGAAGAAGGGGAGAGCAGCGTGGTGCTCATCTGGAGGATGGTATCTTTGGTCTACTCCCTGCTCCACCACAGCCTCCCTGTGCAACAGCAGGAATGTCAAATACAGATTCCCCAGAGCAGAAAGCAAAGGGCTCCCTTGAAATTCCAAAGTCTTAATCTACCCAATAGTGTCACATGAAGGAGCAGCTCCTGGGCTGCAGATCTCCTGAGCTTTCCAGATATCCAAGAAGGGTTGTGCTGAGGACCAGGAACAGAAGTGTGGCCCCAGCACTGACCTTCCAGCAGCCCTGCCAGCTCCCCACGGCCACCTGAGCTGGCAGGGAGCCACTGCTCCCAGCCAGACCCGGGACAGCAGGGAAATCCCAGATGCAGGGAGATCCCAGATGCAGGGAGATCCCAGATGCAGGGGGATCCCAGATGCAGGGAAAGTCCCAGATGCAGGGAAATCCCAGATGCAGGGAGGTCCCAGATGCAGGGAAAGTCCCAGATGCAGGGAAATCCCAGATGCAGGGAGGTCCCAGATGCAGGGAGAGATCCCAGATGCAGGGGGATCCCAGATGCAGGGAGGTCCCAGATGCAGGGAGATCCCAGATGCAGGGAGATCCCAGATGCAGGGAGGTCCCAGATGCAGGGAAAGTCCCAGATGCAGGGAAATCCCAGATGCAGGGAGGTCCCAGATGCAGGGAGATCCCAGATGCAGGGGGATCCCAGATGCAGGGAGGTCCCAGATGCAGGGAGGTCCCAGATGCAGGGGGATCCCAGAGGCAGGGGGATCCCAGATGCAGGGAGGTCCCAGATGCAGGGAGGTCCCAGATGCAGGGAGATCCCAGAGGCAGGGAAATCCCAGATGCAGGGAGGTCCCAGATACAGGGAAATCCCAGATGCAGGGAGGTCCCAGATGCAGGGACACCCCAGATGCAGGGAACCCAATCAGGACCCCAGATGCAGGGACACCCCAGATGCAGGGACACCCCAGATGCCATCCTGTCCCCCCAGCACCATCCCCAGGCTGTGTTAGTGGCTGGGGGATGACGGGGGCGGCTGGGGACCGCGCGGGGGGGAGCCGGCCCCGGGGGCCGGGGTTTAGTAGGGTGCAGGGTCCGGGCTGTGTCAGGGCATGCCACACACCACACGCTGCTTGCCTTGCAGTACAGGCTGGTCTTCAGCACGCCCCCCCGGCCGTAGCCCAGGGAGGCCCCCCCAGGCCAGCCTTGCCCCTGCGGTTGGCCACCACAAAGGGGTTCTCACTGAAGGGGATGGGCTGCGAGTCGATCATACACTCGGGCGTCTCTGGCAGCTGCTCCTGGGACAAGGCACAGCCCTCGGGGGCCGGCTCGGCTGCCCGGGGCTGCGGGGCCCCGCTGCCGTGCTGGGGGGGCCCGGCCGGGGACAGCAGGGCGCAGTCACCCTCCATGCTGCCGCTGGCCTCAGAGCGCTCAACGGGCTGAGAGGAAACACAAGGATCGAGAGAGACAAGGAGAACAGAGTAAAGAAGAGCAGGGAGAAAATACAGAGCCTGCTGCTGAAGGACAGGGCAGAGAATTCCAGCGCTACTGCCCGCACAGCATCCCGACCCTCGCTCCTGCTCTGCCGCCGGTCTGTGAGCCCAGTGCAGCTCCTGGGCCAGTGCACACACACTGCCCTGCTGTGCACACACACACACTGCCCTGCTGTGCACACCACACACACTGCCCTGCTGTGCACACACACACATGCCCTGCTGTGCACACACACACACTGCCCTGCTGTGCACACACACACACTGCCCTGCTGTGCACACACACACACACTGCCCTGCTGTGCACACACACACTGCCCTGCTGTGCACACAACACACACTGCCCTGCTGTGCACACACACACTGCCCTGCTGTGCACACACACAACTGCCCTGCTGTGCACACACACACACTGCCCTGCTGTGCACACACACACACTGCCCTGCTGTGCACACACACTGCCCTGCTGTGACACAACACTGCCCTGCTGTGCACACACACTGCCCTGCTGTGCACACACACTGCCCTGCTGTGCACACACACACACACTGCCCTGCTGTGCACACACACACACTGCCCTGCTGTGCACACAACACTGCCCGACACGCTGCTGCTGTCACACACACACTGCCCTGCTGTGCCACACACACAACACTGCCCTGCTGTGCACACACACACTGCCCTGCTGTGCACACACCACTGCCCTGTGCACAACACACTGCCCTGCTGTGCACCACACACACTGCCCTGCTGTGCACACACACACACTGCCCTGCTGTGCACACACACACTGCCCTGCTGTGCACACACACACACTGCCCTGCTGTGCACAACACACACTGCCCTGCTGTGCACACACACACACTGCCCTGCTGTGCACACACACACTGCCCTGCTGTGCACACACACACACACTGCCCTGCTGTGCACACACACACACTGCCCTGCTGTGCACACACAACACACTGCCCTGCTGTGCACACACACACACTGCCCTGCTGTGCACACACACACACTGCCCTGCTGTGCACACACACACTGCCCTGCTGTGCACACACCACACTGCCCTGCTGTGCACCACACACAACACTGCCCTGCTGTGCCACACACACACTGCCCTGCTGTGCACACACACACACTGCCCTGCTGTGCACACACACACACTCACCTGTGCCCCTGCTGTGCACACACACACACTGCCCTGCTGTGCACACACACAACACTGCCCTGCTGTGCACACACACACACTGCCCTGCTGTGCACACACACCACAACACTGCCCTGCTGTGCACAACCACACACACTGCCCTGCTGTGCACACAACACACTGCCCTGCTGTGCACACACACACACTGCCCTGCTGTGACACACACACATGCCTGCTGTGCACACACACTGCCCTGCTGTGCACACACACAATGCCCTGAACACTGCCCTGCTGTGCACACACACTGCCTCTGTGCACACAACACTGCCCTGCTGTGCACACACACACACTGCCCTGCTGTGCACACACACACACTGCCCTGCTGTGCACACACACACACTGCCCTGCTGTGCACACACACACTGCCCTGCTGTGCACACACACACACTGCCCTGCTGTGCACACACACTGCCCTGCTGTGCACACACACAACTGCCCTGCTGTGCACACACACACACTGCCCTGCTGTGCACACACACACTGCCCTGCTGTGCACACACACAACTGCCCTGCTGTGCACACACACACATGCCCTGCTGTGCACACACACCACTGCCCTGCTGTGCACACACACACCTGCCCTGCTGTGCCACACACACACTGCCCTGCTGTGCACACACACACACTGCCCTGCTGTGCACACACACACACACTGCCCTGCTGTGCACACACACTGCCCTGCTGTGCACACACACACACTGCCCTGCTGTGCACACACACAGCCACTCTGGCACCACTGCCTGCTGTGCACACACAACACACTGCCCTGCTGTGCAACACACACACTGCCCTGCTGTGCACACACACACACTGCCCTGCTGTGCACACAATGCCTGCTGCACACACACTGCCCTGCTGTGCACCACACACACTGCCCTGCTGTGCACACACACACACTGCCCTGCTGTGCACACACACACACTGCCCTGCTGTGCACACACACACACTGCCCTGCTGTGCACACACACACACTGCCCTGCTGTGCACACACACTGCCCTGCTGTGCACACACACAACTGCCCTGCTGTGCACACACACACACTGCCCTGCTGTGCACACCACACACTGCCCTGCTGTGCACACACACACACTGCCCTGCTGTGCACACACACAACACTGCCCTGCTGTGCACACACACACACTGCCCTGCTGTGCACACACACACTGCCTCTGCACACACACTGCCCTGCTGTGCACACACACACACTGCCCTGCTGTGCACACACACACTGCCCTGCTGTGCACACACACATGCCCTGCTGTGCACACACACTGCCCTGCTGTGCACACACACACACTGCCCTGCTGTGAAACACACACACTGCCCTGCTGTGCACACACACACACTGCCCTGCTGTGCACACACACACATGCCCTGCTGTGCACACACACACTGCCCTGCTGTGCACACACACTGCCCTGCTGTGCACACACACACACTGCCCTGCTGTGCACACACACACTGCCCTGCTGTGCACACACACACACTGCCCTGCTGTGCACACACACTGCCCTGCTGTGCACACACACACACTGCCCTGCTGTGCACACACACACTGCCCTGCTGTGCACAAAACTGCCCGGGCAGCTCCCTCACTCCTCCAGCTGCTCCCCACACCTGCACAAGCACATGCTCCCCCTGCTCACCTCAGCACACGGAATCTCAGAACAGCTGGGGCTGGGAGGCACCTCTGGAGCGCCTCCGGTTCAACCCCCACTTCACTGAGCCCCCCCACCTATGGCCAGCCTCTGGTGTCACCCCAACACTGCCAGGGAGCCACACGACATCCTCCCCATGCACCCCCACCACACCTGCACAGGTGAACGTGCTTGCCAGCCCCGGCACCACCCCAGACAGCAGAGCTCGGAGGGGCAGTGGACAGAGCACAGACCCTCTGGGTGGCTCCTGCTGGTGGCAGGACTGAGGCAGCCCCAGCTCTGCTTGTCCTCAATGCACACAGCCCAAACGCAGCCCTGACCCTTCCTCTTAAAGCCAGAGAAGAGAGTTTGTTACCCCAGCCAGAGCCTTCCTCAGGGGAGCAGGACAGCCAGAGAGCAAAGACCAAAGCTTCCATCCAAGTGCCTCCAGAGAGCAGAAAACCTCTCCTGCTCAGAGCAAATTCTTCAGCTCCTGTGTCATGGCAGTGGTCACCAAAATAGCTCTCAAGGGTGGGCTGGTGACTACAATGGCAGCTGGGAGGCTCAGGAATTTCAGAGGCCCTCGCCTAACCCCCAACCCAACCTCTGTGCTTGGCAGAGCCCTGGCTCATATCGTGTTTCCTCACCAGGGAAGCCTGGGCTAATTCTGAAGCCTGAGAAATTCTGCTGTTGTGGTTGTGATTTTTCAGTGTGAAAACCTGCCTTTTAACCCCTTTTCCCCAGAGTGCCACAATGCTGGACAGTCGATGGGGAGCCTCAGTCCCTGTTTTGTTCTTGGACCTGTCTGGAACTGGGCTGGATCTGTCCCACCCTAGGCTCCAGCTCCTGCTGTAACATGTCCCAGTGAGGGATTCCTCACTCCCTGGCCTCACCGGGGCTATTCCTGTCAGACAAGCCACAATTTCTATTTTGGGTAAGCAAATATTTGGGCAATGCAGTGAGCTTTCCCAGCTTGCAGACTGAACAGACGTGCTACCCTGCATCCTCCCTGGCACTGAAAGGAATCCAATCTTAAATCTGATGAACAAATGAAAAAAAAAAAAAAAAGAATCAATGGCAAGAAACTGAAGAGAAATAGATTCAGAACAGAAAGTATGGGTTGCTAATTAACTAAGCATGTTGACCTGGTATTGAGACATGTCAAATCTTCTCCATTTCTCATAGTCCAGAAAACAAAACTAGACTTTGGTCATTTTGCTGTGATCAGTCCCTCACAGGTCTGCCTTTCATTCCTGTTCAATGCAGAAGACAGAGACTGTAGCAGCTCTTTAGCTTCTGAAAGGGAAATGTCAGAGAGTCACAGAATCCCGGGATGGTTTGGGTGGGGAGGGACCTGGAAGCTCATTTTGTTTTGCTATGGGCAGGGACACCTCCCACCAGACATGGGTGCTCCAAGCCCCATCCAACCTGGCCCTGGACACTTCCAGGGATGGGGCAGCCACAGCTTCTGTCCAGAGGCTGCAGTGCACTGGGTGCATGGCCAAAGAGCATCCCCCAAACGAGCATTCCCAGGCTGCTTCCAACGGGAATTTCCAGTTTGGCTTGTAACAATGGACAAACAGAATGGGCACAAATGCAGAATGGGCACAAATGCAGAATGGGCACCTCATCAGCCTCTGTTAAATCCTGCTCAGATTTAATTCAGATTTCCAAGACAGACCAGCACCTGCTGCCTTGTCTGGTGGCTGTTCCTGGGGAATCCTCAGGACCAATCCCACCCACAGTTACAGGGGGCAGTGGGGAGATCTACCCCTCCTGCTGCACAGTGGACAGACACACCTGCAGCTCCTCCTGCCCCACAGCAAGAACAGCTCCCTACAGATCCTCGGGTGGCATGGGGAGGACAGAACAGCTCCCTGCAGCTGTCTCACAGGGAACTGAGCAGCACTAAAGGACACCCAGTCACTGATTAGAGAACAGTGGTGAGAACTGGCCTGGAGACAGCAAGAAAGAGAAAACCACGATGGGAAGAGCAGCAGTCACCGGGAGTTTGACCCCTGGAACAAATTACCACCTTTGAATGAAGAACTAAAAGTCACAATAGTTTAGACAGCATGATAGTAGTAGTTGTAGAGTGAAAAAGGAAATTTGGGGATTTTACCATAGGGGCTTAGGGGGCAAGATGGAGGGATTTGGGCATTGTCCTGTCCTCCTTCCTTCTTCTTCCTAACCTCCATCCTCTTGGTGATGTTGGCACTTGGGAATTGGATTGGAGTAGAATGGAACTAACAGAGGTGACAGGCATTGGATCATCACTGTAAATAACTAACATGGAATTTGTAGTATAAAAAACAGTGCCTGCCCTGGGGCAGAGAGTGTGCCTGGGGCTGAGCTTGGCAGCCCAGACAGAAAATATCTGAGATAAGAAACAATAAAGCAACCTTGAGAGCATCAGCCCAAGACTTTCCAATCATTCTTCAGTAGCTGGGTTTGGAGACAGTGGATTTTTATGCATCTCTGGGTCACCCTGAGCAAAGCAACCCCCGAGAGCTCCTGAAGGACCACCAGGACCTGCCTGTGCCCACCACCCAGGCCGATGCACTGCTCAAACCAGAGCAAAGAGAGCTGGACAAACCCGGCCCCGGGGCCCCTTCCCTGCAGTGGGACATTTCTGGAAGCTGCCCTGCCCCACATTCCCGTGCCTGGCGTTCCCAGGCTGACACTGCCTGCAGGCACTGCTGCCCTGCCCTGCCCTGCATGCAGCTGCTGCCTGGGGCTGACTCTCCCCCTCTGCCAGCTCCTGAGTTACACCCAGAGATGCTAAAAATAAACCTTTCCCTGACACGGCTGTGTTGTGTGAACAGCAAGAGGGAAAAGCCAAAAGCTGGGAAGTGTGGGAACAAAAGGAGGCAGAGCTGGGGCCAAAGCAGAGCTGGTGTAGGGGTAAGGCCTGGAGTAACAGAGGAAAGAGGAGAGGAGATCTGTCCACATGGAATGAGATGGAAGACAGGAAAGGTGAAAGAGGTGATCCTGAACTGGGAAAGCAGAATGGGATGATGACAGCAAAGGGAGATCTCGCTGGAACAGGAGGAAAGGGAGAAGACTGAGGATGTGTGAAGGAGCTGAGGCAGAAACCCAGCAGAATGGGCATGATGCAGGAAAGATAAAAGAAAGAGAGGATGGAAAGGTGAGATTTTAAACAACACAGAAGAGAGGTAAGCTTGTAATCTGTGAACTTTGTGAAATCTGGAATGTGTCTTGGCCTCTCCACATGAGGGACTGCCAGGCAGGGCACAGGACAGGAATGCCCAGGGCAGGAGTCACGATACACAACAGGATACATGAGCCACAGGGCTCAGTCACGACACAACCACAGCCTCTGCACTCCTGGGACAAGCCTGGCTGGAACAGAATCTCAGGGTAGTTTGGGCTGGAAGGGACCCTGAAGAGCAGCCAGTCCCACCCCTGCCATGGTCAGGCACATTCCCACTACAGCACCAGGGGTGCACACTTCCACTGACAGATGGCTCCAAGCACTGCCCAACCTGGCCTTAAGCTTTTTCTATTTTTAAAACTTTCAGCACCCTCATCCCTTCCTAAACGCCATCCCACAACGGATTCACAGCTGAGTTATGCACACAACACTGTCACTGCTGTGCTGGGAAGAATCTTTCTCTCCATCCTTGGCAGCTTTCTGGAGCCTCTTCCTTCCACAGCAAATCCCTGTGTTCTCCCACTCACATCCCCTTCTCCCCACCAGGCTGTCCTTTCTGCCTTGGTCCCAACCCTGCTTTTTGCAGCTTCTCAAACTTTGCCACTGCCCTTCCCAAAAGGCAAAGCTGCCAGGCTCTTGCTCTCCTCATTTTCTTACTCCCATCTTTCTTCCACAGCCACCTCCTGGTTCAGAGCCTGAGTCCCCCCCAGTTCTGCTGCCCGGTGTTCCTTCGCAGAGGATGCTGCAGGGGGAGGGTGGGTCAGGAAAGGACCACGGTGCTCCCTGTTGGGAGTCCCACCTCCCCAGCCCTCCCTGCCCCCTGCAGGGACCCCCAGCAGCCCCCCAGCCCCACTCACTCGGTTGCCTCGCTGCAGGCCACTGCTGGGCAGCGCTGCCAGGGTCCGGTAGTCCAGGCGCAGGGGCTCGCTGGGGACGCTCTGCAGAGGGGCAAAAAAACCACAAACAGCAGGAGCAGGTCAGGCCCAAAGTCTGCTAAACCAGTGAGGAAGAGCAGGGGAAAGGGAACCACCCCAGGAATAACCAAGGCCTTATCTCCCAACTCTGATATCAGAGTTCCCACCACCTGGAGGAAGAGCTGGAATTGTTCAAAACGCAACCATGAGAACTGGTGGCAGGAGCCAGGCTGGAGAAACCCCCCAGAGAACGTGCCACGGTGGACCCCTGGCCACCCACTGCTGCTCAGGTCCCCTCCTGCCCCATGTCCACTTCCTTATGGAGCAGGGAACGTGCCACACTTACCTGTTTGCTCCAACAGCATCCAGAATGACTGGATCTGGACACAGGTAAGAATGCAAGTCTGCAATTCCTCTACAGTTTCTTTTTCCAACCTTAACTGACACTGACTGTACAACTTCGTTTCATTTTGCTTCCCATGTTCAGCCTTTCTTACCCTAAATAGAAGCCAAGGTTTCTAACTCAGCCTGTTTTCCTCAATCCCTTACACATTTCTTCAAGTTCTGATCTCTTCTCTTATCCCCGAAGCCACATCCTTTTAGGGGGGGCAGTGGAGAACACAAGCTTTGGGGAACAAACTCTTTTTGGGGACTTGCCCAGCCCTTCCCCTGCACTGCTCACCTCTGCTTCCTCCTGCAGCTGCTGCGTGGCTGCTTCCCGCTCCCTACGCAGCCGCTCCTTCCGTGGGACAGGCAGAGCACAGAGACAAGAGAGAGCACAGGGTCACACATGCTGGGCAGGAACTGCTGAGGGGACACAGGGGCAGTGCCAGCACAGGGGAGGGGGAGCAGAGACCCGGCACTGGACAGGGGAAGGAAGAGCTGGAATTCGGCACTTGCGCTGCTACTGCCAGCGGGAGGGACAGAAGGAGATCACCTGGTGCCACAGGTGAGAGGGGAGAGAGCAGAGATGCTGAGATCCCAGCAGGGACAATCCTGGAGTGAGAGCAGCAGAGATGCTGAGACCTCAGCAGGGACAATCCTAGGGTGAGAGCAGCAGAGATGCTGAGATCCTCAGCAGGGACAATCCTGGGTGAGAGGGAAGCAGCAGAGATGCTGAGATCCTCAGCAGGGACAATCCTAGGGTGAGAGCAGCAGAGATGCTGAGATCCTCAGCAGGGACAATCCTAGGGTGAGAGCAGCAGAGATGCTGAGATCCTCAGCAGGGACAATCCTGGGTGAGAGCAGCAGAGATGCTGAGATCCTCAGCAGGGACAATCCTAGGAAAAGGGGAGAGAGCAGAGATGCTGAGATCCTCAGCAGGGACAATCCTGGGTGAGAGGGGAGAGCAGCAGAGATGCTGAGACCCTCAGCAGGGACAATCCTAGGGAAAAAGGGGAGAGAGCAGAGATGCTGAGATCCTCAGCAGGGACAATCCTGGGGTGAGAGGGGAGAGCAGCAGAGATGCTGAGACCCTCAGCAGGGACAATCCTAGGGAAAAAGGGGAGAGAGCAGAGATGCTGAGATCCTCAGCAGGGACAATCCTAGGGAAAAAGGGGAGCTGCAGTGCCCCCGGGCAGAAGCTGCACCAGGGGAAAGGAGGAGTTTGCTCCCTGCTGGAAGAGACCCCGTGATGGAGCACAGACAGGACAGGCTGGAAGGGAATGGAAAAGCCAATCTAGAGAGCACAGGCCTTGCTGGCTTACAGCACCAGGTACAGAACGAAGCAAATACACACAAAGGGACAGAAAGGTCTCAGCACGAGGTCAGCCCAGCCCCAGCCCGTGGTCACTCAGCCCATTAGTGACCAGTGACCCACCCCAAAAGCCCCAGGCACGGGCTGCAGGAGGAAGGGAACAGTGCAGGACTTGTCCTAAGGACTGATATTTGTGTGCCTTGTCCCCTGGCACCTCTGGGCAGAGCCAGGCCTGGGGACAGCACAGCAGCATCCTTCCCTTCTGCCTGTGGAACCCTCCCAGCTGCTCTTCCCAGATGGTCCAGAAATCCTGGGAGGTGGAAGGCAGCTGAGAGGGAGGCAACTGAAAATTCTGCTGAGCACCTGGGCCCTGTTCTTTAACAGATTCCATGCATTACAGATTCCCACTGCCCCACATCACCTGCTGACCTCCAAGCAAGGATAAGCAGCACGAGAAGTCAGTAATGATCTGGAGGATCACAACTCCCAAAAGAATATTGAGGGACATTGAAGGTAAAGTTCATTCTGAATCTGGTTATGCTTGTTTTGGCCAAGAGTTCTCTGCAGGGTGAGGGCTCCAGGTGACACTAACCTGGTGCATGACTCTTCTCTGAGGGTGACAGGAGCACCAGTCAGCCCAGATGGAGCTGGGGCACTCTCCAAATCCATCTCTGACAATAGCTGGGGAGGATCTGGATTCAGATCAGAGAAATAACTACAGCCACAGAGCCAGGAGAGAGCCCCAGGAATCAGTCCACAGAGACTCAGAGTTACTGACCCTTTGACCAGAAACTGAATTATCAGAGAACTGGGGCAAGAGGTGTCAGCAGTGAATGGTTTTGAAAACTTCTACCATGAGAAGAGCAAAGGCATAACTACTCCCAGTTATTGAGCTCACAGCTTGCTGTGGGCTGGAGACACGTTTGGTCTCTATTGCTCTTGTGCAAGAATGAGCATGAAACACTGAAGAGTAAGAAAAATGGTCCAAAACTGGTGACAGAAATTACCAGGGATCTGGCAGCAGGACAGGAACTTCCTTCAGCATGCCAATGGCCACCACCACAGAGTGCTGGCTCCATCACTGGGATAAATTTAACTATTAAAACCAGTTTTAGAGACATAATTCCAGATTCCAGGTTTAAAAGGCCCAGCAGAAAAACTTCTCTTTGCTCAGGGGCTTCAGGATCCCAGGATGTCCAAGGAGCCTGGAGCATCCATTGCTGCCTCCTCCTGGCACATCAAGGGAAGGGGCACCAAAACATATCAGATTTTTAAAATGATGTATGGCCAAGGCTGCTTCACCAATCACAAAGGGGTTTCTGGGGTTTTTTTTGACCCAAGTATTTTTAAGTAATTTCAGTATAAATTTTGGCAAAGCCTTTCTCTACCTGAGCCTGGACAAATGCCACCTGCTCAGCCTGAGCAGCACAGTTTGGGGCCACACTTGGTACATTCACAGGAGTTAGGAATGCTGGCACTGACCCACAGCACCTGAAGTCTCCTGGAGCTTATTTCAATCCATATATCCATATTCAAATCCATATACTGCCAACATTAAAACTGGCAGGAATATCCTTTGCTCAGACAGAAACACAATGATATCAGGTTTATTGACACCACATCAAACCACTCTGAGTTCCTTCCCAGGCAAGGAATGAGATATTTTACAGGAAAAACCTAAATCTGATCTGAATTGCTTCTGCTCTGGGCTGAACCAAGAGAACTGCTGAGGTCCCTGCTACCCAAATTAGTCAGGATGGTTTGGGTGGGAAGAAATCTTGCAGGGTCATCTTGTCCAAGCCCTGCAAGGAGGGATGTGTCCAGCTGGATCAGGCTGAAGATCACTCTGTGAGGTCAGAATTGCCAACCTCACCCTGCCCTCCTGGGGCAGCAAATGTGAACAAGATCAGGAACTGCAGCTGCTCAGAGAGCCCAGGGAAACTTGGGGTGTATCTGAACCCTAAACTTGACAAAACACCTGAAAAATCTACACACTCATCTGCCAGGAGAGCAGATTCCCCACTGACAACACTGAAGAATTCAGTTTTCCCTCTTCTTCCAGTGACTCTGACTGGATAAGTTACTGTTTTAAGAGGGATGACTGGAAACTGTAAGTGCTCAAGAGGCTTGAGTCTGCTGATCTATTTCTGTGAAATCCTTCTATTAAATTCTCCTTCTGTGAAATTCTCCTTCCCTGTAAGGCTGAGCCAGTGGCAGAGACACAAAACTCCTACAGCAAAGCAGAGAAATGACCACGTGAGCTGAGGAGCACAAAGCTGTGACTTTGAGATGTGTGACAACAGCATCACTTCTCCACTCAGGGCAGCTCAGAGCTGTGTGTTCCCATCTTTGCTCACAAAAGCTCTGTCAGTCACAGGGTGCTGCTGGACACAGAAAACTGATTAAATTTGGGACTTCCAAGCTCACTGGCCATTTTTCTTGAAGCTGCAGCTTGGCCAGGAGGTACCAGCAAGAGGTACCACAGGAACATCACCAGAGAGGTGCACAGGCAGGTACAGCAAAGCCAGAGAGCAGCCATGGCAACAGAGCTCTGCACTAGGAGAGGGAATGGCCAGAGCTCCACCCAGGACACTGACACAGGACAGAGCTCCAGAGCTCCATCCCAGGACACTGACACAGGACAGAGCTCCAGAGCTCCATCCCAGGACACTGACACAGGACAGAGCTCCAGAGCTCCATCCCATGGCACTGACACAGGACAGAGCTCCAGAGCTCCATCCCAGGACACTGACACAGGACAGAGCTCCAGAGCTCCATCCCATGGCACTGACACAGGACAGAGCTCCAGAGCTCCATCCCAGGACACTGACACAGGACAGAGCTCCAGAGCTCCATCCCAGGACACTGACACAGGACAGAGCTCCAGAGCTCCATCCCAGGACACTGACACAGGACAGAGCTCCAGAGCTCCATCCCATGGCACTGACACAGGACAGAGCTCCAGAGCTCCATCCCAGGACACTGACACAGGACAGAGCTCCATCCCAGGACACTGACACAGGGCAGAGCTCCAGAGCTCCATCCCAGGACACTGACACAGGGCAGAGCTCCAGAGCTCCATCCCAGGACACTGACACAGGACAGAGCTCCAGAGCTCCATCCCAGGACACTGACACAGGACAGAGCTCCAGAGCTCCATCCCATGGCACTGACACAGGACAGAGCTCCAGAGCTCCATCCCAGGACACTGACACAGGACAGAGCTCCATCCCATGGCACTGACACAGGACAGAGCTCCATCCCAGGACACTGACACAGGACAGAGCTCCATCCCAGGACACTGACACAGGGCAGAGCTCCATCCCATGGCACTGATCACAGGACAGAGCTCCATCCCATGGCACTGACACAGGGCAGAGCTCCATCCCATGGCACTGACACAGGGCAGAGCTCCAGAGCTCCATCCCAGGACACTGACACAGGGCAGAGCTCCAGAGCTCTATCCCAGGACACTGACACAGGACAGAGCTCCATCCCATGGCACTGACACAGGACAGAGCTCCAGAGCTCCATCCCATGGCACTGACACAGGGCAGAGCTCCATCCCATGGCACTGATCACAGGACAGAGCTCCATCCCATGGCACTGACACAGGCAGAGCTCCAGAGCTCCACCCCAGGACACTGACACAGGGCAGAGCTCCAGAGCTCCATCCCATGGCACTGACACAGGCAGAGCTCCAGAGCTCCATCCCATGGCACTGACACAGGACAAAGCTCCAGAGCTCCATCCCAGGACACTGACACAGGACAGAGCTCCAGAGCTCCATCCCAGGACACTGACACAGGACAGAGCTCCAGAGCTCCATCCCAGGACACTGACACAGGACAGAGCTCCAGAGCTCCATCCCAGGACACTGACACAGGCAGAGCTCCAGAGCTCCATCCCATGGCACTGACACAGGGCAGAGCTCCAGAGCTCCATCCATGGCACTGATCACAGGACAGAGCCCATCCCATGGCACTGACACAGGCAGAGCTCCAGAGCTCTATCCCAGGACACTGACACAGGACAAGCTACAGAGCTCCATCCCATGGCACTGACACAGGACAGAGCTCCCAGGACACTGACACAGGGCAGAGCTCCATTCCATGGCACTGATAAGAGGGCAGAGCTCCAGAGCTCCCCATGGCACTACAGTGGAGCAGAGATAACCTGTGACACCTTCCTTGGGACTCACAGGCTCAGCAGAGCCACTGCCACAAACAGATTCTGCTGCACAAATAATCTCTCACCACTTTCTCCATTTCTTCTCTCTCCCACTGAGTGGCTTCTCTCACCATTTCCATCTCCTAGGAGAGAGCAGAGTTAGAGCCACCTCACCCAGTGCTCTCTCCACACCTGCAGCACCTAGAACCTCACGGAGGTGTCACAGTCCCCTCCTGGCATGGTCCTGATCCAAGTGCTGGGTCCTGCTGCCCCCGTGCCATGTCCACTGCACAGCACTCTGCAGGCTGCATGCACCAAGGGAGGCTCCAGAGACATCCAGGAACTGCTTCCACAGATCTGTAACGTGCCCCCAGCCCGGGCACACACACACCTTCTGCAGGATCTCCAGCTCCTCGGGGCTCAGATCCCGGTCGATGGAGGAGATGCTCTCCAGGCTGTTCTTGCGCCCAATGCCAGCAGCAAAAGGGTTGGCAATGATTCCTGGGGACATCTGCAAAGCAAACAGCAAGTCACACCTGCTGGGAGCCCTTGGAGTGCCACTCCAAAAATGCCCTATTCCAGCCTCCCAGGTACAGAGTGCCGGGACAATCCCAAGCAAGTCAGAGCCAGAACTCTTTCAACAACCTGAAACCTTATTCCATAGAATCCCAGTTTGGTTTGGGTTGGAAGGGACCTGAAGAGCATCCAGCTCCATCCCTGCCATTTAGGCTGACAATTGTTTGAGGAACCCAAGGTCTAAGTAAGCTGAATTTAAATTGATCCAGGTGCAACAAGGGGATAAGGTGAGCAGGAACTGGCTTCATGTTCTACTGGAGAATACAAAAGCTGAGTAGGTAAGCCTTGGAAACAGAAATCTGACAGGGCACAGGATTGCTCCAGGGAAGTTTTACCCTGTGGGAAAAGCTGAACACCAAGAAAGAGCCAGCCCATTTACTGTAAATATAACACTGGCCAAGAAAAAATGGGCAAAAATAGCCTAGTGAAAACAAGCTTGAAAACTTATTTTAATTCAGTGACTGCAATTGTGGGACAGCTCTGGAACCAGCAGGACAAAGACAGTCCTGAGGGACCACTGCTTTTCTGGACTGGAAAACCCCTCCAGCCTAGTGAAAATGAGCTTGAAAACTTATTTTAATTCAGTGACTGCAGTTGTGGGACAGCTCTGTAACCAGCAGGACAAAGACAGTCCTGAGGGACCACTGCTTTTCTGGACTGGAAAACCCCTCCAGTTCATATCGTAGGTCAGACTTTGAACCCTGGGACCAAAAAAAAAAAACCCAAAAACTTTACAGTGAAAGAAAATCTTGTGTGAAGGAAGAGGTGGAACCTGAGGGGGTTCAGGGGGGCTGCAGGGCAGCGCAGAGCAGAGCTCACCTCGATGGCAGCGGCGGCCTTGGGGTCGAAGCCGTCGCAGACCAGCACGAGCAGCGCGTCGCCCACGCCCCGCAGCACCTGCACGGCCTCCGTGTGTGTCATGCCCAGCAGGCTCTGGTGGTTCACCTCCAGGATCCTCATGCCCACCTGCAGGCGGCCGTCCCGGGCTGCAGCCCCCGAGCAGCTCACCTGCAACACAGCCACGTGAGCACGGAGCGCGCGCAGCCGGCGGGCGGGTGGAGAGGAGGAACAGAACTGCCCAGTTTACTGCTGGCTGCTGCCACTGAAAATCAGCCTTCTGATTTGTTTTGGCACGATGGAGTCAGTTCTCGGGAATTGTAAGGATCATGTTTGCATTCCTTGGTGAAAAGAGATCACCTGATGGGTTTCTCAAGGGAGCAGTGGAGATGGAGAGGTGGGAACTGCTCTGTCCAATCTCTGGGCACTGTCCAGAAACTGAGAGATCCGAGGGCAGCTGTTACTGTGACACAGAGAGGAGCACACAGCACACACACAACAGGGGTTCAAGGCAGAGAAGAAGAAAAGAACTCTCTCGTTTATTGCTGCCCTCGTATCTCTCAGTTTCTGGACAGTGAGCAGAGATTGGACAGAAGAGTTCCCACCTCTCCATCCCCACTGCTCACTTGAGAAGTCCATCAGGTGAGATCTTTTCACAAAGGAATGCAGACATGACTCCTGTTTATCTTACAATTCATGAGAACTGACTCCATCACACCCAAACAAATCAGAATGCTGATTTCCAGGGACAGCACAGTGGGAGCAGAGGGATGGCACAGCGGGAGCAGAGGGAAGGCACAGTGGGAGCAGAGGGATGCTGGGGCAGCTGGAGAGACAGGAGAGCATGGGGGGAACAGGGAGAGCAGAGGGAACAGGGGCAGCACAGGGAACAGGGGCAGCACAGGGAACAGGGGCAGCACAGGGAACAGGGGCAGCACAGGGAACAGGGGCAGCACAGGGAACAGGGGCAGCACAGGGAACAGGGAGAGCACAGGGAACAGGGGCAGCACAACAGGGAACAGGGCAGCACAGGGAACAGGGGCAGCACAGGGAACAGGGAGAGCACAGGGAACAGGGAGAGCACAGGGAACAGGGACAGCACAGGGAACAGGAGAGCACGGAACAGGGCAGCACAGGGAACAGGGCACACAGGGAACAGGGAAGCACAGGGAACAGGGGCAGCACAGGGAACAGGGGCAGCACAGGGAACAGGGCAGCACAGGGAACAGGGGCAGCACAGGGAACAGGGAGCCCAGGGAACAGGGGCAGCACAGGGAACAGGGAGCACAGGGAACAGGAGAGCACAGGAGGAACAGAGGAGAGCACAGGGAACAGGGCAGCACAGGGAACAGGGACAGCACAGGAACAGGGGCAGCACAGGGACAGGGCAGCACAGGGAACAGGAGACAGGGAAAGGGCAGGACAAGGGAACAGGGGAGCACAGGGAACAGGGGCAGCACAGGGAACAGGGAGACACAGGGAACGAGGGCAGCCACAGGGAACAGGGGCAACAGGAACAGGGCAGCACGGGAACAGACAAGGGAACAGGGGGCAGACAGGGAAAGGGGCAGCACAGGGAACAGGGCAGACAGGAACAGGGGCAGCACAGGGAACAGGGGAGACAGGGAAAGGGAGAGCACAGGGAACAGGGGGCCCCAGGGAACAGGGCAGCACAGGGAACAGGGCACACAGGGAACAGGGGAGCACAGGGAACAGGGGCAGCACAGGGAACAGGGAGAGCACAGGGAACAGGAAGCACAGGGAACAGGGAAAGGGACACAGGGGAACAGGGCACAGGGAACAGGGAACAGGGCAGCAGCAAGGGGAACAGGGGCAGCCAGGGAACAGGAGCACAGGGAACAGGGAGAGCACAGGGAACAGGGGCAGCACAGGGAACAGGGGAGCACAGGGAACAGGGAGAGCACAGGGAACAGGGGAGCACAGGAAAGGACAGAGGAACAGGAGAGCACAGGAACAGGGGCAGCACGGGAACAGGGACCAGGAACAGGGGAGCACAGGGAACAGGGGCACAGGGAACAGGGAAGCACAGGGAACAGGGGAGCACAGGGAACAGGAGAGCACAGGGAACAGGGGCAGCACAGGGAACAGGGAGAGCACAGGGAACAGGGCAGCACAGGGAACAGGGCAGCACAGGGAAAGGGAGCACAGGGAACAGGGGCAGCACAGGAACAGGGCGCACAGGGAAGGGAGAGCACAGGGAAAGGGGCAGCAGAGGGAAAGGCAAGCAGGAACAGGGGCAGCACAGGGAACAGGAGAGCACAGGGAAGGGCAGCAAGGGAACAGGGAGCACAGGGAACAGGGAGAGCACAGGGAACAGGGCAGACAGGAACAGGGAGAGCACAGGAACAGGGAGACAGGAACGGGAGCAGGGAACAGGGAGGCACAGGGAACAGGGGCAGCACAGGGAACAGGGACAGGACAGGGAACAGGGCAGCACAGGGAACAGGGGAGCACAGGGAACAGGGCAGGCACAGGGAACAGGGGCAGCACAGGGAACAGGGGCACAGGGAACAGGGGAGCAAGGGAACAGGGAGCACAGGGAACAGGAGAGCCAGGGAACAGGGACAGCACAGGGAACAGGGGAGCACAGGGAACAGGGACACAGGGAACAGGGAGCACAGGGAACAGGGGCAGCACAGGACAGGGAGCACAGGGAACAGGGCAGCACAGGGAACAGGGAGCACAGGGAACAGGGACAGAAGGACAGGGCAGCACAGGGAACAGGGAGCACAGGGAACAGGGACAGGCAGGGAGGCACAGAGGAACAGGGGCAGCACAGGGAACAGGGGAGCACAGGCCGAAAGGAACGACAGGCACAGGGAACAGGAGCACAGGAACAGGAAGCAGGAACAGGGAGCACAGGAACAGGGAAGAACAGGAACAGGGAACAGGGAACAGGAGGACCAGGGAACAGGGAGCACAGGGAAAGGAGCACAGGAACAGGAGAGCACGGGAACAGGAGCACAGGAAAGGCAGCACAGGGAAAGGAGCACACAGGGAACAGGAGGCAGCACAGGGAACAGGGAGCACAGGGAACAGGGAGCACAGGAACAGGGCAGCACAGGAACAGGAGCACAGGGAACAGGGGCAGCACAGGAACAGGACCAGGACAGGCAGCACAGGAACAGGAGCACAGGGAACAGGCAGCACAGGACAGGAGCACAGGAACAGGCAGCACAGGAACAGGACACAGGAACAGGGCACACAGGGAAGGGAGCACAGAACGGGAGCACAGGAACAGGAGCACAGGAACAGGCACCAGGAACAGGAGCACAGGAACAGGAGCACAGGAACAGGACACAGGAACAGGAGACACAGAACAGGCGCACAGGAACAGGGGAGCACAGGAACAGGGAGCACAGGGAACAGGCACACAGGAACAGGGCACAGGGAACAGGGGCACAGGACAGGCAGGAACAGGAGCACAGGAACAGGAGCACAGGGAAGACACAGGACAGGCACGGAACAGGAGACAGGACAGGAGCACAGGGAACAGGAGCACAGGGAAGGCAGCAAGGAACAGGAGCACAGGGAACAAGGCAGCACAAGGGACGGGCAGCACAGAACGGGAGCACAGACAGGAGACAGGGAACAGGAGCCAGGAACGGAGCAAGGGAACAGGGAGCACAGGAACAGGAGCACGGGACAGGCAGCACAGGGAACAGGGAGCACAGGAACAGGGAGCACAGGGAACAGGACACAGGAACAGGAGCACAGGAACAGGAGCACAGGACAGGAGACGGGGAAGGGCAGCACGGACGGCAGCAAGACAGGAGCACGAACAGGCACAGAAGGGCACGGAAGGGCGACGACAGGAGACGGGACGGACACAGAACGAGAGCGGAGGACAAGACACACAGGAGGCAACAGACAGGCACGAACAGGAAGCGAACAGGCACACAGACAGGGCACAGGAAGGAAGCACAGAAAGGGAAGGGGGACCAGGAACAGGAGACAGGAAAGGAGCAAGGAACGGACACGAAAGAGCCGACAGGAGACAGACAGGACGGGACAGGAGCCGAACAGGGACACAGAACAGGAGCACGGGAGGAGACGACGGACAAGGAACAGGGGAGCACAGGGAACAGGGAGCAGCACAGGGAACAGGGGCAGCACAGGGAACAGGGGCAGCACAGGGAACAGGGGAGCACAGGGAACAGGGAGCACAGGGAACAGGGAGAGCACAGGGAACAGGGGGCAGCACAGGGAACAGGGAGAGCACAGGGAACAGGGGCAGCACAGGGAACAGGGAGCAGCACAGGGAACAGGGGCAGCACGACGGGCACACAGGGCAGGAGCACAGGGAACAGGGAGCACAGGGAACAGGGGCAGCACAGGGAACAGGGAGGCACAGGGAACAGGGCAAGCACAGGGAACAGGAGAGCACAGGGAACAGGGAAGCACAGGGAACAGGGAGAGCACAGGGAACAGGGGCAGCACAGGGAACAGGGGCAGCACAGGGAAAGGGCAGCACAGGGAACAGGGGCAAGCACAGGGAACAGGGAGCAAGGACACAGGGAACAGGAGGCAGCACAGGGAACAGGGAGCACAGGGAACAGGGAGCACAGGGAACAGGGGCAGCACAGGGAACAGGGAGAGCACAGGGAACGGGGCAGCACAGGAACAGGGGAGCACAGGGAACAGGGGGAGCACAGGGAACAGGGGCAGCACAGGGAACAGGGGCAGCACAGGGAACAGGGGCAGCACAGGGAACAGGGAGCACAGGGAACAGGGGAGCACAGGGAACAGGGGAGCACAGGGAACAGGGAGCAGCACAGGGAACAGGGGCAGCACAGGGAACAGGGAGCACCAGGGAACAGGGAGCAGCACAGGGAACAGGGGCAGCACAGGGAACAGGGGCAGCACAGGGAACAGGGAGAGCACAGGGAACAGGGAGAGCACAGGAACAGGGAGAGCACAGGGAACAGGGGCAGCACAGGGAACAGGGGCAGCACAGGGAACAGGGAGAGCACAGGGAACAGGGCAGCACAGGGAACAGGGAGAGCACAGGGAACAGGGGCAGCACAGGGAACAGGGGCAGCACAGGGAACAGGGACAGCACAGGGAACAGGGAGAGCACAGGGAACAGGGAGAGCACAGGGAACAGGGACAGCAGCCTGCAGCTGCAGGGCACAGCAAGCTTCTGGAAGTGCTACAGAGAGGGCAGAACAGGAGGAACCTGTACAGGCTGGTGGAAGAAACTTTTGTGTGAGATAAACGAAGGTGAATTTGAAATGTGTTGTCCCAGAGGTGAGAAGGAAAAGCTGTCACAGCATGATGCATCTCACAGAGAGAGAAATCGTTTTGTGGAGGGAGAGAGACACAATGGAAATGCAAATGAAGACAAACCAAGGAGGAAGGAGGCAGGGATCAGACATGCAAAGAGGAAGAAAAGCACCACTTTGTCTCCTGGGTACCACAAATACCCAGGGAAAATCAGAGGCAGGAAAAATCTCCAGGTAGGACAGGCAAGAGAGGTTGAGGGGAGTAACAGAACTCAAGGGAGAGCAGGGAAGTTCAGGATTTGGTTCTCTGCAGGCTAAAACAAGTATTGGGAAAAACAGTGGGGGGAGATGGAGTAAACTAACTCTGTGCCACAGCTAAACTGTGAACCTTCCAACCCCCAAATGCTGTAATGCTGCAGGAGAGAAAACCAGACCCAATTACTCAAAGTAACTGTCAGAATAATCCCAGGTTTTCTTTTCCTGCTGTTACAAATGTCCCAAGTCAATGTGCAGCTGTCACTGTGAAAGAGGGAATTTATTCTTTTAACTTTAGAACTCGGATAAAACAGCTACAGTCACATAGTGACAAATGCTGAATGTTCCCTTGCCTGAACAGCAAGTAATTATCAATTATCAGGGCTGATTGCCAATTATGGAGTGTCTTCAGCCATAAGGGTAACTCACATCAGCTTCTATCCCAAAAAAAACAGCTAAAGAGGGAACCAGTGACACTAAGGTGAACACCCAGAGTCCTTTTAGTCAGCAGCAAGACCAAAATGGCACCACTTATTGCTGTGCTCCACTGCCAGCAGAGAAGAAGCAATAAAAACATTTTGGAAAGGGCTGGGAGGTGAATAAACTGATAAGCATGAGCATAAGCTGAACAAGAAAACATGTAATTTCTGGAGGAAAAGTGATGTGAGAAGTGAGTGTGACACAAGCAGTCACCTAAAAAAGGAACAAAGTTACACTCAGGGTGCGTGGCACAGGAGAAAAGGTTAGGAACTCCTGACACTTTCCATGGAAGGAGGAAAGAGCTTGTAAGTCTAAGTGGACAGGAGACCACAGGCACAGGGGACCAGTAGGAATGTGGGTACAAGGAAAGATGTGTGGGTTTGCATTGTAGAAAAAGAACAAGAGAAGAAACACAAAGCAAAATAAAGGCAAGCAGGAAATAAAACAAGAAACTGCAGCTGTTGCAGAGGAGGAAATGTGAAAGGACAAGGACTTGTCTCCTTTGCTGGAGGGAGAATGTCCAGAACTGATGCACCAGTGAAAGCTGAGAGCATTTTCCAGCGGCTCCCGCAGGGATCACCCTCCTCCCTGGCAGTGCCTGCAGAGCTGCTGCTCTGGTACCTTGGAGATGAAGATGCCTTCATCAGTGGGGTCAAAGGGATTGCCAGCATGGCCCTTGGCTCCACCCCGGATGCTGATGCCCAGCTTCTCTCCTGGAGCCTTCTCAATGCATATTTCCTGGAAACACACACGAGTCTCCTGGTTTTTGGGCCGAGTTCAGCTGAGGGAACACTCTTTGGGGTCACCACAATTCTAACTCCGGCCCTGAATTCGCCCCAACCCTTGCTCAGTTCATTCCCATTGCTGAGGGCCTGCCCTTTTCTGTTCCCTGACCACAGAGCCACCACGGCCACGGCAGGAGATCCTCACCATGCCCCAGCTGGGGATGCACTTACAAAGTGCCAAAGCAGAAGGAAATCCCACCCGGGAGCCCGGCTGCATCCCAGTCCCACCCCTGCAGCCCGGTAAGAACCCTCCCTGCCCCTGCCTGGGAACCCACCTGCATGCCAGGAGGGGCAGGGTCCCTCCTCACCACCATGGTGAGCTCCTGGGCGTTGGAGAGCAGGGCGTTGACGGCCTCCTGGTGGGTGGCGTGGCGCAGGTCGATGCCGTTCACCTCCAGGATCCTGTCCCCGACGCGGAGCCCGCCGCGCGACGCCAGCCCCCGCGGGATGACCTGTGGGGAGTGGGCTCAGCAGGCGCCTGCAGCCCTGCCCAGGCTGGGACCATGGGACCATGGGACCATGCTCCCACACCCTGCAGCCCTGCCCAGGCTGGGACCCTGGGACCATGGGACCATGCTCCCACACCCTGCAGCCCTGCCCAGGCTGGGACCCTGGGACCATGGGACCACGCTCCCACACCCTGCAGCCCTGCCCAGGCTGGGACCCTGGGACCCTGGGACCATGGGACCATGCTCCCACACCCTGCAGCCCTGCCCAGGCTGGGACCCTGGGACCATGGCCATGCTCCCAACACCCTGCAGCCCTGCCCAGGCTGGGACCATGGCCATGCTCCCACACCCTGCAGCCCTGCCCAGGCTGGGACCCTGGGACCATGGCCACGCTCCCACACCCTGCAGCCCTGCCCAGGCTGGGACCCTGGGACCATGGCCACGCTCCCACACCCTGCAGCCCTGCCCAGGCTGGGACCCTGGGACCATGGGACCATGCTCCCACACCCTGCAGCCCTGCCCAGGCTGGGACCCTGGCTCTGGCCACGCTCCCACACCTGCAGCCCTGCCCAGGCTGGGACCCTGGGACCATGGGACCATGCTCCCACACCCTGCAGCCCTGCCCATGCTGGGACCCTGGCTCTGGCCACGCTCCCACACCCTGCAGCCCTGCCCAGGCTGGGACCCTGGGACCATGGCCACGCTCCCACACCCTGCAGCCCTGCCCAGGCTGGGACCCTGGGACCATGGGACCATGCTCCCACACCCTGCAGCCCTGCCCAGGCTGGGACCCTGGCTCTGGCCACGCTCCCACACCCTGCAGCCCTGCCCAGGCTGGGACCCTGGGACCATGGGACCATGCTCCCACACCCTGCAGCCCTGCCCAGGCTGGGACCCTGGGACCATGGCCACGCTCCCACACCCTGCAGCCCTGCCCAGGCTGGGACCCTGGGACCATGGCCACGCTCCCACACCCTGCAGCCCTGCCCAGGCTGGGACCCTGGGACCATGGGACCATGCTCCCACACACCTGCAGCCCTGCCCAGGCTGGGACCATGGGACCATGGGACCATGCTCCCACACCCTGCAGCCCTGCCCAGGCTGGGACCCTGGGACCATGGCCACGCTCCCACACCCTGCAGCCCTGCCCAGGCTGGGACCCTGGGACCATGGCCATGCTCCCACACCCTGCAGCCCTGCCCAGGCTGGGACCCTGGCTCTGGCCACGCTCCCACACCCTGCAGCCCTGCCCAGGCTGGGACCATGGCCACGCTCCCACACCCTGCAGCCCTGCCCAGGCTAGGACCCTGGGACCATGGCCACGCTCCCACACCCTGCAGCCCTGCCCAGGCTAGGACCCTGGGACCATGGGACCACGCTCCCACACCCTGCAGCCCTGCCCAGGCTGGGACCCTGGGACCATGGGACCATGCTCCCACACCCTGCAGCCCTGCCCAGGCTGGGACCCTGGGACCATGGGACCATGCTCCCACACCCTGCAGCCCTGCCCAGGCTGGGACCCTGGGACCATGGGACCATGCTCCCACACCCTGCAGCCCTGCCCAGGCTGGGACCCTGGGACCATGGCCACGCTCCCACACCCTGCAGCCCTGCCCAGGCTGGGACCCTGGGACCATGGGACCATGCTCCCACACCCTGCAGCCCTGCCCAGGCTGGGACCCTGGGACCATGGCCACGCTCCCACACCCTGCAGCCCTGCCCAGGCTGGGACCTGGGACCATGGGACCATGCTCCCACACCCTGCAGCCCTGCCCAGGCTGGGACCCTGGGACCATGGGACCATGCTCCCACACCCTGCAGCCCTGCCCAGGCTGGGACCCTGGACCATGGCCACGCTCCCACACCCTGCAGCCCTGCCCAGGCCCTGCAGCCCTGCCCTGAGCCCCTCTCTGCACACAGAATTCCCTAATGGCTGGCATGGCTGGGAGCTCGGGACAAGAACCCAGTGGGATGTGCTCTGAAGTGCTATTCCAGATGTGATTCCCAATTTAATCGGAACCAATCCTGTGACAGTGTGGCCATTACTTTGCCTATGGCTGTAACCAGGACTGACAGCACCACTCTCAGGGGTTGCTTTGGTCAAAATGACCCCCAGATGTATAAAAGTCACTGTCTCCAATCCCTGCTGCTGGCAGAATGAGTCAGAAGTCTTCAGCTGATGCTCTCAAGGTTGCTTTATTGTTTCTTATCTAGAATATTTTCTGTCTGGGCTACTGAGGTCTGTTCAGCAGGGCAGCCCCAGGCACACACACAGGGGCAGGCACTGTTTTTTATACTACAAATTCCCTGTTAGTTATTTACAGTGATGATCCAATGCCTGTCACCTGTGTTAGACAGTTCCATTCTACTCCAATCCAATCCCCAAATGCCAACATCACCAAGAAGATGGGGTCAGGAAGAAGAAGGAAGGAGGACAGGACAATGCCCAAGTCCCTCCATCTCACCCCCTAAGCCCCCATGGTAAAATCCCCCAAATTTCCCTTTTCACTCCACAACTACTACTACCATGCTGTCTAAACTTTTGTGACTTTTAGTTCTTCATTCACAGGTGGTAATTTGTTCCAGGGGTCAAACTCAAAGCCCCAGGAGTCCCTGGCTGCTGCCAGGGTCTGTGATCCCCCTGGCAGGGCTTTGGAGCCCCTGGCTGGAGCTGGGATCAGCCAGGACTGTCCCAGAGATGTCCTGGGTTCTCACACACCAGTCCTACTCCAGTCCTCACCCAGAGCTCGACAGGGGCTCCTGAGAGCTGCAGAGGGTGTGAACACACAACCAAACCTGTGCCCCTGGTGAAACAAAGGAGACAGCAAGGAAAGGGGGGAATGTGTGAGCACATGGGCCATCAGGGATGGTGGGAAAGAGTCAGCTGGGCTTTGAGAAGAGCAAATCCTGCCTCGCTGACCTGCTGATGCACTGCAAGAAAAACCATGGGCACGTGAAGGAAGAGACCTGGCAGGCATCACTCCTAGAATTCCAAACAGCCCTTAACAAAGTCTGAACACAGCCACAGGTGTCAGAGGAGACAGGTTCAGCAGCTCCAGGTGACAAGAGGAGTCAGGAAGCAGAAAGGGCTCAGCAGGGATGTCCTCTCCAGCATCCCCATCCCATGAGTGCAGCACTGTGAGGGAATGGGCTGCAGCCAGTGGCCAGCCTGTGCTGCCCCTGAATGGCATCAGCTGATGTCACCACTGCAATGGGGACATGAGATCCAAGGACACTGGCCTGAGAGCAGCACAGCAGCGTGGGTGCCCCACACTCATCCCACCAGCACCTTCCCAGTAACGACTGGCTTTCTGCAATGCCAGCATCTTGCCAGGACTCATTAAAGCCAACATGAACTCGGCAATTTCAAAAGCAAACTGGGATCCTTCCAAAGGGTTCAGCATGGATTTATACAGGTTTGAGGCTTCTACATGCCCTCTGATGGCTCCAGCAGCAGCACACCCAGTACAAACAACCCTTCACACATCCCTCTCCTATGCCCTTTTACAAATCCATCCTGTACATCTGGACTCACACCAAAATCCTTCACCCTAATCCCAACAATCAACAGCTGAGGAACACTCAGAGCAGCTCCCCTGGGACTGTACCTTGGAGATGAAGACACCTGGCTCATGAATGCCAAAGGGATGACTGGAATGG
Organism: Sitta carolinensis; assembly: GCA_032173965.1. NCBI lineage: Eukaryota > Metazoa > Chordata > Aves > Passeriformes > Sittidae > Sitta > Sitta carolinensis. The sequence goes on from CM063284.1 coordinate 152,791,260, forward strand.
TCACTGCCTCCGACGATGCTGAGGCCCAGGGGACCGCCTGCTTTCACCAGATGAATTTCCTTAAGGGAACAAGAAGCAGCGTCAAAGGCAAGGAAGGATATCACATATGGACCACAAACACTGCAAACACAGAGTCAGGGTGTTTAGCATGGCTAAGCACAAGGTGAGCACTCGTGGGACAAGGGGGTTCCTCATGTGGGACTCTGCAACCTGGAGAAGAGCTACAACGGGGCTCCAAGAGAGCTGGAGAGGGATTTTGGAGTGACACAGGGGGAAGGGGTTCCCCCTCAGAGTGGGCAGGGTTAGATGGCATTCTGGGGAGAAATCCTTCCCTGTGAGGCTGGGGAGGCCTCTGGGTTGCCCAGAGAAGCTGTGGGTACTTCATCCCTGCAGTCTCAGGCCAGTTGGACAGGCTGGAGCAGCCTGGCACACTGGAAGGTGTCCCTGCCATGGCAGGGGTGGCTCTGGATGGGCTCCCTGGGACAGGGCTGGGAGCAGCCTGGCACACTGAAGGTGTCCCTGCCATGGCAGGGGTGGCTCTGGATGGGCTCCCTGGGACAGGCTGGAGCAGCCTGGCACACTGGAAGGTGTCCTCCGTGGCAGGGGTGGCTCTGGTGGGCTCCCTGGGACAGGGCTGGGAGCAGCCTGGCACACTGAAGGTGTCCCTGCCATGGCAGGGGTGGCTCTGGATGGGCTCCTGGACAGGGCTGGAGCAGCCTGGCACACTGGAAGGTGTCCCTGCCATGGCAGGGGTGGCTCTGGATGGGCTCTCAGGCCAGTTGGACAGGCTGGGAGCAGCCTGGCACACTGGAAGGTGTCCTGCCATGGCAGGGTGCTCTGGATGGCTCTCAGGCCAGGTTGGACAGGCTGGAGCAGCCTGGCACACTGGAAGGTGTCCCTGCCGTGGCAGGGGTGGCTCTGGATGGGCTCTCGGGTCCCTCCCACCCCCATAAGCCAGCAGGCCGGTGCCCACCACCACCCCACGCCTCCCAGGGGCCCCAGCTCACCTCGATGGGGTACTGGTCCTCCAGCCCCCGGCACGGGTGGCTCCTCGGCGGCTCCTCGGGCGGGCTGTCCCCGGGCCGGGCGGCGGGGAGTGCATGCGGCCCCGGGGCGCCTCTGCCGGGCCGGGGGAGGCTCCCTCGCCCTCTCTCTCTACCAGCAGCACGATGGTGGGGGAGGCCGCGGTAAGCAGCGCTACGGCCTGATCATGCCTGGCTTCTGTCATGTCTACCCCATTGATCTAGAACAACCCGCAAAGGCGGCGTCAGGCCGGCCCCGTCCTGCTGGCACCCGAAACTCCCCCGGCTCCCTCCGACCTGCCAAGGGCACTGCTCGCTCCCGCTGATCCCGATCCCCTCCCTGCTCAGCCTTCCTGCCCCTCGCCCACGCCCCCTGCCCGCCCGGTGCCCTGCAGCGCCTGTGACACGGTGCTGGAGGGGACCACGCAGGCCAGCTGGGATGTTCCACCACGGGGATGGATGTTCCACCTCTCAAAGCACCCGCTGCCTTGTCACTGAGCCCCCCGCACTCATCAGCCACCCAAAGCCCCGACACAGTCACTGCAGGCACGACTTGGTGGGGGACAGGACCTGTCACTGGTCACTGTGCCACTGCTGCCCAGGCTGGGCAAGGTCGTGACAGCTCTAAGGCATTAAAGGTGACCCCAGGTACAGAGAGATTTGAAAGAGCAGAGAGCTCTTCCAGACTTAAAACTGCCTCCCCAGAAACAAAAAGGACGAGAAAGGTCATGACTGTTCTCCATGAAGGTACAAGGGGCAGAGACCTGAGGAGAGCTGAGCTGAGAGAACACAGCCAAAACAACAAAACTCGACAGGAAAAAGCAGAAGGCTGAAAATTAAAAGGTTTCTAGTCATTAGGTTCTGGAAATGCTTTCCAAAATGAACAATGAGGACAAGAAGAAAGGAGCTGCCAAGATGGGCTTTGATCAGCTCATGAAATGACAACGTGACTGTAACAGTCACAGCAACTGGGCTCTGTATCCCAACTCCCCACTGCCCCATTCCCAGAAATATTATTGCTCCTTCCCAGAGAGCAGCTTCTGGACTAAGCTGACATGAACCAGGCTTTGTCCAGCCCCCCATGACCCTCCCAGCACCCATCCCACCCACAGCTGTGGGTGCAGCTCTCCTCAGCACAGGGAGGGAGAGGGCCTGTGCTGTCCTGGGAGCTCCTCAGTGCCCAGAGGGACACCTCGGGCACCAAGCACAGGGATGTCACAGCAGCAGCTGGCACGAGCCCGCAGGAGAGGAAGGGTCAGAGGGGCCTGGCAGTGGCTGCACAGGACAGGGCACCAAGCAGGAAAGGTAAAAAAATCAACCACACAGAGGCACAGCCCTTAGGAGAGGGCAGGTAACAGACACAGGGCTCAGACACTCCCAGATGGACCCCTAAAGCTGTCAGCAAAATCAGATCCCAAAGGTGATTAACAGAGCACAGGTAACACAGGGATGGACCCCTAAAGCTGTCAGCAAAATCAGATCCCAAAGGTGATTAACAGAGCACAGGTAACACAGGGATGGACCCCTAAAGCTGTCAGCAAAAGCAACCTCCCAAAGGTGATTAACAGAGCACAGGTAACAGACTCAGGGCTCAGACACTCCCAATGGACCCTCAAAGCTGTCACCAAAAGCAGTCACCCAAAGGTTCCACCCCCATTACAGAAGTTCAACCAAACCTGGCAACCAATTTGCAGAGGGAATGGAGATTATGAGGGGCTGTCTCAGCAGATCCCTTGTAGGAAAGGGCCAAGTGGCTGCAGGAAACTTGAGGGAGGTGTTGTGGGAATATGCAGTACTTGTTATGGGATGTTTAGCAGAACAGAAAGAGGACTGGAGGTGAGGAACAAGCACAGGGAAACACAGGGGAGAACAAGAGGCTGCTGGTCAGTGCTGAGCTCTGGGCCTGGGTCCACATCTGCTCTGCCTTCTCCCCACATTCTGTATTTCCTGTGCCAGTTCACACATGGGCAAGAGCTACTGGCAAAATTCAAGCTGGACTAGCCAGCAAGTAGGAATCCAAAGCGTGGGAAGACTCAAGAGGTGGCCCAGAAGCTGGGTGAAAGGCTTGGGGTCTGAGCCTGGAGGAGCTGGCTGCTTGGAGCAGAGGCTGGACAGCAGACAGGAGCATTTACTGGGCTGAGTGAGGACATGTGCACGTTCCACAGCCTCCTGCAGCTCCTGGAGGGCAGGGCCAGGGAGAGGCTGGCTGCTGCTCCTGCCCTGTGAGCACTACCTGTGCCCAGGTGTGCACCTGCAGAGGTGCTGCCCCCCTCCTGCCCCTGTGGTCTGGGAGCAGCTGTGTCTGCAGAGCATTCCACATCTGGAGTCTGCACTGCTGCCTGCTGATGGCTGCACTGGGAGCAGGGAAAGCAGCAGCTCTGTGTCCTGGGACTGGGAAGGGAGGATTCCTCGGGGCCTCTGACAAAGGCACCATGCAGCAGGGACGTGGCTCTTTGGTTCTATCACCAGATCAAGGCCAAACTGAGTGGGAAAAAGGTGAATCTTTAGGGTCCCTTCCAAGCCCAGCCTTGCTCTGGCTCTGTGACACTGCAGTGCACACCCAGACCTGCTGCAGCACGACCCACTCTCGTTTCTCACATCCCCTCTGCTATTTTCCTGCCCTGACAAGATGAGAGTGGTCAGATGAGGTCAGGGCACAGCAGAGTTTCCCTGGAGCAGGGAGCAGGACTCCAGGAGTCAGCAGGGTCTCAAATGTAACAGCCCTTGGTGCATTTTCACCCAGTATCTCTCCACTACCTGGCAATCCTGGTGCCTACCCAGCTTTTGGGCAGCTCATTTTCCATGGCCTTTATGTAGCTATAGAGCAAGGCCAGCCATGCAGCACGGCTCTCCAAGTGCCATGGGGAAGGGACAGTGTCTGTCCTTTCCCTGCTCCACATGTTCCTCGGTGTGCAGAGAATTATATTATCCTGGCAAACCTCCCAGGGGTCACACTGCCTTCATTAGGACTTCACACATCACCCATCACTATCCTAAATCTCCCCACCATCAGTTTTCTTCCCAGTCCCATCCCAAAAAAACTAGCTGCCCTTAGCAACTGCTCGCAGTCCTGCACCCTCCCTGCTGGATTCCCATCCCACGACTCCAGCTCTCCAGCAGGAGGGGAGTCAGTGTCTTCCCCCACCAGAATGACTCCCAAGAGACACAGGAGCACAGGGGAGTGGGTGGCAGTCGCTGGGGGAGGTGAGGGGGATCACTCAGGTGAGACCTAGGCTGGGCTCTTCAACCCATGTGCTCCAAGCTCCCCTCAGAAAGCCAAAGGAGCAATCCCAGCTCTCCTGAGGAGAAGTCCAGGAGGGTTTAGAGCACAGGGGAAGAGCAGGAAGCTGTGCTGTACTTCTTTTCTTAAGAAAACAGAGTTCTTTGGCAAAGTGAGAGCTGAGCACGACCAGGAGACCACAGCTTTGGAAATGGGCCCTGCCTGAGGGACCCCTGATGAGCCCTGTACCCAGCCAGGTCCTCCCCTTCCCCAGGCAGGGCCAGGCAACCTGCGCCCACATCCTGGAAATCTTGGAAGCTTTCCAACCAAAATGGGCAATTGCTGCTGCTTCCCAAGAGTCTGGTAAGCAGGCTGGGAGGTTCTGGGAGCAGTCCTGGGGAGGGTTCTCCTGAAAGGTGACATGTTCCTGCACTCATCAGAGGTGAGCACGGGATCTGAGCCCCAGCTGGTGCTCAGCACCAATCCTGAACGGTCACCTCAGCACAGGTAACCACGGGGACCCTGCTGGGGTGTCAGGAATAATGACAGCAGTGCCTCAGCCACGTCAAAATCTGGCAGAGGCTCAAACTCTGTAAGCCCTGAGCTCACACATCCCATAAGGAATGCACTGCAAGCTATTACTAGGGAATTAGATCTGCTTTTCCTATGAAGCTGCCCATGGATATAAATAGAGCTGCTGAAGCAGGGTGGAGACAGGTTTGACTTTTGAATCTGTTCTAAGATTTTATGTCTCCTTTTTCCCCGGGTCTAGCAAATCAACCCCAAATGATGGGCCTCAGCACTGCCTCCATACCATGGAGCATCAAAACATGAGCAAATCCAAAACAATTCAGGCTACCTGGCATTAACCAGGGCTAGGGCTTGATTCTGGGGAGTGGGGAGCACTGGAAGGGAGGGATGCTCTATCAGTTCGAGCTTCCTGCCAAGACACCAGCGTCAGCCCTGGGCCCAAGCTCCGCTGAGGTGTTGAAAACCTGAGCAAATACAACACAGCCCCAGCAGAGGGATAGAGCAGACAGAAGCCAGCACTGACGAGGCTGTATCAGTGCTTACTCACGCCAGCGCTGTGGTAACACGTGCTCTTACCACAGCAGCTGGGCCAGAAACCCACCACCAGCACCTGGAGTTCCCCAGGAGGCAGCATGCGAGTGGGAAGAGGGTGGGGAGGCTCGGGGAGGCTCCCGGGAGGCAGACACGAGGTGAGAGCAGCGAGATCTGCACGGACAGGAGGGCGGGCCGAGGCCAGAGCTCCGAGGGGAGCACTGAGGATCCCTGGGCAGCTCCTCTGCTCCAGCCCACGCTGACCCTGCCACCCCACGGGGCCCCAAGGGGCTCCCCCTCCCCGTGGCCGAGCCCCCCAGCTCGGGAGGGACCCCAGGCTGGGGCAGTGCTGCCGTGTCCCCCCTCTCCATGCCATTCCTGGGGAGAGCACTTGCATGAAGCATCTGGGGAAAGGGGAGGTGTAACTGCACCCACCGCCAGCCAGGGGAGAACCACCCAAAAGTAATGCTCTCCCAGAAGGCTCAGGAGCTGAAGAAAGCCCCCCAAAGCCCAGCTGCAGTAGCAGAGGAGCAGCCCTGCCCGAGGCGGGGCGAGGCAGCCCCTTCCCTGCACACACTCACCGAGATGACCCGGTCCCCGACGCGCAGGATCCCATCGCGGTGGGCTGCACCACCCTCTGCGATCCGGGAGATGAAGATGCCCTGCAGCACAGTCAGGAGGGTCAGAGCAGCCCTCACCTGAGCCTGCCTCTCCAAACCTGTTCCCAGGCGCCAGGCAGGTCTCAGTCCTCTCCCCTCCACAGACCCTGACGCTCCCTGTTTGTTCCCCACTCCACACAAACCCTCTGCTCCCAGAGCCCCTGGCAGCAAAGCCCTCCCGTGGCCCAGAGCCTGGAATCTGTGCCAAGAGGGCAGCAGCAGGATTAGGTGTCACTGGCAGGGATTGGGAGCCCCAGCCCTCCCTGTCTATAAAAAAGACAGAGAAGGACTTTGGCCAAGGACCTGGACTGACAGCATAAGGGGGAATGGCTTCCCAGTGCCAGAGGGCAGGGTCAGAGGGGATACTGGAATTGTTCCCTGTGAGGGTGGAGAGGCCCTGGCACAGAGAAGCTAGTGGCTGCCCCATCCCTGGAAGCGTTGGAGGCCATGGCAGGCAGGGCTTGGAGCAACCTGGGCCAGCAGAACCTGTCCATGACAAGGGGATGGAACAGGTGAGGTTTAAGGTCCCTCCAAACCCAGACCACACTGGAATTCCACGATTCCCTGACTCGAGAGCAGCTGGCTCTCAGACACCTCCTCGTCCCCGGCACTGCTGCCTGCCCAGGGCTGAGGCAGGCCCCGGGGGAGCAGGACTGACCGTGTCCCCAGCCCGGTAGGGAGTGGAGCCCTTGCCGCCGGCGATGCTGAAGCCCAGGCCCTTCTCGTTGCGCACGAGGCACGTGGAGAATCTCTCGGCGCGTGCCTCGGCCGGGCCCTCGGGGAAGCGCAGCCCCCCGCGCCGCTCCCGCGGGCTGTAGTCATCCTCGGGGCGCAGCGGGGTACGGTGATGGCGTTCTCGGGCTCCACCATGCGCTCCCGCAGCACCGTCATGGACACCGAGCTGCCCGAGCCCCGCAGAGCCTCCACGGCCACGTGGTGCTCGGCACAGTGCAGGGACACGCCGTTCACCTGGGCACGGAGAGAGACAGCCTGGGCTGGCACCGGCCCCAGGATCGCACCCCGAACTGGCGGGCCCGAGACCTCCAGGATCAAACCCTAAAGGACTCCAGACAGGGCTCCAGGATCAAACCCTGAAGCTCCAGGTCGACTAGGGCTCCAGGATTGAACCCTGAACTGGGACAGGGTCAGGATCAACCTGATGGACAGGCTCCAGGATCAAACCCTGAGAGACCCTGAGACAGGGCTCCAGGATTGAACCTGAACTGAAGGCTCGGTGACCTGAACGGACGGGCTCCAGGATCAAACCCTGAACTGGGACAGGGCTCCAGGATCAAACCCTGAACTGAGACGAGAAGGGCTCCAGGATCAACCCTGAACTGGCAGGGCTCAGGTTTGAACCTGAACTGGAGAGGGCTCCAGGATCAACCCTGAACTGGGACAGGGCTCCAGGATCAAACCCGAACTGGGACAGGGCTCCAGGATGAACCCTGAACTGGGACAGGGCTCCAGGATCAAACCCTGAAGGGACAGGGCTCAGGAAACCTGACTGGACAGGGCTCCAGGATCAAACCCTGACACATGAGACGGAGGGCTCCAGGATCAACCCTGAACTGAGACAGGGCTCCAGGATCAAACCCTGAGCTGGGACAGGGCTCCAGGATTGAACCCTGAACTGGACAGGGCTCCAGGATCAAACCCTGAACTGGACAGGGCTCCAGGATCAAACCCTGAGCTCAGACAGGGCTCCAGGATCAAACCCTGAACTGGGACAGGGCTCCAGGATCAAACCCTGAACTGGGACAGGGCTCCAGGATCAAACCCTGAACTGGGACAGGGCTCCAGGATTGAAACCCTGAACTGGACAGGGCTCCAGGATCAAACCCTGAGCTCAGACAGGGCTCCAGGATAAAACCCTGAACTGAGACAGGGCTCCAGGATCAAACCCGTGAAACTGAGACAGGGCTCCAGGATCGAACCCAGAGCTCGGACAGGCTGCAGGAGTGTGAACCCTGAAACTGAGACAGGGCTCCAGGATCAAACCCTGAACTGAGAGAGGGCTCCAGGATCAAACCCTGAACTGAGAGAGGGCTCCAGGATCAAACCCTGAACTGGGACAGGGCTCCAGGATCAACCCTGAACTGAGACAGGGCTCCAGGATCAAACCCTGAACTGGACAGGGCTCCAGGATCAAACCCTGACTCAGACAGGGCTCCAGGATCAAACCCTGAGCTCAGACAGGGCTCCAGGATCAAACCCTGAACTGGGACAGGGCTCCAGGATCAAACCCTGAACCCACACATGGCCCAGCCTCACACACAGCACCCACACATGGCCACAGCCTCAAACACAGCCCCAGCCTCACACCTTGAACTCACACATGCTGCTAAACCCACACATAACCTCCTCACACCCAGCCCCAACCTCAAACCAGCCCTAAACCCACACACAGCCCCAACCTCAAACCCACACACAGCTCCAAACTCAGACCCAGCCCTAAACCCACACTCAGCCCCATCCTCAAACCCAGCCCTAAACCCACACCCAGCCCCAACCTCAGCCACTGGTGCCCCAGGAACTGGCTCACCCCACACACCCACTCAGGCCCTGCTCCCACGGGTGTGTCCCGACCTCTGGGAAGATTTCCTGGATTCCCACACCACCTGCTACCTGTCCCAGACAAGGGCAACCAAGCAAAGGCCCTTTCAGGTGAATTCTTTCCCCACAGGGAGTCCTAAATTCCCTACACCTGCATCATCCCTACAGGCAACATCCCAGACAGACCATCCCTCACACAGAACCATCCCCATGGACAAAATTCAGCAAAATCCAACAGAGCTCGATCTTCCAGAGGGGACATCCACCAGCTGACACCCTTGAAACGCCCCGAGCTGTCAGTGTGGCAGTCCCTCGGGGTGGGGAATGTCACAGAGCACATCACCTGGAGCGTGGCACGGCAGGGACAGCCAGGGGATCCCAGGCAGCCCGGGCTGGATGGGGCTTGGAGCAACCTGGTCTAGTGGGAGGCAGGGGGTGAAACGAGCTGAGCTCTAAGGTCCCTTCCCACCCAAACAATGCCCATGGGTAAGAAGTTATTTTACAGGGTTCACTTCTGCCCTGCCCAGGTATGCAGAGCTCAGCCTGCTGGGATGGATTTCTTCCCACCTGGGTCACACAACACTTCAGAGCTGGGCCAGAGTAAAAGCATGAGCTTATAAAGCAATAAAAGATTCACGGTAACACAGATTAAACAACCATCTCTGAGCCAAAGGGATTTTGTTCAGCTCTTACACACCTCCTAACGCTTAATGTGGTCTAAACACACGTGAAGAAATCCATCCCGATGATCTCATCCCCTGCTCAGAGCTCTGAGAAGCATTTGCTCTGTCAGAGTCCAGCCCTTACCTCCAGAAGCTTGTCACCCACACGGACGCCTGCGCGAGCCGCAGGACCCTCCTCAGACACCCGGGAAATGAAGATACCCTGGAAACAAAGCCATCGGTTACAGGGAGAGCCCATTCCCTCCCCTCTGGAGTGCAGAGACCCCTGAGCCCCCCAGCCCCAAGGAGAGGGGTCAGCCCCTGGCCGGTCCTGAACCCAGAAGGAGGGGACGTGGCCACCACCCCGCCCCACTGGGAACAGAAACCTGCAGAGTGCCCCAGGGGGACAAGGGGGACAGGAACCCCAGGCAGGGCTGCCCCCAGGAGAGACACAGGAGCAGGGAATAATGGCACGTTAACCCTCTCCCAGCCGGTGCCACCAGGTGGGGAACAACCCCACACTCTGCCCCAGAGGGACAGGAACCCTCTGCTCCCGGGGCTGCCCCAGCTCAGCCCCCAGCAAGCCCTGCTCGGGGGGCATTCCAAGGCTCACACCCGAGCCCCAGCTAGGAGAGCAGTGCCCAGAGGCAGGGCTCTTACCTCGTCGTCCCCCTTGTAGGGCGTGGAGCCCTTGCCCCCTGCGATGCTGATGCCCAGCCCGCCCGTCTGCCGCACGATGGTCAGCGTCAGCTGGAAGCACAGGGACAGTGGGCACGGGTCAGGACAAAACCCAGAGAACCAGCACAGGGACAGTGGGCACGGGTCAGGACAAAACCCAGAGAAACAGGACAGGGACAGTGGGCACGGGTCAGGACAAAACCCAGAGCCCCAGGACAGGGACAGTGGGCACGGGTCAGGACAAAACCCATAGAAACAGGACAGGGACAGTGGGCACGGGTCAGAGCCCCAGCACAGGGACAGTGGGCACGGGTCAGGGCAAAACCCAGAGAAACAGGACAGGGACAGTGGGCACGGGTCAGGGCAAAACCCAGAGAAACAGGACAGGGACAGTGGGCACGGGTCAGGACAAAACCCAGAGAACCAGCACAGGGACAGTGGGCACGGGTCAGGACAAAACCCAGAGAAACAGGACAGGGACAGTGGGCACGGGTCAGGGCAAAACCCAGAGCCCCAGGACAGGGACAGTGGGCACGGGTCAGGACAAAACCCATAGAAACAGGACAGGGACAGTGGGCACGGGTCAGGGCAAAACCCAGAGAAACAGGACAGGGACAGTGGGCACGGGTCAGGGCCCCAGCACAGGGACAGGGGGCACGGGTCAGGGCAAAACCCAGAGAAACAGGACAGGGACAGTGGGCACGGGTCAGGGCAAAACCCAGAGAAACAGGACAGGGACAGTGGGCACGGGTCAGGGCAAAACCCAGAGAAACAGGACAGGGACAGTGGGCACGGGTCAGGGCCCCAGGACAGGGACAGTGGGCACGGGTCAGAGCCCCAGCACGGGGCAAAACCCAGAGAACCAGCACAGGGACAGTGGGCACGGGTCAGGGCAAAACCCAGAGAAACAGGACAGGGACAGTGGGCACGGGTCAGGACAAAACCCAGAGAAACAGGACAGGGACAGTGGGCACGGGTCAGGACAAAACCCAGAGAAACAGGACAGGGACAGTGGGCACGGGTCAGGGCCCCAGCACAGGGACAGTGGGCACGGGTCAGGGCCCCAGCACAGGGACAGTGGGCACGGGTCAGAGCCCCAGCACAGGGACAGTGGGCACGGGTCAGGGCCCCAGCACAGGGACAGTGGGCACGGGTCAGGACCCCAGCACAGGGACAGTGGGCACGGGTCAGGGCCCCAGGACAGGGACAGCAGGCACGGGTCAGAGCCCCAGCACAGGGACAGTGGGCACGGGTCAGGGCAAAACCCAGAGAAACAGGACAGGGACAGTGGGCACGGGTCAGGGCAAAACCCAGAGAAACAGGACAGGGACAGTGGGCACGGGTCAGGGCAAAACCCAGAGAACCAGCACAGGGACAGTGGGCACGGGTCAGGGCAAAACCCAGAGAAACAGGACAGGGACAGTGGGCACGGGTCAGGACAAAACCCAGAGAACCAGCACAGGAACAGTGGGCACGGGTCAGGGCAAAACCCAGAGAACCAGCACAGGGACAGTGGGCACGGGTCAGGGCAAAACCCACAGAACCAGCACAGGGACAGTGGGCACGGGTCAGGACAAAACCAGAGAAACAGGACAGGGACAGTGGGCACGGGTCAGGGCAAAACCCACAGAACCAGCACAGGGACAGTGGGCACGGGTCAGGGCAAAACCCAGAGAACCAGCACAGGGACAGTGGGCACGGGTCAGGGCAAAACCCAGAGAAACAGGACAGGGACAGTGGGCACGGGTCAGGGCCCCAGCACAGGGACAGTGGGCACGGGTCAGGACCCCAGCATGGGTCAAAACCCAGAGAAACAGCAGCTCCAGGGCACTGCTGGCACTGGGGAGCCCTGGCACCTCTGGGGGAGCCCTGGCACTTGGGGTGAGGTCTGGGGGAGCCCTGGCACCTCTGGGGGAGCTCTGGCACCTGTGGGGAGCTCTGGAACCTGTGGGGAGCTCTGGAGGAGCCCTGACACCTGGGGAGGAGCTGAGCCACCTGGGGGTGAGCTCTGGCACCTGGGGAGGAGCCGTGGCACATGTGTGGGAGCCGTGGCACGGGTGTGGGAGCCCTGACACGTGTGTGGGAGCCCTGACACGTGTGTGGGAGCCATGGCACGGGTGTGGGAGCCGTGGCACGGGTGTGGGAGCCATGGCACGTGTGTGGGAGCCGTGGCACGTGTGTGGGAGCCCTGACACGTGTGTGGGAGCCATGGCACGGGTGTGGGAGCCATGGCACGTGTGTGGGAGCCGTGGCACGGGTGTGGGAGCCCTGACACATGTGTGGGAGCCATGGCATGTGAGTGGGAGCCGTGGCACGTGTGTGGGAGCCCTGACACATGTGTGGGAGCCCTGGCACGGGTGTGGGAGCCATGGCACGTGTGTGGGAGCCGTGGGACGGGTGTGGGAGCCATGGCACGTGTGTGGGAGCCGTGGGACGGGTGTGGGAGCCATGGCACGGGTGTGGGAGCCGTGGGACGGGTGTGGGAGCCGTGGGACGGGTGTGGGAGCCCTGACACATGTGTGGGAGCCCTGGCACAGGTGTGGGAGCCATGGCATGCGAGTGGGAGCCGTGGCACTCACACCTCAGAGGCACCACCACCCTCACAAGGCACAAACACCCAAACCCCTTCCCAGAGCTGAGTGTTGACCCAGCTTGCTCACGATGGACACAGCAGAAGGGATTCCAGCACATCTGGGCAGCCATGGCCTGGATCACAGAACAGGGACAGGGCTCCCACCAGAGCCTGGCTCTGCCTTGGGGCTCCCCTGGGTGCAATTCCATCAGCCCTGGGGGGCTCTGGGCCACCCCAGAGAGGGTGCAGTGACAAGGATGGCACCCTGTCCAGGATCCTCTGCATGGATGCTTGGCTTTGTTGTACTGATGGAAAGCAGCACACAACTCCAAACCCCCATCTGCTCTGTCCAGCTCCTCTGCTGCCCTCTGCCCCAGCAGCTGAGCCATCCACAAGTCTTCTCCTTCCTACCTCCCACCTCTACACACCCAATTATGTCCCCTGCCAACAGCTGAGCTGACTTCACCTGAAGCTTCTCTTTAAGGACACCAGCATGAACCATTCACAATGCCACAGCCACGAGAAGGAAGACAGGGAGCACGTGGTAGGACACAGGGAGAGGAACAGGACAGGACTCTCTCAGGGCCAAGGACCAGGGAGCTGGAGATGTAGGTGACAGAAATGAGCACAAACTCCTCCAGAGAACCAAATCTGCTGTCCTCCACGTCACCCCTTTGGAAACAAAGCCCAGGATGGAGAGAGGCTGCTGCAGAGATGTCAGGTGTCAGTGTCAGCTCCATGTGGCCACAGCATGGGCAGCAAAGGAAGCAGATTTCCTTCCTTAACGCTCCCCTTCCAACCCTCTTTCACTTCTGCAGTGACAGATCAATGTCTTGTGGAGCTCCATATTCTGCTAAGTTTAAAACAAAAACCAAACCAAAAGGAAAAGTGAAACAAACTGAGGTGCTCTGCCAGTCCCTGTGATGCCCAGCACAGCAGAATGCTCTGGGATCTTCCCAGGGAAATCCCTGATTCTAGACCTACCATCAGTTCACTGTCTCTGGTGCAAGAGCCAGAAACTGAGAAAAATTCCAAGTTTTGGAATACCCAAATTCTGTAAGACAGAAATGGGGTAGTGGTGAGAGAGCCCCACATCTGAGACAGCCCAACTCCAACCAGCTCCTGACCAGACAAATGCTTCTTGCATGACCATGTCTACTAGGAACCAACTACAAACCCCATGTTTTCCCATCCAGACTCACTGGGACTCCAGAAATGCTCTAAAGACTCACATCTGTATTGTTTAAGGAGTGTCTGGACAATGCTCTCAGGCACATTGCAGGATTTCTGGGGTTGGTCTGTGCAGGGCCAGAAGCTGGACTTGATCCTGGTGATCAGGAAATTGTGTGATTCTGCATTCAACACAAAAGGATGATTAAAAAATCAGGTCTTCAGGCAAGGATTACAGACTGGTCCAATAGCAGGATCCTGGTATTTCCCAGAAGACAGCTGGTGGTTCTGCTCAGTGCCCAAATCCATGGGACAGGATCATGATTTTGGACAACCACTGATGACACTGGTCACAGAAAGTCACTTCCAGCTGCACAGGAAGCTGATGCTGTAAACTAACAGGAGGATACACCACAAACCCCCAGGATTTCACACATTCAGCAAACCAGCCTAAAAATATGGGAAACCTGCCAGAAAAGCCAACTGGCCAGAGAGGGAAGAACCTTCTACCCATCAATGTACACTGAACAGCAAAACAGCAAGAAGAAAACAGGCCAGATTAAAAATACTGAGACAACTGCAGCAAAGGGCTTGAATTAGATAAAAATATGTGTAGGTTGAAAAGAAGATTTCAAACTCTAAAGCAAATCAGTTGTCCCACAAAGGCCAGTGTGGTGAGGAACTGAATTGGTGGATGTTTGTTGGAGGTCTATGCAAAGAGTAGCTGGTGTGAATATGAACCTTAAGAGGAAGGACCTGGATCCAGCAGCCTGGAATGGCCCCTCGTGCTGCAGCCCAGGCTGTTTCTTGCACTAAACCCTTAAGCTGTTTGTTCCCCAAAGCTCCTCTCTCCTAAGGCTGCCTGGACTGGCACTGGAACCACAGCACAGAGCTGCCCCAGCAGGGACAGCTCAGCTCCCCCCGTGCCATCCTCCTGCCCTGGACTCCACTGGGTGCTTTCCTCCTTGTCTGGATCCCCCGAAGGCAGGGGATCCACCCACAGCCTGGCTCAGGTGATCTGAGATCACCAAAACTCGCTGCTTCTTCCTCTGCAGAAAGGACAAACCTCCATGGAGAGCACACCCCAGTAATCCCAGTTCCCCAGCAGAGTCCCAGCCCTGCAGGAAAGCAGTGCCAGGTGAAAAGTGGGGAAATGGAAAAGCTGCCACGCCAGCTCTGAGCTGCCATCCATCCCCCCAGGCTCCCAGCCACCCTCAGTGGCACCCAACAGGACCCAGGGAAGCAGCTCCACCTCTTCCCCCAGTCCTGCCTCTGCCAAACATGCACTGTGGCCACCCCAACCCAGGTTTTTGGGGTAACTGCTTTATAACATGCAACCATGGAATGGCTCGGGTGGGAAGGGACCTTAGAGCTCACCCACCACCCTTCTCTGTTAACAGATTCCCTCGCTCCCACAGGAATTCCCAGCCCTCAGGAAGAAAACTGCACACCCCAGGAGTGCTGCACTCACTTTCAGGTAGCAGCCAGGGACACCTGCGTGCTGCCCAACAGATCTGGGGCAGTCTGAAGTTGCTGCTGTGCTGTGCAATTCACCACTGAGGATTCCTGCACTGCCAGGGGCACGGCAGACCAAGGCAGCGACCAACCCTCACATCCACAGGACTCCAGGGACAAAGCTCAGAGCTGCTGCACCTGAGAGCTGCTGCAAGCCCGGGTTCCTTCTCCAAACACACCCACGGGAGTGGGGATCAAGGGCTTCATGTCCAGGACAGTTCCTGCCAGCACAGGCATCATTTTATAAATGGTTATAAATGGGGATGCACGCAGCTGGGGTCAGAACAGCAAAGACATCGAGGGGCAGCAGCAAGTCCAGGCACAGGAGCAGAGCTGGGGAAAGGCCTGAGGCAGCCTGGGGGGCTCAGCCTGGAGAAAAGGAGGCTCAGGAGGGACCATCTCAGTGTCTCCAACTCCCTGACAGGAAGCTGCAACGAGGTGGGGGTCAGGCTTTGATCCCAGGGAACGAGGGACAGGACAAGGGCAAACGGTCTCAGGTTGTGCCAGGAGCAGTTTAGGTGGGATACTGGAAAAATTCCATCCTGTAAATGGCTCTCCAGCCCTGGCTCAGGACAGGGGTGCAGTCCTCATACCTGGAAGTGCTCACAGAACATGTGGATCTGGCACCTGAGGACATGGTTTAGTGATGAGGGGGGGGTGGTGGCAATGGGTTGATAGCTGATCTTCGAGGTCTTTTCCAACCCTGCTGATTCCCTGACTCTCAGTGTCCACTCCTCCTATTTACATGTCCCAAAAGGTTTCTTTGAGACTGACACAGGAAATGCACACTGCAGAAAGTAATCTGGATTTATGTTGGGACAGACATGTGAGGAGGGACAAGTGCCACGTGAAGGATCCCACTTCAACAGCAGCTGAAGAATCCATTAAATCAATAAATAAAATAATAACCTTTTCAAGAATCAAAAGGACTGGATGACTTGTGCTCAAGAGTCCCAACATTTGCCTGAGATCTTCGAGATGCTTACAGAGCATTTCCAAAGCTCTGGGCTTCTTTTACCCCCAGACCTGTTGTGCTGGTGGACTGAGGCCACACAGGGTGCTGCCTGTAACCATCAGCTCCTCACCCAGACACCCTCCAGAGCAGCAACTGAGCAACCCTGTGGCTCTTCCCAGGCACACAAAGGGCTCTCACGAGGAACAGCTGAATTTTATAAAAACCAGGTCTCTCAAAACCCAAACTACTTCATTCTGAGAAGACTCCAGACTTGGCTGATGAAGATTCACTGAGCAGACTTGAGCAAAACCTGTGCTCCAGGAGCTGGCACTGACAGGTGTGTGCTGTACAAGCCAAGAACCAGGTGAGAGTCATCAGGAGAGAAACAAGAACTTGGGTTCTGCCAAGAGGTATCAGTGTGGCCTGGCTCCAAAGCAGGCAGAATTGAAATAATTCCCTAGGAAGGGAGGCTGGGAGCCTTCCAGTTCAGGAGGGGGGAGAGACCCTTTTATCATTTCATGCCATTAATAACTTAATAGGAGGTGATTGTTCCACGTTTGTAATCACAGAAGAATTAGGGGTATTCAATGGAACGCAGTAAGATACCAAATGAAACATTACTTGCAGTGGCAGCCTTAAAAAATGCTTTTTGATATAAAGCTCAAGTAAATTACATAATTTATTGCCACTAGATTCTGTGGGAGAGGATCAGACAGAACCACAGATGGCAGCTCCAGGGTGCCTCATACATGGGCAGGAAGAGCCCAGAAATCTTGACCCACAGAGTGCCAGGAGCTGAGCACCCTCCAGGGAAAAAGTCCCTTGGTCCTGCTGAAGTCTGGGGACCTCAGCTCCTGTCACTTCATATTCAGTCAGTGTAATATAATATAACATAATATGCTAATAATGATATTATAATTATTAATAATAATAATAAATGTTATAAATATAACATGTCAGTTCATAACTGTCACAGTATAGCCTCCAGGATTGGGTTGGACATCAGGAAGGATTTCTTCCTAGAAAGAGTCACCAGGCCTTGGCAGGGGCTGCTCAGGGAGGTGGGGGAGCCCCCAGCCCTGGAGGTGTTCAAGGAATGGCTGGATGTGGCACTCAGTGCTCTGCTCTGGTGGCAAGTGTGGATCAGTCAAAGGTTGAACTTGGTGGTCTTGGGGTCTTTCCTAACCTAAATAACTCTGGGATTCTGTTCAACTTGGGTGCACGCAGCAGGGACACGGAAGAGCAGGAGCTGACTCACCAGGAAAGATGAGAAGAGCTAAATCTGTCTGCTTTGGTCAGTGACAGCTCATGGGGACAAGGAGCTGGGCTGAAAATACCAGTGAGCAAAAGGGAGATGGGAGATGGCTGTGTGCCTGCTGAGAGCTGAATTAACCCCAGACAGTGGAAAAGGAACATGAAGGAAAAGCAGCCCTGGCAGGAGAGCAGCCCCTGGACAGGGCTGGAGGTTTCCTGGCTCGGATGTTTCTCCTTCCTCTGCTCCAAGAGGTTTTGCTCTCAAAGGAAAGGGTATCTGGAGGGCAGAGATGGTGGCACGGTGCAGAGGAGTTGGAGCACTTCACTGGCTTCTCACTGAACATGAAACCAGCAGAGAGAACCCTGAATGAGACCTTCGAGAGCAGCACTGGGACAGATCAGGGACCTGCCACAGCCCCAGGGTGACAGCAGCACTGCCAGGACCTGCCACAGCCCAGGGTGACAATAGCACTGCCAGGGACCTGCCACAGCCCCGGGGTGACAATAGCACTGCCAGGTTCCTGCCACAGCCCAGGGTGACAATAGCACTGCCAGGACCTGCCACAGCCCCAGGTGACAATAGCACTGCCAGGACCTGCCACAGCCCCAGGGTGACAATAGCACTGCCAGGACCTGCCACAGCCCCAGGGTGACAATAGCACTGCCAGGTTCCTGCCACAGCCCCAGGGTGACAATAGCACTGCCAGGTTCCTGCCACAGCCCCAGGGTGACAGCAGCACTGCCAGGTTCCTGCCACAGCCCCAGGGTGACAGCAGCACTGCCAGGTCCTGCCACAGCCCCAGGGTGACAATAGCACTGCCAGGACCTGCCACAGCCCCAGGGTGACAGCAGCACTGCCAGGTCCTGCCACAGCCCCAGGGTGACAATAGCACTGCCAGGTTCCTGCCACAGCCCCAGGGTGACATAGCACATGCCAGGTACCTGCCACAGCCCCAGGGTGACAATAGCACTGCCAGGTTCCTGCCACAGCCCCAGGGTGACAGCAGCACTGCCAGGACCTGCCACAGCCCCAGGGTGACAATAGCACTGCCAGGACCTGCCACAGCCCCAGGGTGACAATAGCACTGCCAGGGTACCTGCCACAGCCCCAGGGTGACAATAGCACTGCCAGGTCCTGCCACAGCCCCAGGGTGACAGCAGCACTGCCAGGTACCTGCCACAGCCCCAGGGTGACAATAGCACTGCCAGGGACCTGCCACAGCCCAGGGTGACAATAGCACTGCCAGGACCTGCCACAGCCCCAGGGTGACAATAGCACTGCCAGGGACCTGCCACAGCCCCAGGGTGACAAGAGCACTGCCAGGTCCTGCCACAGCCCCAGGGTGACAATAGCACTGCCAGGGACCTGCCACAGCCCCAGGGTGACAGCAGCACTGCCAGGTCCTGCCACAGCCCCAGGGTGACAATAGCACTGCCAGGGACCTGCCACAGCCCCAGGGTGACAGCAGCACTGCCAGGACCTGCCACAGCCCAGGGTGACAATAGCACTGCCAGGGACCTGCCACAGCCCCAGGGTGACAAGCAGCACTGCCAGGGACCTGCCACAGCCCCAGAGTGACAGCAGCACTGCCAGGTTCCTGCCACAGCCCCAGGGTGACAATAGCACTGCCAGGGACCTGCCACAGCCCCAGGGTGACAGCAGCACTGCCAGGTCCTGCCACAGCCCCAGGGTGACAATAGCACTGCCAGGACCTGCCACAGCCCCAGGGTGACAGCAGCACTGCCAGGGACCTGCCACAGCCCCAGGGTGACAATAGCACTGCCAGGGACCTGCCACAGCCCCAGGGTGACAGCAGCACTGCCAGGTTCCTGCCACAGCCCCAGGGTGACAATAGCACTGCCAGGACCTGCCACAGCCCAGGGTGACAGCAGCACTGCCAGGTTCCTGCCACAGCCCCAGGGTGACAATAGCACTGCCAGGACCTGCCACAGCCCCAGGGTGACATGCACGCCGACCTGCACAGCCCCAGGTGACAATAGCACTGCCAGGGACCTGCCACAGCCCCAGGGTGACAATAGCACTGCCAGGGACCTGCCACAGCCCAGGGTGACAATAGCACTGCCAGGGACCTGCCACAGCCCCAGGGTGACAGCAGCACTGCCAGGGACCTGCCACAGCCCCAGGGTGACAGCAGCACTGCCAGGTTCCTGCCACAGCCCCAGGGTGACAGCAGCACTGCCAGGAGCTGCCACAGCCCCAGGGTGACAGAAGCACTGCCAGGACCTGCCACAGCCCCAGGGTGACAGCAGCACTGCCAGGTTCCTGCCATGCTCAGGGTGCTGCTCTGCACATCCCTCCTGCAGGAGACTCAAGGACAGTGACCACGTTTCCCAAAGGGAGAAGGAAGCAAGGATGCCTTCTTAAAGCAGGAAATACAGTCACATTTGAAGCATAAATAGAACCCGAGGTTCCTAGAGCTACGTGGATATTCCCAGATCATGTGAGACTCCTGCCTGACAGCTGTGTGCCATGGCTGTGGATCCAGTGAGAGCAGAGTACTGCTGTGTGTCTATATAAAGCTGTGATTTCATCCTGCTGCACGAAAGAAAGGGAAAACAATCCTCCCCTGGGACAAACTCCACAGGTGCTGCTGAGTCACCCCTGCACCACGGGCTGGGGTCCCAAGAACCTCCCCAAGGCTCCTTCCCCTCAAAACCTGGGATGCTTTATGATCCCAGGATCAGTTATTTAACCCATGAACTCCACAAGCTGGGACTTAGGAAGCTGGTACTTCCTCCTTGCCACTACTGGAGCCAGCTTTGTCACGGGCACAGAAACAGAAAAAGAAGGGAACCCTGCAAGGATCTGGGCTGCCCAAACTATGGAATGCAGCAGGACAGGGTCCCTCTGGAAATGAAAACACTCAAACGCTTCATGAGAAGCAAAAATCATTGTCCAAAGCCACAGATCCTCAAACCAGTTCAGAACCAGAAACAGCACAAAAACCTACATCCAAATTCAGCTGGACCAGGTAACACCAGCACACATTCTATCTCATCTCTTCAGCTGCACAGAACTTTTATTCCTGTTCTTACTGACCCTTCCTGTGTGGTGAAATCCTTGGAGCAGTCATGTTTTTGCACTTTATTTTCCATTATAAAATTCCACTGGAGGCTCTTCTCAGCCCAGCAATTTCAAACTGTTCTGAAGGTTTGTTTTGCCCATTATTTAATATACAATTACAAGGATGTAAAGACTGGGGGGTTTGCAACTCTCCCAAAATCCACTTCAACACTGTCCTGCTCAGGCAGGCCTTGCAGGAGGAGAGCATTTATCCACAGAACAGTGGAATACATGGAAAACTTTCACTAAACCTGGCACCACCTGCTCTAGAACACACAGGCAGAGACACCTAGTTTGGAGGGCAAACCTCCCCAGGCCCTGAAGGACACAAGAAGAAAAGCTAAAGGTGTAATAAAGGTATGAACAAAGGTGGCTAAAGAGAATTCCCATCCAGGAACAGGAACTGCCACATTTGAAATGGGAAAACAAGTATGGAATTTAGTGAACTGTGGTCTGGATGAACTCTCTCGTGTTGTCCATAGTCGAACCTGAGCTCAGGTAGATCAGGGGAAAGAAAAAGCAGTGAGAAAGGTATGGAATAAATGGAAATCCCTCTTGCCAGAGAACACCAGAGGAACTGGGGCTCTCTAATCCAGCAAAAGGAAGGCTGGAAGAAGTCAGGACTGGTCTCCAGAGAATTACACCAAGGACAAGCAGGCAATGGGTCAGCCAGCAGGGAAGAGATTGCACAAGATAAAATACAATGAAAACAAGGAACTAACAAACGACAGATTAAAAGTAAAGGTTCCTAATCACTCCAGAAGCAGAAACATGGAGAAGTTTTGGGGTTCTCCCTGGAGGAGGAATCTCTGTGTGTGCACACACTGCCTAACAGGATGAAACAATCTGTATTTAATAAAAAGTTTGACTGACTTACTAACCAGAGCAGTCTTGGGTTGCCAGTCATGGTAGGAGACTTGGCTCCAGCACTTCTTCCAAATCATCTGTTACCTTCCTTGCAAACTCAGCTTTGCTGTTCCTGAGCTGAGCACAGCCCTTTTTCAGCTGAACTGCATCTTCCAGAAATGCCAACCCATCCCAGTCACTCCAGTGCCCACATCCAAGCTGGGCATTGCTTCCCACTACAGTCTTGGAACCTCCTGGGAGTTGCTGTTCTCCTCCACTGGCAGTCAGAACATGCTGCAGCAAACAGGCACTGGTTTTAAGGCAGGTAAATGCTTCAGCCCCCGTCGTTTCTATTATTATATAATAATATAATTTCTATTATACACAATAGGGGTTATTGTAGTGCCTGACTTCTGCCCATAACCCTGGTACCAAGCAGCAAAGCCCCGTGGCTGTTACACACAGGGCTGTGTTTAAACATGTCATTTTTCCCTTGTGTTTACACATGCCATTTTCTCTCCATCAGTCGCTTTTCTGCTGCTTTCTGCTCTCTGTGGAGGCCAACGAGATGACTGCCAGACAGAGCAGACCCAAAATGCGTGAGAAATCCCTCCAGACAGAGCAGACCCAAAATGATCCTGGAGCAGGGAAAGGGAACTGCAGATGGGACAGCACCTGTGTGAGAAATCCCTCCAGACAGAGCAGACCCAAAATGATCCTGGAGCAGGGAAAGGGAACTGCAGATGGGACAGCACCTGTGTGAGAAATCCCTCCAGACAGAGCAGACCCAAAATGATCCTGCACAGTCCAGGAGCAGGAAGGGAACTGCAGATGGGACAGCATTTATGTGTGAGAAATCCCTCCAGACAGAGCAGACCCAAAATGATCCTGGAGCAGGGAAAGGGAACTGCAGATGGGGCAGCACCTATGTGAGAAATCCCTCCAGCACAGAGCAGACCCAAAATGATCCTGGAGCAGGAAGGGAACTGCAGATGGGACAGCACTGTGAGAAATCCTCAGACAGAGCAGACCCAAAATGATCGGGAGCAGGGAAAGGGAATGCAGTGGACAGCACCTGTGTGTGAAATCCCTCCAGCACAGAGCAGACCCAAAATGATCCTGGAGCAGGGAAAGGGAACTGCAGATGGACAGCACTGTGTGAGAAAATCCCTCCAGACAGAGCAACCCAAAATGATCCTGGAGCAGGGAAAGGACTGCAGATGGGACAGCACCTGTGTGAGAAATCCCTCCAGACAGAGCAGACCCAAAATGATCCTGGAGCAGGGAAAGGGAACTGCAGATGGGACAGCACCTGTGTGAGAAATCCCTCCAGACAGAGCAGACCCAAAATGATCCTGCCACAGTCCAGGAGCAGGGAAAGGGAACTGCAGATGGGGCAGCACCTGTGTGAGAAATCCCTCCACACTCTGCTCCTTGCTCCTCAGAGAACTCAGGCTCAGACAAAACTTGCAGCTGAGACAGGGATCAGGGATGATTTGTGTGCTTGCTGCTTGTCCATCACCTCCAGCACTCTGAGGGAGACCCGTGCCTTAGCACAGCTCCACGGGGGAAGCTGCACATTCACAGGAAGATCACAGAGCCAGCTCAGCAGCACAGAGCCACCTCCCAGCGAGAGGGCCATGGCCTGGGGAAGGGGCAGAGCACTGGCACAGGCTGCCCAGAGCAGCTGCCCCATCCCTGGGAGTGTTCCAGGCCAGGCTGGGCAGGGAGCAGCCTGGGACAGGGGAAGATGCCCCTGCCCATGGCCCTGGGAGATGTTTAAAGGGTCCCTTCAAACCCAAACCAGTCTGTGATTCTATTAAAAAACACTGAGGACCCTCCAGAACTGTAGGAAAAGGTCATAGAAACGTTCTGATGGCAATAAATCAAAAAGCCAGGCAAATTAAAACATAAAATATTTCTGGCACATTTTTCTTTGCTCAGTGGGAACTTTGATCACTCAAAAATTAAACGAGAGAAATGGGAGTGTTGTATCTTTTTCTTAACATCAAAAAGACTCCACTCTGTCATATTCCAGTCAAGCCAGGTGAGCAAACATCATGTGACCTCTCCTGCACTACACAAGAGGTTTATTAAACTTTTCCAGGTTTAAAATTTATGGGCCACATGGTGGGAAAATCAAATTTGCTGCATAAGAATTCCAAGTCTGACAATGCCCTGATGAAGCACACACTCACCCCATAAATGCAAAACCAGAGCAAGGGGAAAAGCTCCACCTGTGCAGCAGCAACGAGCATCCCCACACAGAGGGCCAGGATGGCTCCCAGCACATCCCAGAGCTCACCACCACCTCTGGAGCCTTTCCAAAACTGAACCCTTGAGCTCAGGATGCTCCAGGAGGCACAGGATGGCTCCCAGCACATCCCAGTGCTCACCACCACCTCTGGAGCCTTTCCAAAACTGAACCCCTTGAGCTCAGGATGCTCCAGGAGGCACAGGATGGCTCCCAGCACATCCCAGAGCTCACCACCACCTCTGGAGCCTTTCCAAAACTGAACCCCTGGAGCTCAGATGCTCCAGGAGACACAGGATGGCTCCCAGCACATCCCAGAGCTCACCACCACCTCTGGAGCCTTTCCAAAACTGAACCCCTGGAGCTCAGGATGCTCCAGGAGGCACAGGATGGCTCCCAGCACTTCCCAGAGCTCACCACCACCTCTGGAGCCTTTCCAAAACTGAACCCTCTGAGCTCAGGATGCTCCAGGAGGCACAGGATGGCTCCCAGCTCATCCCAGAGCCCCCCACCACTTCTGGAGCCTTTCCAAACTGAACCCTCTGAGCTCAGGATGCTCCAGGAGACACAGGATGGCTCCCAGCTCATCCCAGTGCTCACCACCACCTCTGGAGCCTTTCCAAACTGAACCCCTTGAGCTCAGGATGCTCCAGGATGCACAGGATGGATCCCAGCACTTCCCAGAGGTCACCACCACCTCTGGAGCCTTTCCAAACTGAACCCCTGGAGCTCAGGATGCTCCAGGAGGCACAGGATGGCTCCCAGCACTTCCCAGAGCTCACCACCACCTCTGGAGCCTTTCCAAAACTGAACCCTCTGAGCTCAGGATGCTCCAGGAGGCACAGGATGGCTCCCAGCTCATCCCAGAGCCCCCCACCACCTCTGGAGCCTTTCCAAACTGAACCCTCTGAGCTCAGGATGCTCCAGGAGACACAGGATGGCTCCCAGCTCATCCCAGTGCTCACCACCACCTCTGGAGCCTTTCCAAACTGAACCCCTTGAGCTCAGGATGCTCCAGGATGCACAGGATGGATCCCAGCACTTCCCAGAGGTCACCACCACCTCTGGAGCCTTTCCAAACTGAACCCCTGGAGCTCAGGATGCTCCAGGAGGCACAGGATGGCTCCCAGCACTTCCCAGAGCTCACCACCACCTCTGGAGCCTTTCCAAACTGAACCCTCTGAGCTCAGGATGCTCCAGGAGGCACAGGATGGCTCCCAGCACTTCCCAGAGCTCACCACCACCTCTGGAGCCTTTCCAAAACTGAACCCTCTGAGCTCAGGATGCTCCAGGAGGCACAGGATGGCTCCCAGCTCATCCCAGAGCCCCCCACCACCTCTGGAGCCTTTCCAGAACTGAACCCTCTGAGCACAGGACCAGGCTTGCTGCTGGCAAACACTAACTGGTGCCAGGCCTGAGGCTGGCATTCCAACACAGATGGTGACATTCCTGAGCAGTTTCCACAGGATGAGGCTCCTTCAGGGAGAAGGCTTTGACTCACTCCTGACTGCAGAGCAACAGGATGTGACACCTGAGCAGCAGCAGCCAAGAAGACATCCAGAAACCTTCTCTCCTTCCCAGGGAGCTCCTTCTGTCCCTGGGCAGAGTGAGAGACAAAATCCTGACCATGTTCCCCCTGCAGCACCAGCTTTGGCAGCACAGAACCCTCTGGAGCTCCTGGACCTGCAGGGGCTCTGCAGGACATGGGATAAGGCTGGGCACACCCAGGGACGTGGATGGCACCAGCCTTTGCTACAGCAAAGCAGCACTGAGCACTGAAACACAATTTGGGACCCTCCTTCCATTGTCCCTGCAACCTCTCCAGCAGCTTTCCAGGCTAAGCCATCAGAACTACCTGAAAACAGAGCTCAGCTCTGACCCACCAAACAGGTGCTCAGTGCTCTGCTTTTCTCCTCTCAAAGCCCCTCTGCATCCCAGTACAGCCACTTCTGCAAGGGATGGAGACAGGACACTGGAACAGAGCCAGCCCTGGAATCCAGACATCCCACTTCCACAGAGTTATTCCCTCCCTGCAGCAGAGCCCCCCTGGAGCTCTGGGTGCACCCGAGGTTGGGAGCTGTAGAAGCTGGGCACTCTCTCCAGTTCTGCTCCAACAAGATCAGTCTCCAGCTCCAGATCATGGCTTAGGATTAAGGAACACACAATCAGGAAGCAGCAGTCCCTTTTCTCTCGGGGCTGTATTAAATGATACAGGGAATGTGACAGCAGTATCACAAATTTCAAACAGTGCTGCTCAGGGCACCAGGCTCTCTGCTCTGCTCACTCCATCAGCCCACTGACTCTTCTCAAGGAATCATCCCTGGAAACTGCAGGCAGATGCCATTTGGAAGTGTTCAGGGACAGGCTGGTCAGGGCTTGGAGCACCCTGATCTCCTGGAGTGTTCCTTGCTGAGCTGTAGCACAATCAAGTATTCCAAATCCAAATCCCAAAGCTGGTCTGCTCTTGGGTGACTCCAGCCACCCCACCAATCTGGGGGTCTCTAGCAGGCTGGTCCCTGGGAGCTGCACAACCACACTCTTCCTCACAGTCCATGCAAAGGAGACACCAGAACCAACCTGGGGCCTCCAACCAGCCACACCCAGGAATCTCAGAATCACTGTGGTTGGAAAAGACCTCCAGGATCAGAAGATGACACAAAAGAGAAATGTAAGAAATAGTAATGTGGTTTTCAGGGACCTAGAGATGGAGAAAGATGGAGAAATCTTCAGGATCCACTGACAAGGGACCGCACCCGAGCCAGCTCATGTTCTGTCCAGGTGGAAAGGATTTGCCACCTCCCTCCTGGAAAGCCTTACTCCAAAACCAAGAAAAATCACGTGAGGGAACAGCCAAGTTCCCAGAGCGCCAGGCAGCACACGGGCCTGGTGGCCCTGTACCGTGTGTCCTGTGGGAGGAATCTCCGTGCAAGCTGTCAGCAGGGATGCTGCTTGTGCCAGAGCAAGCAGAGAGCAGCACTCTGCTTCCAGGCACTGGGAAAGCTGCCTGCAGAAAGGCACTGACCCCCCGGGTCAGGCACTGACCACAGGACTCTAACCCTCAGCACGCTCACCATCCCCATGCCAGGGGCTCTGTGGCCCCCTGGATGGCACCTGCCCCTTTCTGACACCTCGAGGTGCTGCATGGTAAGCCTTGAAGGGATTCAGGAGATGCACAAATCATTGGCTCCAGTCCACTTTCCCCAGGCAGTGGCACGGTGTTCTGAGTGAGACTCTGCCCCTGTCAAGGGTCAGTACACAGCACTTGGCTGATTCTTGAGGTCTCTGCTCCTCCAGGGTTACCCACAGGTCCAGAAATATCCATTTATTTATTACTCCACTTCTGCATCAACACACAGCAAATAGGAACCGACCTTCCCACCTCAGCCCCTGTGGTTTTTACATCCTTTCCACCTCACTCCTGCTCTGCAGCAGCCACTCTCACCTCAAGGATGGAAAGGAGGAAAAGGGGAAAGCAAGGAGGAAACAATCATCGTGTTTGTGATCAGCCAGGTCCAGAAGCCACTTGACCCAGAGAGATCAGAGTTCCCCCTACACAACGGGTGAGGCTGGGAAGCAAATCAAGCAGGCTGGATGATTTTTGGCAGAGAGAGAACAGTAGGAGTGGTACAGACCTCTTCCTCCTCAATGCGAGCAGGTTCAATCAGCAGATTATTGGCTTGATCAAACGACACCCCCTGTTAGGACAGGAACCAGCAGAGAGGCATGCGGATTAGTGAGCATCGACCAAACCCACCACCACGACCACCACGACCACCACGACCACCACCCAACACACGCAGGCACGCGGGCTGCTCCGCTCCCGGGGCACTGGGACCCCTGGAGATCATGGGGACACTGCTGAGCGTGGAGGTACAGGGGACACTGCTGACCCTGGAGATCATGGGGACACTGCTGACGTGGAGATCAGGGGACACTGCTGACCCCAGGAAGACACTGCTGACCCTGGAGTCATGGGGACACTGCTGAGCATGGAGGTACAGGGGACACTGCTGACCCTGGAGATCCTGGGGACACTGCTGACCCTGGAGATCACAGGGACACTGCTGACCTGGAGATCCTGGGGACACTGCTGACCCTGGAGATCCTGGGGCACTGCTGACCCTGGGTACAGGGACACTGCTGACCCTGGAGTACAGGGACACTGCTGACCCTGGAGGTACAGGGGACACTGCTGAGTGTGGAGGTACAGGGGACACTGCTGACCCTGGAGATAATGGGACACTGCTGAGCGTGGAGGTACAGGGGACACTGCTGACCCTGGAGATCATGGGGACACTGCTGACCCTGGAGGTACAGGGACACTGCTGACCCTGGAGATCATGGGGACACTGCTGAGCGTGGAGGTACAGGGGACACTGCTGAGTGTGGAGGTACAGGGGACACTGCTGACCCTGGAGATAATGGGGACACTGCTGAGTGGAGGTACAGGGGACACTGCTGACCCTGGAGATCATGGGGACACTGCTGAGCATGGAGGTACCAGGGGACACTGCTGAGTGTGGAGGTACAGGGGACACTGCTGATGTGGAGATCCTGGGGGTCACTGCTGACCTCCAGGAACACTGCTGACCCTGGAGATCCTGGGGACACTGCTGAGCATGGAGGTACAGGGGGACACTGCTGACCCTGGAGATCACAGGGACACTGCTGACCCTGGAGATCACAGGGACACTGCTGACCCCTGAGATCCTGGGGGACACTGCTGACCCTGAGATCCTGGGGACACTGCTGACCCTGGAGGTACAGGGGACACTGCTGACCCTGGGTACAGGGACACTGCTGAGCGTGGAGTACAGGGGACACTGCTGAGTGTGGAGATCCTGGGGTCACTGCTGACCCTGGAGATCCTGGGACACTGCTGAGTGTGGAGATCCTGGGGTCACTGCTGACCTGGAGATCCTGGGGGTCACTGCTGACCCTGAGATCCTGGGGTCACTGCTGACCCTGGAGATCCTGGGGGTCACTGCTGACCCTGGAGATCATGGGGGACACTGCTGACCCTGGAGATCATGGGGGACACTGCTGACCCTGGAGATCCTGGGGGTCACTGCTGACCCTGGAGATCCTGGGGGACACTGCTGACCCTGGAGATCCTGGGGGTCACTGCTGACCCTGGAGATCCTGGGGGTCACTGCTGACCCTGGAGATCCTGGGGGTCACTGCTGACCCTGGAGATCACAGGGACACTGCTGACCCTGGAGATCCTGGGGGTCACTGCTGACCCTGGAGATCACAGGGACACTGCTGAGCATGGAGATCCTGGGGACACTGCTGACCCTGGAGATCACAGGGACACTGCTGACCCTGGAGATCCTGGGGACACTGCTGACCCTGGAGATCACAGGGACACTGCTGACCTCCAGAGCTCCAGGGGACACTGCTGACCTCCAGAGGTCCAGGGGACACTGCTGACCTCCAGACTCCAGGGTCACTGCTGACCTCCAGAGCTCCAGGCTGAGCCCCCTCACACCAGAGCAGCCCCCACTCCTGCTCAGCTCCTCAGCAGTGATCCAGAGATCCTCAAGAGCTCCCAGAGTGCCACGTGCCAGTGCACTCCTGCCAAGGAGCACCCCTAAGGCCAGGTTTTGTTCATGCTGGCACCCTGAGGCCCTGAGCTGACCTCATCCCCTCCATACCAGGGCACTCTGGGAAGGAGGAAGGGTTAAACACAGGAGAAAGCAGCCAGGAGCCTGTGGTGCCACAAGCTGCTGCACAGGAATGAGCAGCCCCAAACACAACTGCACCAACCCTTCCTCTGTGAAAAAGCACATCCTGACAGGCACCTGGGATCCTGCAACTGAACCTCAGGATCTCTCTGAAAGCCAGCTGTTCTTGCAAGAAAACCCTCTGGTTTTAGGATTCAGCCTCCTGCACAGCCTATCCTGCCTCCTCCTTCGATGCAATCTTGCACAAGCCTCCCTGCACAGGGACACTGCTCCCCACTCCTGGAATACAGCTCAGGAGGCAGCCAAGAAACGTCCTCATGGAGCAGGCATCCAACCCAGCCCCACAGAAAGGAGAACTGAGTCCCTGGCAGAAGGCTTAGCTGACAGCCAGGGTCATTTCTGACAGGCACCCACCCCTGAGCAGGCACCACAGGCTCTGCCTCCTCAGCTCTGAGTCCCCACCTAAAATAACCTTTTCAGGTGAGAGCATTCCTAAGTGTGAGAGGTCTTGGATGAAGGGGACTTGGGACAGCTTCAAACATTCCTTCTGAGGAACTTCACCAGCAGTGGGAAAACTGGCCTCACGCCTTGGGAGCACAGGATGAGCTGCACCAGCTCCACCAGAGCAAGGCAAGCACCCACTGAGGGAAAGGCTCCAAGTGAGGAAAGGACCTTTCCCTGGGCAACCCGAGCTCCAGCAGGGATGGGAACGATCCCAGCACCCTGGAGCACGTGCAGGTACAGCAGAAACAGGTTCAACTCCAGCCCCTCCCACAGCCAGAGACCCACATCTCACCCGTGAGATTTGCTGGTGTCAGACTGGGATGGAGACTCAGCCACATCCTGACCTCTGCCCACCACACACAACTCGAAACCCTCAAACCAGCCAGGGTGAGAACGGGGCTGGTCTCGTGGCTCTCCCTCATCCATGTATTCCCATTCCACTGTGAGGAACTTCCTCGAGCAGGAAGCCCTGTGTGTCCCTAAGCAAACGTGGTGGTTCACCTGAAGAGAGCCAAGGACCCTCTACCTCTTAAGGGCCAGTATAACCAGTAAGGCCAAAACTTCAGAGCACAAGCTCCCCGAAATCCCAGTGCACCCTCCAGCAGGCTGTGTCTGGGTGGAAGCACAGGAAGGGCACACTCCTGGCTGCCCTTACATGCTCCAGGAAGCACTGTGCCAACAAGTGTCAGTCTAAGACTGAACCCACGCAGGGATAAAGCTCATCCTCCTGTCAGCCAGCAGCAACAACCAGCAAGTGAGGAGGAGGCTGGAAGAACAGCAGAACCCACCAGTGATGAGACACAGAACTGTCCCTGCAGCACAGAGAACAGCACAGGGAATGGGCATGCTGCAGGGACCTGGACACAGTGAAGGTGGCAGACACAGCAACACAGCACAGCTCTCTGACAACCCCTCAGCCTCCCAGCCTCAGCACATCCCCGAGTGCTGGAGCCTCTTGCCAGGGGTTTCACCAGCACCACATCAACCTGGCAGCTCGGTCACAGGAGCAGAGGACAGGTCTGCATCCCTCTGACCTTCCCCCTCCCCACAAGACCTTACCTTCACGGATGGCTGAGCAGACAAAGCTCCATTCTTTCTGTCATCCTCATCCCATGCTTCCTCCTGATCCCTGGGCTCTGTGTTATTATTGCAGCCTCCCAACTCCTCTTCCTCTTTGGGGACCCCATCACTGTTCAGCCCCTGCAGAAGTGCCACCACTGCCTCTGGCTTGGGCAGTTTAGTGATCTTGAAGTGTTTCTTATAATGGGGCGTGTCCTTGCGGATCAGCCTCTGCTTCTCCACTGGGAACGGTCGCTCTTCATCCTCATCCTCATCCTCACTCCGTATCAGCGTGTCCTCAGCGAAGTGCACAGTAGGCTGTGAGCAGAGCCCCAGACACGCTGTGAGCCCCAGGGAACAGGACCCTGCTGTGCCTGTGCCCCTCTCCCAGCACAGGCAGAGCCAGAGTCACTGCCTGTGTGCTCAGGAAAGTGCAACCATGGATCACCATTTCCCCATCCTTCTGCCATGACCTTCCCCAGACACGCCTCTGTCAGCTCCAGGGGTGGAGGGCATTCAAACCTCTCACAGCCACACCAATTTCCCCACAGCCTGCCTGGCTCCCACCCTGTCCACCCCAGGCTCCCCTGTGTGCAGCTCCCACACGCTGCCTCAGCCTCTGCTTTCACTGCCTTCCGTGGCTTGGATCTGCCTCCAGCGATCCCAAATCCCACATCCATTCACCATCCACTTCCCACTTCCTCTGAAGCTTCCCGGTTTCACTTTTCCACCTCCTTTTGCTTTTTCTCATGACCCTGCTGCAGCTCCCAGGCTCCTACCTCATTGTATTCCAGTTCCACATCCTCCTCCTCCTGCTCAGCAGCTTCCTTGTGCTCCTCTTCCGCCCTGGGCTTCGCCTCCCTGTCCGGCTCGCGCGCCTCGGGCCCCTGCCCGTTGGGCCAGCCCCGACCCCTCTCCTCTGCCCTGCAGTCCACAGAGGCCGTGCTGCTGGACAGGTGCGAGTCCTCGCTGCGGTTCGACGTGCCACTCAGCCTCTTCTCCTGAGAAAACGGTTGGGATGTCACGACGGGACCCGGGGCAGTGCGACTGGAGCGAGGGGTGAACGATCCAGCTTTTCCTCAGGCTGCCCACAGCTTCCCCTCCCTGTGACCTGGGCCCACCCTGCTCCTCCTCCTGTGTGGGCATTTATTCTCAGCTCCCACTGGGGCAGCAAGGTGCCTGCTCCAAGTGCTCTATTCCCATCATTCTTTACTGGCAATATCAGAGCCTTCTCTTCCTCTCCCTGTGCTACTCACACACACAATTCCCCTTGCACTGTTCTCTGTCTCCTGGTTCTATCCCTGCTCTATTTCACAGGCCCCCACGACATCTCAAGGCAGATTCCCAGCCGTCCCAGCAATCCACTCCCAATCTTTCCCAAAAGTCAGTCCTTTCCACCTCCCTATTCCCACATGCTACGTGTGGAAAATGCCTCTGCCCATGGCACGCAGGTGGAGCTCGCTGGTCTGTAAGGCTCCTTCCAACCCAAACCATCCCAGGATCTCCTGCTCCCTGTGGTTACCCACTCCCCAGCCACCAGCACTCACCTCTGAGTTGGGAGGGGTGGGGTTGGCCTCAGCCTTGGCAGCGTTCACCTCACTGCGCCGGACTTCAATCACCTTCTTCATCACCTTCAGCTCGCTGGGGTGAGGGGTGGCACGGCGCTGCAGGCCCTGGCCAAGGGAAACCCTCAGGAAGGGGATCCCAGCCCTGGCAGCACGTGCCAGGCCTCGGGAATGAACCCCTGCAGGGAACCAACCCCCTGACCCGAGGGCCAGAGCCCCCGGGGACGCGTCCTGCCCCGGGATCTGCTCCAGCCTCACCCAGCCTGCAGCTGGCAAGGGGGAAGAGCAGAGGCAGGGAAGGAAGCCTGTCAGCTCCCTCTGGACATCATCCTGCTCTCCAGCTGATGGGAGGTGGGAAGAATGATAGAGCTGGGGAGTTTAAAGTGGTGTTTCAGGCTTAGTAAATGAAAAACTATCGACACAGAAACTCCTCCAGAACAAGGTGAGAAATTCAGGGATATCTTCCTAATTCCTCTGGATTTAACAGGTCTGCCAAGCCCAAATGCACCAGAATTGGTGCTGCTTAGTGAGTTAGGGAGTTCCATCCCAGGTAGAGAGTCAAGAAAACCAGCATTCTAAAACTAATACAGTGCTAAAAACAATTCAGAAACCCCCAAACCTCCCAGTGCCAGCAGCACACACACTGCCAGGACAGCTGCAAACACCACTTCATTAGAAGGATTCAGATCTCAAGGATGGCTTTCCATAAACTAAAAAGGAATAAAGTCCTGCCAGAGACTGAAACCCTCAGAGCACTGGCCGAAAACTTCTGTCCTGGCCTTTGCATCTGCACTGGAAGCACATCAGTCTCTTGCAGGATCTGAGGCCGCCTGCAGAGTTTACTTCACTAACAGGACACTCCACAGCAGGGGCTGCACTGGCTCCAAGCTTGGGATGGCCTGGGACTGGCTGGGCAGCCTCTCCCCATGGTGGGGGAGAGTTAAACCCTGTCCTGGCAGTGCTCTGCTGGATCTCTGGACATTTTTCCTGCTCCCTGGGCACATTTGTGCTCCACTCCCATAGAGGAGCCTCAGAATACAACTCTGCACCACGGCTCCCAGGGAATCCATTCCCTTTCACTCCTGCTTGGGTCCTCAGGGCACCAAACAGCCCCCAGGCTGTGGGAATGCTGCACATGCCTACAGCAGAGCCACAGGGTGAAACCACGCTGGCTCCCCATCTCTGGAAAGCTGAGCCTGTCCCTGTGCTTCCACAGGGAGCCAACAACCCTCCAGGAGTGCCTTACTCGTCTCTCAGCTCCAGACTCCTCCTCCTCATCTCCTTTAGGCTCATCCAGGAACTGGATCACACTGACTCTGTTTAAGTTGGTGTCTGTCCAGCTCTCATCCACGCTGTTCTGCAGGAGGTTCTCTGGGGAGGAAGAGAACACAGTGGGAGCTCCTTTTGGGAAGAGCAGGCTTGTAGGCTTAGATGGAAGTCAGTTCTTATCCTGTAAGGGCACTCCAGTTGTTTCTGCCCATGGCCTCAGAGGACTTCAGGACAAAGGCTGTGGCCTCAGCATCCTGTCACCTTCTGTGCATCTCCCACCACACCTACAGCAGCCTCCAAGAAGTGCCTGATGCTTCAGCTCCACCACTCCTTACCCAAGGAGTGCAGAAAAAGGTAGAATTAAGGCAGGAATACCATGCTGACAGGACAATGAAAATTAACTGCTTGGTCAGTAGATCCAAGCAGAACACTCCAAGAGGAGGCTGCAGGGCCTTTCTCACCTGGCAGAAAGCAACTCCTTAGTTTTAACAATCACTGCCCAGGAAAGGTGTCCCAGCCATACAGAGCCCAGATCTGCTACAGGAATCTCAGGAAGGGACAGTCCAACCCAGCAGAGAGGGTTCAAGGCCTCAGCCCCTCCAGAGCAAAGGCTCTGCAGCCAGTGCTTGTGATGCAGATTCTTACCCAGGCTGGGAGAGGGCTGCTGGGGGAGCAGGTAGCAAGTGAGAACCTTTTCTCCTGTCTTTTCATCGTCCTCGGTCTGGAATTTCAGCATGGGCTGGGACTGGTTTTCTGCCAGCCACAGGGCTTTCAGATTAAGATTTGTCAAAGCAAAGGGCAAGTTCTGCAGCCTGCAAAAGAGAAAAGCAACTGCTTGTTAAACTTACCTGGTCAGAATGCAGCTTCACCTCAGCTCCAGGCTGCCACCTGGACAGAGAGGGTCAGAGCCAAGCTGCTCTGGACCCCTCAGTCCTGTCCACTGGACAGAGAGGGTCAGAGCCAAGCTGCTCTGGACCCCTCAGTCCTGCCCACTGGACAGAGAGGGACAGAGCCAAGCTGCTCTGGACCCCTCAGTCCTGCCCACTGGCAAAGGACTGCAGCCAGTGCTTGGATGCAGTCTTCCCACCTGGACAGAGGGGACAGTAGCAAGTAGCCTTTCTCCCTTTTATGCTCCCGTCTGGAACAGAGAGTGGGACTGAGCCACAGTGCTCTCAGGATAGATTGCAACAAAGGCATCTGACCAAGAAGGGAAGAGCCAAGCTTGTTCTCTGGAACCCACTCAGTGCTGCCCACCTGGACAGAGAGGGTCAGAGCCAAGCTGCTCTGGACCCCTCAGTGCTGCCCACTGGACAGAGAGGGACAGAGCCAAGCTGCTCTGGACCCCTCAGTCGCTGCCACTGGACAGAGAGGGACAGAGCCAAGCTGCTCTGGACCCCTCAGTCTGTCCACTGGACAGAGAGGGACAGAGCCAAGCTGCTCTGGACCCCTCAGTCCTGCCCACTGGACAGAGAGGGACAGAGCCAAGCTGCTCTGGACCCCTCAGTGCTGCCACTGGACAGAGGGTCAGAGCCAAGCTGCTCTGGACCCCTCAGTGCTGCCACTGGACAGAGAGGGTCAGAGCCAAGCTGCTCTGGACCCCTCAGTCCTGCCCACTGGACAGAGAGGGACAGAGCCAAGCTGCTCTGGACCCCTCAGTCCTGCCACTGGACAGAGAGGGACAGAGCCAAGCTGCTCTGGACCCCTCAGTCCTGCCACTGGACAGAGAGGGACAGAGCCAAGCTGCCTGGACCCCTCAGTCCTGCCCACTGGACAGAGAGGGCAGAGCCAAGCTGCTCTGGACCCCTCAGTCCTGCCCACTGGACAGAGAGGGACAGAGCCAAGCTGCTCTGGACCCCTCAGTCCTGTCCACTGGACAGAGAGGGACAGAGCCAAGCTGCTCTGGACCCCTCAGTCCTGTCCACTGGACAGAGAGGGACAGAGCCAAGCTGCTCTGGACCCCTCTCCTGCCACTGGACAGGAGGGACAGAGCCAAGCTGCTCTGGACCCCTCAGTGCTGCCCACTGGACACAGATGATTTTGCCCATGGCTGTGGATGGGTTCCAATACCCCATCCCCAGCAGCCTTTAGCAGAGGAGAGGCTTGGAAACAGAAACACAACGCTCTCACAGACCAGTGCATGGAATGCTCCCTACAGAACCTCTGGTCAGTGTCCCACTGCTCCCAACACCACCAACCCCAGTGAACAGAACTACAGGACCTTTCAGAACAGCTCCCAGGCACCTACACACCATGAAGGAGGCTTTGGCACCCACCACCTGAGGGCTAACAGCACAAACTCAAAATCTGCAGGAAGGAAAGGAAGCCCGTGACCAGGCACATCCCCTGCTCTCTATTTCACCCAGGATAAAACGCCCTCACACTTCTGCCTTTCCTCTACCCGTGTTTAGGTGACACAGGAAGAGGTTCACAGGCAAAGCTCAAGCCCTCAGCACCCAGCCTGGGTTCTCCACACCGTGGATCCTGGGATGCACAGAGCTCCAGCACCTCCCTCCCGGCAGCCTCCCAGCCCTTGCCGCTGCTCACCTGTTGCCAGCCACGTCCAGGACGTGGAGCTCGGTGGTGTTGGCCAGCTCGGGGGGCAGCAGGGCCAGGCGGTTGTCCCGCAGGGACAGCACGTTGAGGTTGGCGCAGCCGCCGATCTCCGCCGGCAGCGCCGTCAGCCGGTTCCGGTCCACGTTCAGGTTCGTCAGCTTGGCCAGCTTGCCCAGGGATTTGGGCAAGGCCTGGGAAGGAGCCAAGTCAGTGGTTGCAAGAGGAAAGGGCAGCACAGGAAAAAGGCACAAAGCTCTGGGCCAGGGGAACAAGCTGCCTTCCGTCCCACAGCTGGGACAACGCTCCTGGGACAGGACTTCCCTCAGGCTCTGATCCACACCACTCCTCCC
Organism: Sitta carolinensis; assembly: GCA_032173965.1. NCBI lineage: Eukaryota > Metazoa > Chordata > Aves > Passeriformes > Sittidae > Sitta > Sitta carolinensis. The sequence continues at coordinate 152,827,757 of CM063284.1, forward strand.
CTCAACACAGCACAGCACACCCCAACCACCACTGGCCAAGACTTCCCTCCTGTTTATCTGCCCATTCCCAATCCTTATGTTCCACCAATCCAATCACAGGCAGTTTGGAGCAGGGCCATTTTCCACGACACTATCCCAAACCCCTGACCAGTGCAGCCTGGGATGTGCAGCCTGGGCATGCACCTGCAGCCAGGAGGGTCTTTGGGATGGGCAATCCCAGCATCCCTGCTATCCCAGAGAATGTTTAAGGGGAAAAAATCAGTGAGAGAAAGCAGCTTCCAAACATCTGTGAGCTTGGTGAAAGTGCAGAGAAGCAGCTGGAGCAGGCTCAGGAACTCAGCTGGGAGGGCAGAAGATGGGAAGGGATCCCTGCAGCTGGATCCCTTCAGCACGGGGCAGGCAGGGGCTGCTGTGCACTCACTGTCAGCATGTTCTCAGTCAGGATGAGCTCAGACAGATTCTCACAGTCCCCAATCGATTCTGTCATGTCTGTCAGCCGGTTCTGGTCCACCTTGAGGATGGAGAGCTGCTTCAGCTGACCTGGCCAGGGTGACAAGTTAGGTGTGAGCTGTGCCAGACAGAAGGATGCTGTTCCACACTCACCTGGCTGGGAGCCCATCAGGGATCACACAACCCAACCACGGAGGCTCTGCCTTTCCTCCCACCAGGCCACTTCACAGGCCTCACACACACCTGATGCAGATGGAGCACCTGAACTCTCCTGCAGAGTTCTGCTCACCTGTCCACCCACTGCTTCTGCTCTCAATGACTGTGCCTGTGCCCAAGAACCCCTCATTCCCTGCCATGGATACTCATTCCCAATTATCAATGGCTGTGTCCATGAACCCCTGATTCCCTGCCATGGACACTCTTTCCCAAGTCCCAATGTCTGTGTCTGTGTCCTTGAACTCCTCATTCCCTGCCATGGACACTCTTTCCCAAGTCCCAATGTCTGTGTCTGTGTCCTTGAACCCCTCATTCCCTGCCATGGACACTTTCCTGAGTCCCAGTGACTGTGCCTGTGTCCTTGAACCCCTCATTCCCTGCCATGGACACCCTTTCCTGAGTCCCAGTGACTGTGTCTGTGTCCTTGAACCCCTGATTCCCTACCATGGACACCCTTCCCCAAGGCTCAAGGACTGTGCCTGTGTCCATGAACCCTGATTCCCTGCCATGGACACTCTTTCCCAAGTCCAGTGTCTGTGTCTATGGACCCTCATTCCCTGCATGGACACCCTTTCCTGAAGCTCAAGGACTGTGTCCACGAACCCCTGATTCCCTGCCATAGACACTCTTTCCCGAGTCCTAATGACTGTGTCTGTGTCCATGAACCCCTGATTCCCTGCCATGGACACCCTTTCCCAATTATTAATGACTGTGTCCATGAACTCCTCATTCCCTGCCATGGACACTCTTTCCTGAGTCTCAAGGACTGTGTCCATGAACTCCTCATTCCCTGCCATGGACACTCTTTCCCAATTATCAATGCCTGTGTCCATGAACCCATCATTCCCTGCCATGGACACCCTTTCCCAATTATCAATGCCTGTGTCCATGAACCCCTGATTCCCTGCCACGGACACCCTTTCCCAATTATCAATGACTGTGTCCATGAACCCTGATCCCTGCCATGGACACCTTTCCCATTATCAATGGCGTGTCCATGAACCCTGATTCCCTGCCCGGACACCCTTTCCCAATTATCAATGACTGTGTCCTTGAACTCCTCATTCCCTGCCATGGACACTCATTCCCAAGTCCCAATGTCTGTGTCTATGAACCCCTCATTCCCTGCCATGGACACCCTTTCCCAAGTCCCAATGACTGTGTCCATGAACCCCTCATTCCCTGCCATGGACACTCTTTCCCAGTTATCAATGACTGTGTCCATGAACCCCTCATTCCCTGCCATGGACACCCTTTCCCAGTTATCAATGACTGTGTCCATGAACTCCTCATTCCCTGCCATGGACACTCATTCCCAAGTATCAATGGCTGTGTCCATGAACCCCTCATTCCCTGCCATGGACACCTTTCCCAATTATCAATGACTGTGTCCATGAACCCCTGATTCCCTGCCACGGACACCCTCTCCCAAGGCTCCTCCAGGAGCACTGCCAAGGAAGCCAAGCCCTGCAGCACTCCCCTCTGGCAGCACTCACCGATGCCATCTGGAATGCATTCCAGCAGGTTCTGGGACAGCAGCAGGTCGGTCAGTGCCACCAGCCCGCTGACCTCGTCGGGCAGCTGCTCCAGCTTGTTCTCAGACACGTCCAGACAGACGAGGCGGCGCAGGTTGCCCAGCTCCTGGACGAGAGGGAGAGCCCATGGCAGGGGCAGCCGGGCAGGGGCAGGGGGGCCGCGTGCCGGGCACACACTCACCGGTGGCAGGGCCGAGAGCTGGTTCCGGTCCAGCCAGAGCTCGCGCAGGTTCGGCAGCGCGCCCAGCGTGTCCGGCTGCAGAGACAGCACAGTGAGGACACGGAGCCCTCCCTGCAGGGACACTGCCCTCTGCAGAGCCAGGCGCTGCCCCTGCCCTAACGAGCTCCTCATTAATGCACTCGTGTCTGGGAATGGCCCGCAGGGGCCCTGGCTGCAGAGCTCCAGTGGGAATCCCGGATGGCACGGGCAGCACTGGGCGGGCAGGCGAGGCAGGAACTGCACCTGCAGCACTGCCCTGATGACAGCAGCTGGGGCAAAAGGGGGCTCAGGGGAGATCTTGCTCTCTGCAGCCCCCTGACAGGAGGATGGAGCCGGTGGGGGTCAGGCTCTGCTCTCGGGGAACAAGGGACAGGACGAAGGCAAATGGTCTCAAGCTGTGCCACGGAAGGTTTAGGTTGGATCCTGGGGAATTTGCTTCCCAGAAAGGACTGTCCAGCCCTAGCACAGGCTGCCCTGGGCAGGGGTGGAGTCTCCACCCCTGGGGAGACCTCAGAGCTGTGTGGATGTGGCACTTGGGAACGTGGGTTAGCAGTGGCCTTGGCAATGCCGGGACAGCGGCTGGACTCAATGGTCTCACATGGTTTTTCCAACTTAAATGATTCCATGATTCTAGGGGCTGGAAATCCTGGCCTTACAGAAGAAATGCATTTTCCTCCTCTCAGACATGAAAATAAACATTTGGGTACCACTGGCCAACTCAACATGACCCGTCAGCCCTGACAGACACACGATCACAGCCCACAAACCCCCAGGCAATCAGCATTTGGGGTTGGAATTTGCTCCACTGGAGCATGGCTCAAGTGTCACACACCTGTTCTCACAGGTGAGTTCAGCCTGCACACAGCTAAGCTGCACAAACCCCTTTGCCTCCCAACTTTAATGAGTTTCTGCCAAAACCCATTCCAGAACATGAAGAGTAAGATCCAGTAATAGATTAATCCACAGCTGCAAAGTTACAGAATTATCACAGGGTGTCCCCAAATGCCCAGACAGCCTGAATTCTGAGACTGTGCCCTTGCTCTCCACATGCTGAGCCCTCCATGGAGAGAGCCCCCACACTGGGCTACCCCCACTGCCATGGACAACAGGGAATGGCCCAGCACTCTGTGGGGCAGGAATCTTATCAGCAAGGAGAAAGGCAGGAAGCTGGCTGAGAAGAAAAACAGCTGGGGGCAGTGCAGGACAGAGAAGGGAAGCACCAGAGTCCTGCTGGAAAGGAAAGCTCCTTGGCAGCCAGACAGGAAGAATTACCATCCCAGAGCCTGGGAAGGACAGAGCAGGCAGGGTGTGAGGCCAGCAGGACACAAGGGCTGAGACATGAAGAGAAAATTCATCTGGGAAGGATGACTGGGCCATGCTGGGCACATCAGGATGTCCCCAAATAACCTGAGGGTCTATTTCTTTGCATTTGAGGTGCAGGATCTGCCCCTACCAACCACCCAGATCCCTCCCCTCCAGCCCTCACCTACCAGCACTTCCAGGTCATTGCCACCGAGATCCAACTGCTCTAACTTGACAAGGAAGGAGAGCGAGCTGCAAGGCACAGGGGACAGAGAGAGAAAACACGAGATAAAGAGCGGGAGGTTAGCACCTGGGACACACATTGCACGAACCACACGATCCCCAGGAACTCCTAAAGCAGGTGGGGCGACCCTGACCTTTCTCCCAGCAGTTTGTAGAGCTGCTCCCTGCCCCCAGCCAGACCTTCCCCGCAGGGAACTGGGTTCAGAGGCACTGGTACCAGTTTGCCTTCTCCCACTCCCACCATAACACAGCCTTTGATGAAACCAAACCAGCCACAGCTTCTCCTTCAAGGACAGGACCCGGGCACGCACGGACAGGAGACAGGAGGTACTCAGCAGAGGACAGGACACGTTTGGGGGGCAAGGGGAGCACAGCTGCAGGGACAGGAGGAATGACAAACTGAACAGCCTCAGCTGCCCCAGCAGGAGGCTGGAGAGGAAGGGAAGACACGAGTGGCCTGATGTCTCAGGGGAGGTGACTGTGCACAGACAGAAGCTCATGAAGACACTGCACAGGACCTGCAGCCTGGCCACACCAGTGGCCCACGGACGTGCCCCCAGCACCCCACACCCCTCACCTGGGGCTGGACAGGCCCACAAACCTGGGGTGGGTTCCCAGGACACGGTCCAGGTGCTCACTTGTCCTCACACCTGAGTCTGGCCATCAGCTGCACCTCCACTGCCCAGAGGACTGCTGCTGCCCCTCACTGTGTGCCAGGGTGGAGCTGCCAGCCCTGCCCACTCCCCCAGCAGGGAACAGCTTTATTCTCTTCTCAAGGAACTGTTCCAATAGAGAAATCCCCATTTTTCCCTGGAAACATGTCCACCTCTCAAGGCCACCCAAACCAAGGCTGTTAGTGGATAAATAAAATAAAAGGAAGCTGTCCTGCCTGGGCCAGGCTGTAAAAACACCTGGGTTAGCAGGAAAACTAATCTCTTACTGCATGCAGCAGGATTTTGAGATAAACTCCAGCAAAGGTTTAGCAACAGTTCCATCCAAAGGATCCTGTTGCACAGCACTCCTTCACCATGAATGTACATCAACTCTAACTCCTCTGAAGGTGATGCAGCCTTGACTGTCTCTCTGCACCTTCACAGCTTGAATTCCCAAAATAGGAACAAGTGAGCTGTGGAATCCACCCTGATGACACCTGGCAAAAGGCCTCAGTATAGAGCAGCCTCCAGTATTCCACAAGAACGCACCAGAGCTGCCCTTCCCAAGCCTCTGGCTGCATGGGAGAAATGAGGGGTGATCACCAGCTGTACAAGCTGAGCCATTTCAGAACTCAGTATCAGAAGACTGACCAATGAAATGGAATTCTGGCAAACAAAGGTCACTGCAAGCTGGGTCTTTCAAGAAGCTCTACAACAAAGAAACACCAAAAGGACACTGATGCACTGTGCTGCCCCAGACTGTCAGTGTTGAGCCCAACCATCCACTGGGCTGGGGAGCCCTGGGAACAAAGCACCAGCCATTCCATGATTAAGTCATTCTCCTCTTTGGCAAGAGCTCATTTAGAGCTGTTCTTACCCAGTGTGCAGCCAGAGTGAGTAGTTGAGCCACAGAGAACCCCACAGCATCACTGGAACAGCTCTGGCCATCGACTGCTGTCTTGCATCTGACTGACACATCTGATCAGAATCACCCTGGCCTTCAAGATCCACGTTCTACTTTTGGCAATTATCCCAAAATACAATTTGGGGAATTGGGGAAAGATGAAAAGAAACTGAACTTGCTTTACAGAACGAGTGTCAAGCCTGGTTTAACCTTCTAGTGAAAACCACCAAACCCTCATAGCACACTGCAAGTATCCTGCTGGATGGCACCCAGATCTACCAAAGGGCAACCTGGGAGCACTGGGCAAGAGAGATCTCCAGGAACACCCAAGGGGAGTGGTCACAGACTGAACTCTCCAGACTCCAGAGACTTGGGTGGTTCTGAGAGGGCAAAAAGCTATTGGGACTATCTTCACTGCAGTCTGAAAACCTGGTCTTGGATGAAGCTACTGCAGCTCTCTGCTGACATGGTGCAACCCAGCTGTGGTACCTGCCTGTGTCAACTCCCAGGACAGGAACAGACAGGAGAGTGGCCCAATGCCAGGACCCAAACTCCTCCTGCTTGCCAGTTCTCAGCCTGGAATAAGTGCTCCAGGCCAAGCTGGACGAGGCTTGGAGTGACCTGGTCTGGTGGAAGGCAATGGCTGCAACATGGTGAGCTTTAAGGTTCCCTCCTACCCAAACCATCCTGGGGCTCTATGATAAGGAGCTTTAACTCTGATACTGTGCTCTGTGGTGATACTCCACACGGGACCATCCCTCCTGCCCCTCCTGTGACAGGGTCACTGCTGTGCAGAAGAGATCAAGGCTGATCTCTGCTTCCACAGGGTGTTACCATGGGGAGAAGTGCCAGCAGGCAAACTGAGCTCCTGCCAGGAGCAGTAAGAGAGCTCTGAGGACAGGAGACAACAGCTGCACACATCACCCCCACAGTGAGGAGTCCACGTGGCCCCAAACCAACTGCTGTCCAAAAAGGGCAGAATCCCTTCCAGGGACATCCAAGGAAAGCTGGGGGCATCATCAGTGGGAGGCATAAGCAGGCAGGAAACAAGCTGACAGAGCTGATGGAGGGCAGAAAACTCAACCAACCCTCATGGGCCAAAGCAAAGACTAAAGCAGCAGTGGGACAGTTCTCCACGTCCATCCACCTGAGGTTACCTCAGCCACCGTGCTCCCTGCCAGGAACTCATCCCTGTCCCTATCCAGACAGGGAACAACACTTACCTCTTCTCCCTTGCTGGCTTATGTTTTGTCTGCTGCAGGGAAGGCAGTTTTCCCACCCAGAACAACCAGGAGGGATGCCCAACACAACAGAAGTCAGAAGCAAGACAGACCCTTCACCTGTACCCTGCTGCTCCTCAAATCCTGAACCTCACTGTGCACAGAGCTCCTCCTACACCCCATCCACAGTTTTCTCCTTCTTTCCAAAAGAATCCATTGCCTGCTCCACCTCGTCAGGACAAATCTCACTATTTCCAGCAGCTTGTTTTGGGAACCCTGTCTGTTCTGAATCAATCCTTACTCAGGCTGAGTACAGGTCCAAACATCCTTTGCTGCTCTCCAGCCCTGCACCATCCTCTCCCTCCTCGTCCCAGTTTATGGAAATCCAGCAAGATGCACTATTTGTGCCCAGCCTGAGCCCTCCCAAGCCAAGGGATGGTGCCTGCACTGGCCCCTGAGGAAGCAGCAAGAATGATCAGGCAGGAGACTCCTACAGCCCCCAGACAGACACTCACGTGGGGAGAGTCTTTAGCAGGTTCTCACGGAGCTCCAAAGTCACCAGGTTTGCCAAACTGCAAGAGAAAAGGGAGCAAGAAAGCCAGGTTCACTGGACAGGGCTTCAGGGATACAAGGAGCTGCTCATCTCCCTTCCCCTGGAACCACCCCTCCTGTCCTGTGCAATGCATGAATGTGCACACAGGGATGGAGATGGGGCAACAGAAACAACACGGAGGTAAATGGAGTGCTCGCTGCAGCCACGAGGAACAACACTCTGCCCACACTCAGGACAAGGAACACGCTGTCACCACAGGACTGTCTGCCCAAAAAGGTAAAATCCCTCACATGTGGAAAGCCAAACCACATGGGAGAGGCACTGCACTCCGTGAGGCCACTTGCCAGCAGCACAAATCTGAATCCACACCTGCTTGGAAAGGGGCAAACGGGCACTCGGAACACAGGGAAAGAAAGGATTTGGAAGACTGGATCAATCCTTGCTGTGCCACAAACCACAGCAGCAGGAGCACCTGGGACCAGGACAGGAACCTCTGCAGGAAGGTGTTTGAACCAGCCAAGGCTCAGAGGTGCTCACACAGCACTGCCAGCACCAGGGCAAAGCTGCACCTGGCTTGTCCCTCCAGGTGCTGCCACTGTCCCCACGCCAGCCCCTCCCTGCTGCCACCACAGCTCCATACTCACTTCCCAATGTCAGTGGGGAGGCTCTGCAGGGACACATCGTTCAAGGCCAAGTGGCCCAGGCTTCGCAGCTGGGTGAAGCCCTCAGGAAGCCTGTGAGACACAACAGAACTCCATTAATCCTGCATACAGAACCCCCCAAAACACTAACATCCTGCCAGATCCCACTTGGCATCAACATGTGGAAAGGAGAAAAACAGGAACCACCACCAAGCCTGGCTGCTGATCCAGGACAAGTTCTGCTTCTGAGACCACAAAACCCCCTTGTACCTGACATCACCAGTCCAGGTGTGCAAACTCAGCTCTGCAGACTAAACCCTGCCATGGATCATTTACACTTGAGGAAAGGAGGGCTCCCAAGCACAAAGGATACCTCTGCAGGTGACACTGCAGCACTCCCCAGGACCAAGCACCATCACAACAGACCCAAGGTGTGCCAGAAAAGGGAAAATCCCTGAAAGAGGAAATCCCTCTGCTTCCACAGGCAGCACCTTACCACCCACCCCTCCAACTCATCTGAACTCTGAGCCAGAAAAGGCTCTGAGAAGGAACACCTGGGGCAGAAGTGCTGGTCATCCCTGTGGTACAGGGATTGTCACCAACAGGGAAGCTTGTCCCACTCCAGCAGTGCCCAGGACCAGGAGAGGGAGCAGAGCTGAGTGTGCCTCAAACCTGGACAGCACCTGCCCTGAGCACAAAGGGATGGGGACACCTGGGGCCAGACTGGCACCTGCAGGGACCCTGGCAGCAAGACAGCAGTGCCTGAAAACACAGCTCCCCAAGGCAGGGGAGCCACACTGAATCCCAACTTCATGGATTGAAAGCTCCAGAGACAGAGGAATGAAAGACAAGTCAGAGATTCCTCCTTGGGCACAGCTCTGGGAATGAGGAAAGAGGGAAACAACCAAACACTGGGTTCAAAGCATGGCTGTCCTCAGTTTTGAATAAGAGAGGGGTGGAAAAGGGGCTAAGAGGGGGCAAAAGGGGCTGAGAGTGGGGGCCAAAAGGGCTCTGGGGTGCAGAGGATGGCATGCAGGCTTTTCCTCCTCTGCAGCACAAGCCCATATCCATTCTGGTTTGTGCCCAGTGCAAAGGGAGCGACAAACTCATTGCAAGAGGACAGAAGTCCTCCCTGCTGGCACCAGTACAAAAGAGCTCATCATTGGCAGCCACAGGCCCTGAGGATGGAGCCAAACATCCATCCAGCTCCTCCAAACATCCATCCTCCAGCTCCTCCAAACATCATCTCCAGCTCCTCCAACATCCAGCATCGCTCCTCCAAACGTCCAGTCAGCCAGCTCCTCCAAACGTCCATCCTCCAGCTCCTCCAAACATCCATCCTCCAGCTCCTCCAAACATCCATCCTCCAGCTCCTCCAAACGTCCATCCTCCAGCTCCTCCAAACGTCCATCCTCCAGCTCCTCCAAACATCCATCCTCCAGCTCCTCCAGACATCCAGCCACCCAGCTCCTCCAAACGTCCAGCCACCCAGCTCCTCCAAACGTCCAGCCACCCAGCTCCTCCAAACGTCCAGCCATCCATCCAGCTCCTCCAAACATCCATCCTCCAGCTCCTCCAAACGTCCAGCCAGCCAGCTCCTCCAAACGTCCAGCCAGCCAGCTCCTCCAGACATCCAGCCCCTCCAGACATCCAGCCAGCCAGCTCCTCCAGACATCCAGCCAGCCATCCAGCTCCTCCAAACATCCAGCCATCCATCCATCCAGCTCCTCCAAACATCCAGCCACCCAGCTCCTCCAAACACCCATCCAGGTCCTCCAAACATCCAGCCATCCAGCTCCTCCAAACACCCAGCCATCCATTCAGCTCCTCCAAACATCCCAGCCACCCAGCTCCTCCAAACTCCAGCCACCCAGCTCCTCCAAACGTCCAGCCACCCAGCTCCTCCAAACGTCCACCACCAGCTCGCCATACATCCATCAGCTCCTCCAAACTCCATCCACCCAGCTCGTCCAACTCCAGCCACCCAGCTCCTCCAAACGTCCACCACCAGCTCCTCCAAACGTCCACCACCCAGCTCCTCCAGACACCCAGCCACCCAGCTCCTCCAGACACCCAGCCACCCAGCTCCTCCAAACACCCAGCCATCCACCCAGCTCGTCCAGACATCCAGCCATCCACCCAGCTCCTCCAAACATCCAGCCATCCACCCAGCTCCTCCAAACATCCAGCCATCCACCCAGCTCGTCCAGACATCCAGCCATCCACCCAGCTCCTCCAAACGTCCAGCCACCCAGCTCCTCCAGCCACCCAGCTCCTCCAGACACCCAGCCACCCAGCTCCTCCAGACACCCAGCCACCCAGCTCCTCCAGACACCCAGCCACCCAGCTCCTCCAGACACCCAGCCACCCAGCTCCTCCAGACACCCAGCCACCCAGCTCCTCCAGACACCAAGTGTTCCACCTGCAGCTCTGCAAGAGGCAGGGCAACCCCAGGCCTTGGCTTCACAGGGAGACAGTAACAAGGTGAAATCAGAGAGAGCCAGGCAGAATGTGCAATTGCACTTCTCCTTCTCCGCTGGACTAACGGGTTGCATACGCCTTCCTACCTGGAGAGAGGATTCCCACTGAAGTCTGCGATTTCCAGGGATTTGCAAAACTTGATGCTTTCAGGAATTTCTGGAATGTCTGGGGAAAAAAAAGAGGTGAAAGAACAAAAGAGGCCTGAGAAAATGGGCCAGCAGGAAAGCGGTGGCACAAGCCCAGTGTGCCAGCTCCACGGGGTGAGGAAAGGCACTGCTGCTCCCCAGCAGCAGGGCACGGGGAGCACGGCAGGGCTGGGGCTCCTGCCCTGCCCAGCTGGGGCCTCACCATTGCGGGAGATGTCCAGCTCCACCAGCTGCATGAAGTTGGCCACCTCGGGGGGAAGCCTCTGGATCTCATTGTCGCTCAGGCCCAGCTTGCGCAGGTTCAGCAGGCGGAAGAAAGGCTGGGACAGAAGGCACACGACAGGGTCAGCAGCAGCAGCAGCTCTGGGGAAACCCAGCTCCTCAGCTCAGGAGCAGCCTGAGCACCCAGCCTGAGACCCCTGCCTGCCCCCTTCCCAGCCAGGCCCCCACGGGGCAGCCACTGCACGAAGCAGAATCCCCAGGAAGAGGATTCTGCAAAGGCTGAGGGGAAAAGAAAAAAGGCACTGATGAGTTGAGGTTGATCATTCATTGAGCATGTGTCACCCTGCTGCTCTGCTCCCTCCTGCACAGCACTCAGACTGGACACTCCCTGTTTCCTACAACCTCAGGCTCTGAAGTCCAGCACCACAGGGAAGTTACTCCAGAGCAGCTTGCAGCAGACACCTGAGACAGGTCCAGAAGAGCCAGCAAAGGAGAAACACAAGGAGACAACCAGCCCCGAGAGCTGTCCCTGCTGCTGCTCACACCTGCTCCACGGGATGTTGGGTCAGGTCTCGGGGGTGGCTTTGGTCAAAATGACCCCCAGATGTATAAAAGTCACTGCCTCCCAACCCAGCTGTCCAAGAATGAGTCAGAAGTCTTCAGCTGATGCTCTCAAGGTTGTTTTATTGTTTCTTATCTCAGATATTTTCTGTCTGGGCTGCCAAGCTCAGCCCCAGGCACACACACAGGGGCAGACACTGTTTTTTATACTACAAATTCCCTGTTAGTTATTTACAGTGATGATCCAATGCCTGTCACCTGTGTTAGACAGTTCCATTCTACTCCAATCCAATCCCCAAATGCCAACATCACCAAGAAGATGGGGTCAGGAAGAAGAAGGAAGGAGGACAGGACAATGCCCAAGTCCCTCCATCTCACCCCCTAAGCCCCATGGTAAAATCCCCCAAATTTCCCTTTTCACTCTACAACTACTACTATCACACTGTCTAAACTTTTCTGACCTTTAGTTCTTCATTCACAGGTGGTAATTTGTTGCAGGGGTCAAACTCAAAGCCTCAGCAGTCCCTGGCTGCTGCCAGGGTCTGTGACCCCCCTGGCAGGGCTTTGGAGCCCCTGGCTGGAGCTGGGATCAGCCAGGACTGTCAGACATCCTAAATTCTGTCAGTCAGGTCCCCACCCCATCAGGCACAGCATCTGTGCCCCTCGTGCCAGGTGGAAAAGGCACAGGGGAGCTGTCAGTACAGCCCCAAATAACACAGAACTAGAGAAGGCACGAAAATTCTCTCCTAGAAACACCTCAGCCAGAGGAATGGTGACTGGAAGGGCCCTCACACCCCCCTGGGGCTCCCAGAAGCCCACCAGCTGCAAATGGCAAATCCCAGGATCCACCAATCACTCCTCCAAGACACCACCAGCCCCGGTGAGTTTACCAAACACAATGTGCTGTAATTATCAACTGACCACAGACTGCAGCTGAGTCCAGCCATTGCCAGAGGTCAGGTCCTGGACAGGATGGGAACCAGGGCTGGGGTGTTTGCTGCATTTCCTGGATTGTGTCGAGTACTGACAATAACAAACAACAATGTGGGGCTGCTGCAGAAAACGCTGGGAAGTGACCGAGGCCAGACTCGGGTCTGAGCAGTGGCATGCACAGTTCATTCCTAAATGACACCCCCCGTGTTTGTCCTCGGCAGAGGCAGGGAGGGGCTCACAGCAGCACAGAGAGGCAACCCTGGGGTCATTCACAGAACACAGAACACGGCCAAGTCGGGGCTGCTCCTGCAGCGCACACCGAGAGGGATCGGAGCAGAGCGAGCTCTGAACCTCCTCCTCCTCTGCCTTGCCAGGTAAGAGCTGCTGGGACAGACCTCCCCAGGAGCACCTGCAGGGTATCTCCAGGTGTGGGGCAGCTTCAGGAGCCCCCAGCACCGCCGAGCACAGAGCAGATGAGGGAGGGATGAGCAGACGGAGCAAAGGTAACCCCGGGATTGTGCACAGGGCACAGGTGAGCTGCTCACCCCTCCTGCAGTGACAAACACGGGGCCTGGCGCTGCAGCTGGAGCAGTTTCTGCACAGACCCAAGCCCCTGCAGCTCCCAGGGCCACTCAGGACACACTGCTGGGCACTGCTGTGTGTCTGAGGGGCACCAGGGCACAGCACAGCCCCACAGCCCTGGGGCTGCCACAGCACTCTGCACAGGGGAAGCGAGCAGGGGTGAGAGCAAATTCACACTTCTGATGTCCCAAAGGACCGTAATAATTGTGCAGTGAGTAAACAAATTTTATAAATAACCCCTCTCACCGCTGGCCATCAGTGGCTCCGTTTAACTCTGTTTATCTAATGCAGACCAGCTCGGTGAAAAGGAAGTGGGTGAAAGTCTAAAGGACAACAGAGGTCCAGGGGAGCAGGAGTTTAGAGACTTGATTTGCTATTGTTTCCTAGAGTCTTCTCCTAATTTTAGAATGCAAGGAAATTCCAGGCAAGACATCGTGCTGACCAGCCAGAGTCTGCACGCTGGAAAATAACCACAGGGACTGAACATGCACAGCCCAGGCTGCAGCTCCTCTACCTGAGAGCACAGGTAAAATAACCACAGGGACTGAACATGCACAGCCCAGGCTGCAGCTCCTCTACCTGAGAGCACAGGTAAAATAACCACAGGGACTGAACATGCACAGCCCAGGCTGCAGCTCCTCTACCTGAGAGCACAGGTAAAATAACCACAGGGACTGAACATGCACAGCCCAGGCTGCAGCTCCTCTACCTGAGAGCACAGGTAAAATAACCACAGGGACTGAACATGCACAGCCCAGGCTGCAGCTCCTCTACCTGAGAGCACAGGTAAAATAACCACAGGGACTGAACATGCACAGCCCAGGCTGCAGCTCCTCTACCTGAGAGCACAGGTAAAATAACCACAGGGACTGAACATGCACAGCCCAGGCTGCAGCTCCTCTACCTGAGAGCACAGGTAGCCTCAGATTGCATCTCCACACTTGCAAATGACACTTGGAGCAAATGGGAGCAAAGCCAGGCTGCATGTGGTGCAGCAGCTCCCAGCTTCCTCTCTTTTCTTCAAAAGAGAATGAAAAGGTTTTAAACCCTCCAGCAGAACTGCAGGAGGACACAAGTGCTACTTGGCAGAATCACTTACACTGGACCTGAATAAAATATTTAAATGTGACAAAAAGCAACACCGGCCAACAGCCATCAGTGGTAGCCAGAAAAAACAAATGTGAGAATCGCAGTGTTTTCATGCCTGAGTTCAGGTTTTATATTTGCCAAGAAAAGATGGCACGAGGACGTGACCAAGAGCTGCACACGCTGTCTCTGACACAAATTTCCATGTCATTTCCAGCTCAGTGCTCTGTGAGCTGAGGACTGCAGCTCAGCCCAACAACCCAGAGCAAACCCAGGAGATTCACCTGTGACATTTGAAAATGAGAACAAATTGATTGAAAAATGGTTACTGGAGCTAAGAGGGAAACCTTGATTGCACATCTCTGGAGACTGGCAATTATCCTTTTTGCTAATCCAAGTTTACCCCAATTCCCAGAGCTGACAAAGGAAACCCCTGGATTTGGCACCACAATGAACATCTCCAATCAAGAGAAACTCCCCCAACGTCAACGTTTTCTGCTTTATAAAATAAAACACCACCAAATCTGCCCGACCCAGATCCCTAAGTGTCCAAACTGGACTCAGAGTAAACTAAAAATAGAAGGCTGAAGAAGGAAAAAAAGGTAAGCCAAATCTCTCCCTGTTTCCTGACAGCCCAGAAGCCCAAAGCCCACAAGGACCAGCATGGAAATATTCCAGCACACAGGAATCCAGAATCAGCACAGGAAGATTCCAGCATGTGGGAACCCAGAAGCTCAGAATGTGATGGAAGTTATCACTAACAAAAAAAAAAAAAAAAAAAAGCTAAAGATTAGGGGGTACCAACACAATAGCAGCTAGGTGTAACTGGGGGTAAAAGCCTCTGCAAAGCAGGGTGCATTACAAAGATATTCTCTCTTGAAGCATGGGAGTATTCACAGGGTAGAGAAGGCAGAAAACAGCTACAAAACTACAAAAATTAAAATTCAGGGACATAAACTCTTACAATGCCCAGAGCAGAGCAGCCACAGTGCAACCAACTGGAAATATATTAAATAGTCATTAATCAGGGACAGGTATAAAGAGTTTGTAAAGAACCATAGGCTGAAAGATAGGAAACGCTCCACAAAATTACAAATTGCAAAAAGAAAAAGGCAGAAAACGGTGAAATCCAGGCTCTGCTGCAGGTTTTCAGATGCAACATCCTCCCTCAGCAGCCCCTTGAGAGACAAATGTGGGCAAACACGTTCAAGGGCTTTCGCTAAATTCCGAAACAAAATTCAGTTACTCAATCTTTTTTAAAGGCAAAGAAAGGCAACCTAGACCCGTGGATTTTTCAGTGAAAAGGGACTGAAACATAGCCTGATACAATATCCTTCCAATCCTTGGAATTGGAATATATATATAAATAAAATATATATAAATATCACCGACCTTCCTCACAGATCCATGAAATGATTCCTGTTGGGAGGCACCTGGGAGATCTCCAGCCCAACCTCCTGCTCCAGACAGGATCAGCATGAGCCAGAGCAGGGTGCCCAGGCCTTTGTCTGCTCAAACCTTCAACCAGGGGGGAAACCAAACCCCCCTGGGCCCCCCAAAAAACTGACCTCCCAGGGGAGTCACCTGGCTCCAGTGAAACCCCTCAAACATCCACTGCTGCCAGCCGAACACTGAGCGTGGCCAGTGTCACCCAGGAGACAGAGCCAGCAGAATTTGGGGAGCCCCTCGTGAGCCAAACCCTGCCCAGCAGCACCCCACAATCCCTACCCATCCAGGAGTCACTCAGCTCCCCTCTGCAGACCTGTCTCTTCCTTTCTGCATGCTGTCCCTGTCACTGAGGGGATTTTTTTCCCCCCTTAACTGGAGACATCTGGTACTGGGTTTTCAGTGCTGAACTCTGCTTTGACTGGAAGTTATGTGATGGCAGTTTTGGGATGCTGAACCATGGAAAGGTTTGGGTAGAAAGGGACCTTCAAGACCACCCCTGCCATGGGCAGGGACACCTTCCCCTATCCCAAGCCCCGTCCAGCCTGGCCTGGGACACTTCCAGGGATCCAGGGGCAGCCACAGCTGCTCTGGGCCACCTGTGCCAGGCCCTCAGCCACTCCTAGGGAAGGATTCCTGCCCAATACCCCATCCAGCCCTGCCCTCTGGCAGTGGGAAGCCATTCCCCTTGGAATGGAGTGTGCTGTCACTCCAAGCCCTCGTGCAAAGTCCCTCTCCAGCTTTCCTGGAGCCCCTGCAGGTACTGAAAGCCTGCACTAAGCTCTCCCCAGAGCCTTCTCTTCTCCCAGCTGAACAATCCCAAGCCTCTCATCACTGGAGAGGAGCTCCAGCCCTCTAATCATCTCTGTGGCCTCGCTCCAGCTGGCTGATCTATGCAGGAGTGAGAAAGGATGGAAGCCCCACGCCATTGTTAGCGAGCTCCTGATCCAGAGCTCTGCACCTGGCACCAGTCTATGAAAGAAAACACACAGTGGTGACAGCAGGATCACTGTGTGAGTGACCCCTGCCAGGGGAGAGCCTGCGAGCAGAGCCAGCCCTCGGGGCTGAGGCCAGTCCTGCCCCAGGACATTCCCACAGGTTTGACAGAGAAACGGGAACAGGCTCAGCCGGTTCAGCAAACAGGACACACCGGGAGCAGCAAGCACAGGCTCCCTGGCAGATCCACCCCTGCTCTGCTGAGTGGCACACCTGGACTCCCCCTGACAACACCAGGATGCCCAACACCAGTGGCAGGGCTTTACAAGAGGCACTCCCTGACCCGGGGGAGCTCAGGAACCACGAGGTGTGCCTGCCCTTCAGCCAGGTCAGGGCACAGCTCCAGGCCCACGGGGAAGCACAGTGCTCCCACAAGGAAGGAGATGCCCACCTGGCCCAGGAATGAGCTTCTGCCCTCCTAACCCCAGCGTGACATGGAGGGGTGGCACTCCAACAACAGGAGAAGGAGATGACCCACCCCTGAGCAGGGACAACAGGAGCCCTGCACCTCACTCCCTGCATGGGGAAACTGTCCTGCTCCAAACCTGGCTGCAGCCACCTCCTGCCCTGCCAAGAGAACTGTCCCTGTCCTCACAGCAAGGAGCAGCAGCAGGAGGCACCCCGGGCCCTGCAGACAGCAGGACAGAGCTGCCAGGCACGTCCAGAAAACAAGGAATGTTCAGGAGAGCTGACAGCTTCAAACCTGCAAAGGTGCAGGAGGAGAGACAGACTGTCAGGTACAGCAGCTGGCTCCAAAAGGTGACCTTGCATCACAGAGATCCAGCAGATCCATGGAAGGGCTGGAAGGGACAGAGGCAGGTCCAGCAAATCCATGGAAGGGCTGGAAGGGACAGAGGCAGGTCCAGCAAATCCATGGAAGGGCTGGAAGGGACAGAGAAAGCTCCAGCAGATCCATGGAAGGGTTGAGGATGGAAGGGACAGAGAAAGCTCCAGCAGATCCATGGAAGGGCTGGAAGGGACAGAGAAAGCTCCAGCAGATCCATGGAAGGGCTGGAAGGGACAGAGGCAGGTCCAGCAGATCCATGGAAGGGCTGGAAGGGACAGAGAAAGCTCCAGCAGATCCATGGAAGGGCTGGAAGGGACAGAGGCAGGTCCAGCAGATCCATGGAAGGGTTGAGGATGGAAGGGACAGAGAAAGCTCCAGCAGATCCATGGAAGGGTTGAGGATGGAAGGGACAGAGAAAGCCCCAGCAGCTCCATGGAAGGGTTGGGGCTGGAAGGGACAGAGAAAGCTCCAGCAGATCCATGGAAGGGTTGGGGATGGAAGGGAACTGTCCAGATCAGGTGGTCCAATCTCTGCTCAAAGGTCAGCACGTTACCCAGGGCAGTATGTGCACACAGCAATGTCTTGTGACATACTCACACAGCAGTCACACACACATATACACACAGCAGAGGCACACGTAATGTGGAGACACACAGGAGACTCTCAAAGGGCCTTCTAAGACCATTCTGTGCTTTAAGGAACCATCTGGAGCAGGTTCCATCCCCTCTCTGCCATGACCAAGCCTTCAAGCTGTGTTTCTCCAGCTGGTGTGACAGGTCTGTGTTCGTGTCTGTGCAGCTCCCAGCAATAGTGCTGAAGCTGCAGCAGAGCCCCGGCCCATGAACAAAGGGTGGCTGGAGCTGTTAGATGATCCAAGAGAACCACAGTGTCCAGTGCTGCCAGGAATTCAGACACCACCCCCACGTCCCCCTCCTGCTGCAGCTTGGCAGAGCCTTGGCCCGCCCCCGCTCACTTATTCAGTCAGACCAAGAGGTGGAAAATGAAAAAAAGGAGAAAGGACAATGGATAAAAGGCTCAGGACAAACCCTCTGAGCCACCACTCAGCTATGCCGTTTCCCAGAAACGGCAAAATCCCAAGGGCAGGCGTGGAAAGCCAAGCATTGCCCAGGCAGGATTAGGGACAGGGAGAGAGCCTGGCTCGGGGCTGGGACTCCACGGGCACCCCGTGCTGGCACTGCGGGCTCCTGCAGCTGGTCCTGCTGCTCAGGCAGGAGGGGGAATGGGCCTGGAGCGACCTGGGCAGGCTGGTGACACGGATCCACCGGAGCCACTGAGCTCCCTGGCACATTCCTGCTGTCTGGGCTTGCAGCAGCCACAGAGCCCTGAGCCCAGCCACCGGGACACGATGGCAACACAAAGCCCTGGGTTCCACCTGCAGGAGGGGCATCTTCACTCCACGGAAAGAGAAAGTGTCTGGGGGCTGAGCCTGGCACCTGGAAAACACCAACTGTGTCTGCAGACTGTTCCCCCTTGCCAGGTCAGCAGCACAACTCTTTTTCCCAGCCTGTTTTCCTGAGGCTCTAAAAAAGCCTACCCGAGGCTAAGCTCCAGCTCTCCTCTTTACCTGGTGGCTAATCTCACAATGCCTGAGAAGGGAACTAGGACATGAGGGGGTCTTTGCTCCCCAGCATCACCTCGTGCTCTCCTGGGAGGGCCATCCCATCTCGAGACAGAGAGAGGAGGACAGACAGACACCTGGGCTCCTCCAGCAGTTCCCGTGGAGAAGGAGCCGTGCTGTCCTGGCCCAGGACCCCTCCTGACAGCAGCACACACTGGGGTGGCTGCCCAATGCCACCACAGGCTCTGGGGACACTCTTCCCCTCAGCCAAGCAGCCTTCAGGCAGGTTTCAGTGCAACACCTCAGAATCTCTCCAGGTTTCACACAGCAGCATTACTGGAGGGGAGCAGGACACGTGGGGGGAAGAGGAGTCAGGCACCAGCTTAACCACAGAGCCACAGCAACCTCACACTCAGGCCAATGGCTCTGAACCCTTTCTGTGGTTTTTGGCATCCCAATTTATACAGCTGGAGATCAGGAACAGGGGCTAAATCACAAACACGGTCTCTGCTCTGGAATGGGACAGAGCCTCTGCAGCCAAAACCACCACGGTGTTCCCAGCTGTGCTGCCCAAACAGGAGGGCTCAGATACCTCCTCCTCCTCCAAAACAACCTGTGACAGCCCAGGCTGACCCGAGACACCAGCCCTGAGCCAGCAGAGCTGGTAGCAGGTGATTTTCTCCATGGACCAAGCACCCCAGCAGTGCCTATTTTGACAATGCCTCCAACATGAGCTAAGGGGCTCCAAGGCAGAGGTTCTGCCAGCCTTTCCAACCCTGGAAGTACCCATGCTAAGGTCCTCCTCAGTCTCCTCACCTCTCATTTCTCTTCAGAGAATTTCAAGTCCACCTGTCCAGCCCTGCTAGAACAGTCCCTGCCTCCAGCGGGACAGCAAATGTTTAATTAAAGGTAGAATCAGACTGTGCAGCAGGAAATAATTACAATTCTCCTTGTGATTCACGAGCAAGAAGGCCTGCTTCCCATGCCACCATGGGCTGGGCTCTTAGAGGAGTTCTGTGTTTGTCTCCAGGCCAGAAGAGTGCATGGGACCCTGCACTGCAGGCAGGAGGTGTCTGTCCATCCATCTGCAACACAGCAGCTCCTCAAATGCTGGCAGCATAAGCAGCCCATGCATCTGAGCCCTGCTTTTCATTCCCATTTTCCTCGTTAGACAGGGGCTTGACACTGCCCCTGGAGGGAGCAGAGACTGCTGCACACTCCACAGCCAGGAGTCTGCCTTGCCTGTCTCACACACCTACAGGCAGGTGAAGTGTGAAGAGACCTGGGGCCCCTCCTTTCCCAGGTGTGCTAAGAGACCTGCAACACCTCTGCCAGTGGCCTTGTCTCTGGGGGAATCCAGCCTGGCACAGAGTCAGGAGGAGCTGGGAGCAGCACCTGCAAAGTGAAACACCCAGGAGCTGATCAGCTCTAAGGTTAAACTCCAAGTCACCGTGCTCAAAGGCAGCAAGGCACAGGAGAGGCCACAGAACCAGAAAGACCTGTATGCCACGGCTGGGCAGCACAGGCAGGACGCCAGCTCCAGAGGCTGCACAGCTCCCAGCAGAGCAGGACCCACTGCCAGCAGAGCCCAGTGTCTCCTGGCAGCAGCAAACCCCAGAGACACCTTTCCCTAGAGAGAAACCAGGGAGGCAACGGTTATTCCCAGAAGAGCTTAATCCAAGAAAATCACTGAAATCTGACGAGGACAACTGAGTTAAAAGAACAGAGGTCAAACAAGCTGCCACACTGCTGAGAGCTGGGAAGCTCAGTTTGGAGCTCCAGCAGAGCAGAGTGGCCACTGGCCAGCCCCAGGGGCCACCCTGGCACCAAGGGAGGGCACCACGGCCACCATCCAGGTGCCAGTCACCCGGGGACTTGGTCTGGTGTGGGACAACACCTCGGGCACTGGATGCAGACCACCCCAGATCCTCCCAGCTCCACCAGGGCTTCCTCCTCCACTCCTCACAGTATTTGCCAGATCCTGAACTGGCTCCAGGCCAGGGAACTTCCCTGGCCACAGGCACAGGGTCAGCAGCACCTGAAAGGTGCCAGCTGAGAGGAGTCCCAGTGACACACCAAGCACGTCAGGTCTGCAGTCAGAGCCGGGGCAGAGGGAAGGGGAGGAGAGGACACTCCCTGCCTGCCCACAGCAGGAGGGGCACGGAGGGGCCCGAGGGGGTCAGGGGCACTCGGGGCACCCAACAGCAGTGGCCCCCTAGCCCAGCACAGGCTGCAGCCCCAGCGGGCTGGCCCGGACACACGGCCCTCCCCACGCAGCCCGGCGGATTTCCGACTATTTAACCCCGTATCAGGCCCTGAGGAATGCACTGCAAATACATAAAAGCACTTAAGTGCTGGGGATACATTCCAGCAGAGACCCAGCGAGCTGTGTCGGAGCCAGGGCTCGGCAGCTGCTGCTGCTCAGGCACTGCGGCAGCGCTGGGAATGCTGTCCCCATCAGAGGGACACAGCACAGCCAGGAGCAGGCAGGAACCTCGGGCACAGGTGAAACGACAAACCTGCCAGGCCAGAGAAGGGCAACGCCAGAATTAACCCAGGACACCACGGTTAGCACCCCGGGAAGCCAGGGGTGCTCTCACACTGTGACCCCAGGCAGCAGCAGCAGCAGCAGAGTGTGGCTGGGTGGAGAGAGGGGTCCTGAGCACCACCCCAGCACCCAGAGCCTCCTCCTTGGTCAGGGCAGGTCGGGAGGAGCAGAACTCCCTGGGGCAGGCACAGGGCGCTTTCCACTGAAATTCTGGAATACACGGAATTATCACGGCGCTTAGTGCTGCGGTTTAGAGCACAAAACGGTGCTCAGTCAAAGGCAGGACTTGATCGTGGAGGTCTTTTACAACCTCAGTGATTCTGTGATCCTGCTGCAAAAGCACTGATGTGGAGAGACCCGTGGAGATCGTTTCACGGGACAGCATCCTGGGCACGGGTGAAGCAGCCAAACCCAGCACCCTGCAGGAACTACCCAAGGACCTCTGCCCCTTTCTGATCTGCCCCAGCAGTGAGATCTTCCCAGCAGCCCCCTCCCTGCATGCCAGCCCCTCAGGAATCACCTCCTCCCATCCAGCCAAGGGACACCATCTCCTTCCAGACCATCCTCTCAGCAGAGGGGTCAGCTTGTAATTCAAAAAGTGACTGATCTGTAAGGCCACAGCTATTAGCAAAGGGAAAAATGCAGTAAGTGTATTATACAATAAGCTGTTGCAATTGTTTCCAATCAGACTGTGTGATTTCTGAGGCAGAAATCCTAAGCAGGTTTATCCACCAGATACATCGCCAGCACAGTGAGGCACCACAAAACAAGCGAAGAAACCCAACAAACCAGGCCTAACCCTGAAACTAGGAATCCAAGACAAGGGAATGAGAGCAAGCCCAGTAACTGCTGCAAAGTGCAGGACTCAGTGGCAGCCCACACACTCGGGGTGCAGGACAGCACATCTGGGGCACTGCAGAAGTCTTGAGGCAGAGTTAAGTGTGCCTGTGCAGAGGGACAGACCCAAACATCTCCTGTGAGCAGGAAGGAGGTGCTCCCAGGGGAACAGCTCTGACATGCACCACTAAATGCCCTGAACCAGGAACAGAACACAGAGTCAGAGCCCACAGAGATGTCCCTGCTCAGCACACAGCATCCCTTCCTTCCCCCACCACTGCCTCACCAAGCTCCTGCCAGGGAGGTGGCAAACAGGGCTCCAAAATGCAGGAGACACACAGAACAGGTCAGAGGAGACCTGAAGAGGTTAACCCAGCCCTGCCTCTGCCCCCAGGCGTCAGTGAACTAATCCTTCCTGGCAGATACTCGGCAGCAGCCGAAGGGAACCGCAGACACCCGAGAGGAGCAGGAGGGCTCAGAGAGCATCGGGAGCCCCAGCAAGGGCTGGGCAGCTGCCACGGGCCACCAGCAGCAAGCAGAGGAGCAACCCTGCAGGGGCAGACCCGAACCAAGCCGGCAGCCAGACAGGGCAGGTGCTAAATCACCCACCAGAGACACACAGAGATGTTTAAAACCCAGGAAAGACTGAGCAGGTGCTCCCACAGTGACCTCCCTGCAGGTACCACACCACTGCCAAGGCTGGTCTGGTGAGAGGCAGAGCCATTCCAGCCGTGGCCAGCTGAATTTTCATGACATTTTTACTAAACCTCTTACTGCCCAGCTGCCTCTGCACCTCCTGTTCCACACAATCTCCTCCAAGACCCTGTGGGAACACAGGCTGGGCAGCACAGCCACACCTGTCCCACACAGAGCTGAACACACCTTGGAGCTCAGAGAACTGAATATTAACAGTCACCTCAAGCATAAAATCCACCTGTGTGCTGCTTTTCTGTCCCCTCCTTGCATATCCAAGAATTGGACATTCAAGAGTTTTGTCAGCTCGTTTCCCCACGACTGAACCTGTGTTTGGCTGCTGCCACCCCAGCACAGACCCCACACCTCAGGGGAGGCTGCAGGGGAGACAGCCTGCACTCATCCTAACCTCTGGGCAGTAGCAGTCCACAATACATGGCTTTTGGAGGGACAAACACACATCCAGCCATCCCATTAACCCACCCTGAGCTCCTGCAAAGCGTGGAGCGCCGTGCCAGCTCTGCACACGAGTCTCACAACCAGCAAGTGAAACCAGTTTGTTGGCTGGATTTGTTAAACAAATGCAGCTGCAGCTTTGACACGGCCTGGGATGGAAAGAACCACATCCAGAGCAAGAGGAGGTGCCCACTGCACATCAAGCCTTGGCAGGCTCCACGGAGCATTCCCGGCTCCTTGACTTTCTCAGGGAAGGGCTGTTAGTACAGAAGGATTAGAAGGAGAAGCTTTACTCTTCCAGGGAAGTAAATAAACCCCAAGATCCTCCTTACAGCCCTCAGATGCCAGGAAATTAAAAGCTGCTCTTCATTAGCTTTGCCAGGCCCCGTTTTGCTTTGGGAAAGGGACGACCACGGCCTGGAGCTTTGCAGGGATGCAGGGGGGTCCTGGACACGGGACAGGGATGTTCTCACCCCAGGCCATGGCAGCCAGAGGGGGGCAACTGCAGAACCCAGCCGGCTCCAAAGGGCCTCACCAAGGTGCAGAGGGCAACAAGCCCAAGCAGGGAAGGGCCTGCCCTGGGCAGAAATGGGCTCCTCTCCCCACTGTCCACCTCCCACAGTTTCCAGCACAAGCGGGTCGCAGCTCACTGGGCAGTGAGAAGAGTGTTTTCTGCACTGGGCTCAATTTATCACGGGAGTTGTGGTGAGGAAAAAGCAAAGCAGAGGAATTGCAGCCCCTACGTGAGAAATACCTGGGGCTCCCCTGTTCAGCCAGCCCTCGGGTTTCCCCTCTGCACAGCACCCAGACAGCTCCAGCCAGAGCTCCAGCGGGTGTCCAGCAGCCTGGCCCTGTGCACACTCATGCTGACACACCAGAGCTCCCAGGTCTCCTCCCTCTGCACAGACTTGTTCAGGATTTCAGTTCCGACTCAGCTCCACCCCTTGTCCTCCTACACCAGGTCCTACCAGCTCTGCTCCACCCAGGCTCCCTCCAACCTCCCCACACTCCAAACTGGAGCACTCCTCAGCGAGCACACCCAGAGTCTCTGCGTTGTGACCGGCTCCGTCTGCCACCTCTGAGTGCTCCAAATTTCTTCTGGGCTCAATTCCTTCCTGGTGAGACCTGTGCTGCTCACCGAGGGGCCTGGATGCCTTAGGTGTGATGCCACGGTGACTTAGCCAGCTGTACTTCCAAAACCCACACCACCAATGCAGGGCTCTCCATCCCCCTCCTGCAGATATCCTGCAGCTACCACTCTCTGCAAGACAGGTGCAGCAGAAGTCAGCACAGAGCACCTCTGGAATTCAGACACCCTCGTGGAAAGCACACACAACTTAAAGGGAATTTATCACTTTCCATTAAATCACGTGGCATCACCCTGGCAGCAAATCCCTGCGATGGGGCAGCAGCTGCTCCTACACGGATTTAATCTATCCCTTCAAATTGTCCAAGCAGAGCCACTCTAAGGGGAAACTTAGGCTCAAAACAGGCAAGTTCCCACAAGGGACCAGAGACAAAGAAGCAAGAGCAGACAGAAGAAGACCTGGCACTGCAGAATGGAGAGAAACACTGGCTGAATTCTGCAGCTGGGAAGGGAGAAGCGAGGAAAGCACAGCAATCCCAGGAGAAGGGCAGAGCATCCCATCGGATCTGGAGCAGAACAGCAGCACAAAGGGCACTGGAAATTCTGCAGAGGAAAATGGTGCCACAGAAAGAGCAAGAGATCCCATGCTTCAGGAACAGGTGAAATAAGGACACAGAAAAGCCTGTCTGCAACACCCAGCTCCTGCTGGGTAAGGAGCCTCTCAGAAGAGGAACCATATAAACTCACGCATTCCAAGAGAATTTTTTGACCTTTCCAAAAGCCACCCCTCCAATCCTTTCATCTCAAAAATCACCTCCACAGGGAAGACTTCCCTAAAAACCCTGCTTGAGCCCTCCAACACAAGCCTGGTGCCCAAGGCTGTGCATGCTCTCTCATTCCCACTTTTCTGACACAGGCACATCCCTGTGTCCCACAGAAGGGGCTCTGCAGCCCCGTTCTGTGAAACGAGCACAAACCCTCCTCCCAGGGTCTCTGTCCCAAAAAAGCCTTGTTTCCATGAAGGGCTGCTCAGCTGGAAAACATCCCCCTGGCACAACCAGAGAGCGTTCCCACCACCATCCTTCAGGGACAGCGAGTGCCTAAACCCAGCGTTCCCACCTTCCCTCTTCCTGGTGGAAGGGCAGCTTATTTTCAATTTTCATCGCCACATTCACCTCATACTACACTAATTTCTACTCCTGCCTCAGGTATCTGTCCCTACCTACAGGAACAGCCTCAAAAAATGCCCTTCTCCTGCAGTGCCCTGTGTGCCTGGGACCAAAGGCACCTTGGCACAGCTCAGGGAAGCACCACAAACCTTCAGACACGCATTGGGGCAAACCTAAGGTGGATCAAGCCTGCTTCCTTGTTCCACCACCTGCAGATCTCCTCCTCCTCCTTCCCTGCCTCTGGACCAACCACAGCACCAGCCACAGGAACCTGGAGGGGCTGGAAGGGGGACAGGCAGAGGGGTGCAATTCTGCTTTCTCTGCCCAACGTGTCCCCAAGGCTCAGCAGCTCTGGCATCCCCGAACTCCCTGGCTGTTCCCAGGAGCAGCAGCAGCACCCAGGGCTGCTCTGCTTGGCCCCTTGCTGGCCACAGCTGCAGATGCTCACCTGCCTTGTGAGGGCTCCTAGCTCTGGCTGGGGAGGGGCTGACACCTGGCATGGCCAGAGAACACTCTCGGCAGCTCCAGGCAGGAGCTGAGAAGAGTGTGAGTGCAGCAAGTCCAAAACCAAACTCCCTGCAAGCCTCTCCCAGGACACGCAGGTCAAACACGCAAGGGTGTCTCTGCAGATCCTCATTTTTGGATTTCTCCTTCATGAACTGCTCCACTTCTCTCCCGAGCTCATGTTAACTCACAGCACTGTTATGTCATGTGCCAAGTGGTTCCACAGCTCAGTTAAACTGCATTTTGCCTGAAAAATTATTTCATTTCTCTGAAAGGAGCCCCTTTTGGTTTCACTCAGCGCTCTCCTGCAAGCAGCAGGAGATATACTGGAATATCTGTTGCTCCCTGTCCAGTCCTCCTGGCCAGCATTTACACTCCAGGCCTCTGCCATTGGATGGGGAATGGCTCTGTGTTTCACCACCTTTCCCAGACTGCTGGAGACATCCTGAAAGCTTCACCTCCCTGCTGTACACTGGCTCTGGTCACACCCTCTGCTGCTCCCCATTCTCTGTCCCTCTCCTGATTTACTCCATCTCCTGAGACCGGGATCTCACTGCTCTGTTCAACTTGTTCTTGTAATAATTCTTTGCCAGGAGACTCCAAAAGGGGAACCCACGTGCCAGAGAGGAGCCTGTGAGCCCAGGACAGGCCATGGCAAGGACTGGGATGCTCCAAGCCCAACAGATGCCACAGCTCCCTGAACCAGAAGCTCTTTGGGTGACTCAGGAAGGCACACACAGAACACCTGTGATCACAGCTGGGATTGCATCCACACCATCACAGGCTAAGGAAAGAGTCAATACAAAATCTGCATTTCTAATCCAAAGACGCTCTTCCAACCCCAGTCTGTCCCAGTTCCAAGGGGTCCAGTGCAGCACGAGGCCAGGCTGTGAGTGCTCAGCAGGATGCACAAAGCTGAGAGCACAGGGAGGGACCAGCAGGCTCCCTGCAGGTGTGTCACAATCACCCTCCCCTGCAGACAGACTTACACCCATCCCCACGGCCCAGCCTGCCCATAACACACATTTTCCAGCAGTCTGGGACATCTCCCTGCCTGGAGTACACCAAGATGCTGAGCTACCTGAGAGAAGAGCTGAGAGTATCACACTGGTGTCTCCATGCCTGAACAACCTCACAGCTGAATCCCACAGGCAGCCTGGCTCACTGGGGCTCAGGAAGAGACAAGCAGGGAAGACAAACAGAACCCGAAAACACCAGGGCAAGAACTGCTGCTTCCAGATAAGAGAATCTGTTCACGTGTGGATGCACCAGCTTTAGGTTTTAACAATACTGAACCAAACTACTTGGGCTGAATCAAAACCAGGTTTCTGGTTTGTAAGGTTTTTTTAAACTAGATTTGATGACAAATTCCGTAACATGTCAGTGTTCAATAAAAACCTTGAAAGCTAATGACCTACTTCTCAATATCTTTAATAAACATGCAACTCAGTCTATATTCCCTGAAGACCATCTCTCCAAACACACAGTCACAAACAAAAAACCTCCTCTCTCTGGCACAGGCAGAACTTAAAATAACTTTTTTTTTTTTTAAATAACTTTTAGGAAATCCCACTGTTTCCAAAAGGGATACACAATAAAACTTTCTCTGGAGTACCCCACAGCCCAGTACTGTCTTAAGGCCTTTTCCTTCCCAAGAGGCAGGTTCAAATTCCCATCTACAGTGTACCAGGCAGGATGGGCACATCAAGGCTTGGGTTCCTGCAGGATGGTCCTTCAGGACCCAAACATGAGAGCTCACCCCGTCCCAACACCCTGCCCTGCAAAAGCAAACCCAAACCAAACCAGGTGCTGGCCCAAGCTGCAGTGGAGCAGATCTCCCAGTCTTTGCTCCTGCAGAGAGCACGGTGGCAAGGAACAGCACATGGAAGGCTTATCCTGGTGTTCCCTGTGTGCAGAGCTCTGCAGAATGGCAACAGAAGCTGAAACTGCAGGCTGGGACCCCAGATCATGGAAGGATCTGGGATGGAAGGGACCTTAAAGACCATCCAGCCCCCCTTCCACAGGCAGGGACACCTTCCACTATCTCAGGCTGCTCCAAGCCCTGTCCAACGTGGCCTCGGATGCTTCCAGGGACAGGGCAGCCACAGCTTCTCTGGGCAACCTGTGCCAGGGCCCCACCACCCTTCAGGAAACAGCTTTTTCCCAATAACCCCCTTAACCCTGCCCTGTGGCAGTGGGAAGCCATTCCCCCTTGTCCCAAGTCCCTCTCCAGCTCTCCTGGAGCCCCTTTAGGCACTGCAAGGGGCTTTCTCTTCTCGAGGCCAAACACCCCCAGCTCTCCCAGCCTATCCTCATGGCAGGGACAGCCCAGCTCCCGGAGCATCTCTGTAACCCTACGACCATAACTATAAACCAGCACTACCACTTTTAATCCACTCACTTGACGTTTTTACAGTTTACTGATTAAACCAGAGTTGTTTTTTTTTTTAATTCATGCCGCGCTTTGCTTGGCAGCGACTGTGGCTGTCGGCTGAAAGCGATGCCCCGAGGGCAGGGGGGGACCCCCTTTATGCCCCCGAGGGCACGGGGGGACCCCCTTTATGCCCCCGAGGGCACGGGGGGACCCCCTTTATGCCGCTAAGCAGCAGCCGAGCGAGGGGACCCCCCAACCGGGCTGACCCCTGGGGCCGCACGGAGCTCGAGGCGCCCGCTCGGGACCCGGAGCCGGGGCCGCGCTCGGAGCCGGGGCCGGGGCCAGCGCTCGGAGCCGGGCCAGGGGCCGGGGCCGCGCTCGGAGCCGGGGCCGGGGCAGCGCTCGAGCGGCGGGCCGCGCTCGGGCCGGGGCCGGGGCACGCGCTCGGAGCCGGGGCCGGGGCAGCGCTCGGAGCCGGGGCCGGGGCCGGGGCCGCGCTCGGAGCGGGCCGGGGCCGCGCTCGGAGCCGGGGGCCGGGGCAGCGCTCGGAGCCGGGGCCGGGGCCGCGCTCGCTCGGGGCCGGCAGCGCTCGCAGCCGGGCCGGGGCCGGGGCCGCGGCTCGGGAGCCGGGGCCGGTGGCGCCAGCGCTCGGAGCGGCGGCCGGGGCCGCGCTCGGAGCCGGGGCCGGGGCCGCGCTCGAGCCGGGGCCCGGGGCCGGTGCGCGCTCGGAGCGGGCCGGGCAGCGCTCGGAGCCGGGGCCGGGCCGGGCCGCGCTCGGAGCCGGGGCCGGGGCCGCGCTCGGAGCCGGGGCCGGGGCCGGGGCCGCGCTCGGAGCCGGGCCGGGGCAGCGCTCGGAGCGGGGCCGGGCCGGGCCGCCCCCTCCCGGAGCCGGGGCCGGGCGCAGCGCTCGGAGCCGGGGCCCGGTGGCCCGCCGCTCGAGCCGGGGCCGGGGCCGCGCTCGGAAGCGGGAGCGCGCTCGGAGCCGGGGCCGGGGCCGCGCTCGGAGCCGGGGCCGGGGCCGGGCAGCGCTCGGAGCCGGGGCCGGGGCCGGGGCAGCGCTCGGAGCCGGGGCCGGGGCCGGGGCAGCGCTCGGAGCCGGGGCCGGGGCCGGGGCAGCGCTCGGAGCCGGGGCCAGGGCCGGGGCAGCGCTCGGAGCCGGGGCCAGGGCCGGGGCAGCGCTCGGAGCCAGGGCCGGGGCCGGGGCGGCGCTCGGAGCCGGGGCCGGGGCCGGGCAGCGCTCGGAGCCGGGGCCGGGGCCGGGGCAGCGCTCGGAGCCGGGGCCGGGGCCGGGGCAGCGCTCGGAGCGGGGCCGGGGCCGGGGCAGCGCTCGGAGCCGGGGCCGGGGCCGGGGCAGCGCTCGGAGCCGGGGCCGGGGCCGGGGCAGCGCTCGGAGCCGGGGCCGGGGCCGGGGCAGCGCTCGGAGCCGGGGCTGGGGCAGCGCTCGCAGCCGGGCTGCAGGCCGGAGCAGAGCTCGGAGCCGGGGCAGAGCTCGCAGCCGGGGCCGGAGCAGAGCTCGGAGCCGGGGCAGCGCTCGGAGCCAGGGCCAGGGCCGGGGCAGCGCTCGGAGCCGGGGCAGCGCCCAGGAGGCCCCTCCTCGGGCCGCAGCGGCCCCGGCCGGGCCGAGCCGCGTCGCGGGGCGCGGGGCTCACCTTGGGCAGCTCGCGGAGCTGGTTGGCGTCCAGCAGCAGCTCTTCGAGCGAGCGGCTGTAGCGGTAGATCTCCTCGGGCACGGCCTGCAGCGAGCAGTGCCGCCGGTCCAGCGCCTCCACGTGCCGGTTGCAGCGCCAGAGCGGCGGCATGCAGCGCAGCATCGCGCCGGGCCGGGCCGGGCCGCGCCGCGCCGCCCGGGATGCCCGGGATGCCCGGGCCGGGCCTGCGGGAGCGCCCGGATGTGCGGGGGCCGGGCCGGGCCGGGCCGGGCTGCGGCTGCGGCTGCGGCTGCGGCTGCGGCTGCGGCAGCGCCCCCGCTCCGCTCCGCTCCGCTCCGCTCCGCTCCCTCCGCCCGGGCCTGCAGCCGCTGCCGGGGCCGCTCCCGGCCTGCCCGGCCCTCCGCGGGTGCGCCTGGGAAACGGCGGCGCTGGGAAATGGAGTCCGCTCCGCCCCGCGGATGCGCCGGGCGGGACCGGGGATGGGGTGGGATGGGGATGGGGACCGGGGAGGGGCTGGGATGGGGATGGGACCGGGGAGGGGCTGGGATGGGGATGGGACCGGGGAGGGCTGGGATGGGGATGGGGATGGGACCGGGGAGGGGCTGGGATGGGAGGGAGGGGAGGTGGGATGGGATGGGACCGGGGGGGTGGGACTGGGATGGGGATGGGACCGGGACGGGGCGGGAGGGCTAGGGATGGGGATGGGCTGGGACGGGACCGGGACCGGGGTGGGATGGGGACTGGGGAGGGCTGGGATGGGCTGGGATGACTGGACGGACTGGGACCGGGGAGGGACCGGGGAGGGCCGGGATGGGACTGGGACCGGGGAGGGGCTGGGATGGGGATGGGGATGGGACTGGGACCGGGGAGGGGCTGGGATGGGGATGGGATGGGACCGGGACCGGGGAGGGGCTGGGATGGGGATGGGGATGGGACTGGGACCGGGGAGGGGCTGGGATGGGGATGGGGATGGGCTGGGACTGAGACCGGGACCGGGGCTGTGATGAGGCTGGGGATGGGACTGAGACAGGGACTGGGACCGGGGAGGGACCGGGGAGGGGCCGGGATGGGGATGGGGATGGGGATGGGCTGGGGATGGGGCTGAGACTGAGACTGGGACCGGGGCGGGACCGGGGTGGGACTGGGATGGGATGGGATAGATAGGATGGGATGGGGATGGGATGGGGATGGGATGGGGATGGGATGGGGATGGGGCTGAGACTGAGACTGGGACCGGGGCGGGACCGGGGTGGGACTGGGATGGGATGGGATAGATAGGATGGGATGGGGATGGGATGGGGATGGGATGGGGATGGGGATGGGGATGGGACTGGGATGGGATGGGGATGGGACTGGGATGGGACTGGGATGGGATGGGGATGGGGATGGGACGGGGATGGGACTGGGATGGGACTGGGATGGGGATGGGATGGGGATGGCACAGCATGGCACAGGAGGGGGTGGGATGGGGCAAGACAGGATGACATGGCACAGGAGGGGATGGGCATGGCATGGCATGGCATGGCACAGGATGGCACAGCATGGTGTTCCAATGCTGGGCTTGTTTCCTGGAGGCAGCACTACTTCACACCCCGAAGTGAGGGATGTCTGGGTTTTATTCTACTTAGCACAAAGTAGGGAGCTCCCCCTGACCCCCTTCTCTGGCCTCCCCAGGCAGAAGCCTCCCCAGAGACCCCCCAGGCCTCGCTGGGCTCCTCCTGGCAGCACTGGCAGCTGTCACTGACACCCCCTGAGCCACGAGGCCACCGGGCCTGGTGAAGACAAGGAGTCAGGAATGGAGCCACTGGTGTCACCAGGGTGGCAGAACCGGGGATGCAGAGAGGCCCCTGCAGGGAGGGCACTGGACCAGCCCTGTGGACCCTCCCTGAGCCATGGCTGGGATGTCAGCGTGCAGCTTTGTGGGTGGGACAGGAGGGGCACAGGGGGGATTTTCTTCTCTTTTTGGTTTTTTTTTTTTTCCTCCCTTCCCATACTTTTCTTTTGAATTTTAAATGAATTATTAAACTGGTTCTTACTCAATCCATGAGTTTCCTTTTCATTTTTCTCCACCTGATCCTGCTCAGGTGAGTTTGGACACAGGCCTGGAGTGACAGCACAAGGGGGATGTTCTCCCACTCCCAGAGGGATGGGATCCCAGGAAGAAATCCTTCCCTGTGAGGCTGGGAGGCCCTGGCACAGGGTGCCCAGAGCAGCTGTGGCTGCCCCGTGCCTGGCAGTGTCCAAGGCCAGGTTGGACAGGGCTTGGAGCAGCCTGGGACAGTGGGAGGTGTCCCAGCCCATGGCACAGAGTAGAAGGAGATGAGCCTTAAAGTCCCTCCAACTCAAACCATCCTGGGATCCTATGACAATATGGAATGAGAATAAGAAATCCATTTCAGCTTTTTGCCATATTTTTCCTGCTTCTTCCATCCTTTTTTTCCTCTCTACCTCTCTTAGCTTTATTTCCCAGTTTTCCACCTCATGTTACAACACAACTCCTCTTCCTTCCTGCAGATTTTTGCCACCATGTCTGTGAAAGTGGAAACAGCTTCTTTTTATTTCAACATCCATCTTTCCACACATCCAGCTCCCAAAGTTTTCAAGAAACACTAAAATCATCATTAACTGTTCCAGATACACAAATTCCACCAAGCCTGCTAGATTCAGTCCAGCATGCTGCCCTGGGAGAAGTCACAAGATTTCTGCTTCTCAGACTATTTAAAGCTTGATGGGCCAATAAGATTCTGCTAACTAGATATTTATGTTATTGAACCAATACTAAGCTAAGTCATGTTACTACAGCGTGAACTTTCTCAACCAATCCCCTCTGAACACCTAAACCTTACAGTATTCCACTCTAAAACCTCTTGTTAACCTTTGTAACTACTTTTGCTATGTCTGTGACTTTTAGGCTCTAAAGTTAAACTTTACTCAACACACTCTGCTTTAAGTCACAAATCCACATCCTTACTTCCAGCACATAAACTTGGAAGTGTTTCCCAAGGTTTCAGGTCAAACCCTGTCTTTAATTCTAAGTTTTGGCTTGCAGACCTAACATTCTGAGGTTTCCCAGCACTCTGGATTCCAGCAGTGGCCCTCCCCCTGTGACCTCACCTCCTCGTCTCCACGGACACAGCCCCAAACACGGCTCCAAACACACGGGCTGCAGGCTGGGAGCAGCAGGACCAGGGAAAACCTGACAGCAGGGGAGGTCAGTGCCGTAAAATACCAGCTTTTCTACAATCCCAGCTTTCTCCTTTGCCCATGGGGATATGGGAATTCTCTGACCCTCACTCACCCCTGCAACAACCCCACAAAATTCCAACATCAGTGCAGACCGTGCTGGGATTTTAGTGGATTTATACTGTTGTTCACCCATCTCCTGGAATTTTGCATTTTTTTTTCCTTAAGAATTGACATGAGTTGTGTTAGGAAATGAGAATTTTTAATTACAAATACTCACTAAAACTATCTGACTGACTTGTCAGACTCCAGCTCTAAATCCTGAACTCCAGCATTTACACTGAAATAAATAGTTCAGAAATTCAGCCAACCCTGAAATTAAAGCTTAAAAAGTGTTTAAAAATCTGAATCTCATTAAATTAGTGTTGATAAATATATATTTTTTAAAGAATCTCCTGAAATTTGGATGTGAGAAACTGGTTTTGTACAGGAGATAACGGTTTGGGGTGCAGCTGCCCCTTCAAACACTGGAATCAGGGAGGGAGGAACGGGGCAGACTTGCACTTTTTCCTCCAGACTGCCAGAATATCCCAACATTATATGGCAAAAAAAAGATAATTCTTTTAAAATGTGTATTTTTTGTTTTCTCCTGAGGCAATCCAGGATGGGAAATCCAGGTGTAGCACCAGCGCTCCCACCCCAAACAGTTTTGGGTCAAACATTTGAGCTGCTGGAAGAAACAGCTGGAAACACAAGGGCAGGGCTGGGGCAAAAACGTGCACTTTGAGCAGCTCTTTTTTCCTTCTGTTTCAGAAGGAAGTTAAAAAAAAATATATTTTTTTTTTACAGTTTGATTGGAATATGGCATCCAAACCAACGAAGAGCAAGGCTGGAGAGGCATCTGAAGAAAGGAGTGACACGGCAGCCCGTGTCCAGGAGAGGAAGCTGCACCTGCAGGAGGAATGCAGGATCCTCACACGACACCTGGACACGTACCTGGGCAGAGCGGAGCAGCTCCTGCAGGGAATCCAAGGCCTGGCAAAGGAAGCGCGGGACACTGAGGAGCAGAGCCGGTCCTACCTGCGCTGCGGAGCAAAGCTCAGCCGGGACCCCCCGGCCGCGGTCATCGCCTTGAACGAGCAGAACCGCCGCGACCTGGCCCGAGTCCGGCAGCAGCAGAAGGAGCTGATGCCGCGGTACGCTGGCGAGGAGCAGGAGGCGAGCAGAGCCCTGAGGGAGGCGGAGGCCGAGGACTCGCACCTGGACACGGAGCTGGAGGAGCTGGAGCCCTGCAAGGAGCAGAAGGGGCGGGCGGAGCAGCGGCTGAAGGCGCTGCAGAAGGAGCTGCGGGTCACCAGGATCCGCTGCGCTGAGGAAAGCCACGCCGCCAGGAGCAGGTTCCTGCAGGAGAAGGCGGACTGCGAGCAGGAGCTGCAGCAGAGGATGCAGGAGCTCACCCGGGGAGCGCAGGACGTGGCGCTCCGGGCTCTGAGCCGGCACCTGCAGCAGGTGAGGGCAGAGAACAGGCTCCTGCGCCAGGAGCTGCTCGGGCTGCTCCGGCACTCCCAGCTCCTCAGGGACACCAAAATGCGGCTGCAGGATCAGCAGGAGCAGCTGCTCCGGGAGAACCGCTGCGCCCAGCGGGCAGCGCTGCTCAGCCCAGCCCGGGCCCCGCGGCAGGGACAGCCTGCCCTGCTCCCCCGTCCGCCCCCAAACCGCCTGCCCCACACCTGGAGGAACTAAACACGGCAGCCACCAAATGCTTTGGGCAGCGGAAGCACTCAGGGCTTTCAGCTCTGGTCACAAGGATCCACAAATACATTTACGGGCTGGATCCATCTCCATGTGCTCCTTCTCTCCCAGGGTACTGGTGCCTGCCCGGTCCCTGGAAGGGCTCAAGGCCAGGG
Source organism: Sitta carolinensis (assembly GCA_032173965.1). Taxonomy (NCBI): domain Eukaryota; kingdom Metazoa; phylum Chordata; class Aves; order Passeriformes; family Sittidae; genus Sitta; species Sitta carolinensis. Next base: position 152,862,920 of record CM063284.1, read on the forward strand.
TTGGGAGAGGTTTGGAGCAGCCCGGCCCGGGCAGGTGTCCCTGTCCCGCAGCGCTGGCCCCGGCAGCAGCCCGGCCCGGGCAGGTGTCCCTGTCCCGCAGCGCTGGCCCCGGCAGCAGCCCGGCCCGGGCAGGTGTCCCTGTCCCGCAGCGCTGGCCCCGGCAGCAGCCCGGCCCGGGCAGGTGTCCCTGTCCCGCAGCGCTGGCCCCGGCAGCAGCCCGGCCCGGGCAGGTGTCCCTGTCCCGCAGCGCTGGCCCCGGCAGCAGCCCGGCCCGGGCAGGTGTCCCTGTCCCGCAGCGTGGCCCCGGCAGGGAGCCCGGCCCGGGCGGTGTCCCTGTCCCGCAGTTGGCCCGCACGGGCCCGCTCGCTCCAGCCGAACCGTTCCTGTCCGCGCCGGGCGTCGGCAGCGCCACCAGCTCCTGCTGCGCCTGCGGGGCATCCGGAACTGCAGCTGGGGGCGCTCGCTGCTGCCCTCGGGTGGAACGTGCCGGAATTGCAACTCCCAGAATCCCAAAATTCCCAAAATCCCTAAAATCCACAAATCCCAGAATAGGCAGGGCTGGAAGGGCCCAGAATGGGTACCTGGTTCAACCTGCCGGCTCAGGCAGCGTCATCCCTGAGCACAGGATTGGGTCCAGAACAGCCCAGAGGTGGACACTGCACTGGGCAGAGCTGGACATGGCACTCGGTAGAACTGGGCATGGTACTGGGCAGAGCTGGACAGGGCACTGGGCAGAGCTGGACAGGGCACTGGGAACAGCTGGACAGGGCACTGGGCACAGCTGGACAGGGCAGTGGGAACAGCTGGACAGGGCACTGGGCAGAGCTGGACAGGGCACTCCCCATGTCCCTCACTGGGCAGGGCAGAGGGGCTCGGTCACTCCCTGACCTCGTGGCCCTGCTCCTCCTGATGCCCCCTGGACCATCCTGGCCCCAGGCCACACGGCCAGTGCCACCCAACACCCACCAGCACCGCCAGGGCCCCCCCAGAGCTGCTCCAGCAGGACCCCCCAGCTGGGGATGGCACTGGGGACTGTGCCCACCCCAAACTGGGATGGCACTGGGGACTGTCCACCCAAACTGGGATGGCACTGGGGACTGTCCATCCCAAACTGGGATGGCACTGGGGACTGTCCCCCCAAACTGGGATGGCACTGGGGACTGTCCACCCAAACTGGGATGGCACTGGGGACTGTCCATCCCAAACTGGGATGGCACTGGGGACTGTCCCCCCAAACTGGGATGGCACTGGGGACTGTCCATCCCAAACTGGGATGGCACTGGGGACTGTCCATCCCAAACTGGGATGGCACTGGGGATTGTGCCCCCAAACTGGGATGGCACTGGGGACTGTCCCCCAAACTGGGATGGCACTGGGGACTGTGCCCCCAAACTGGGGATGGCACTGGGAACTGTGCCCCCAAACTGGGATGGCACTGGGGACTGTCCCCCCCAAACTGGGATGGCACTGGGGACTGTCCCCCCTAAACTGGGATGGCACTGGGGACTGTCCCCCCCAAACTGGGATGGCACTGGGGACTGTCCATCCCAAACTGGGATGGCACTGGGGACTGTCCATCCCAAACTGGGATGGCACTGGGGACTGTCCCCCCCAAACTGGGATGGCACTGGGGACTGTGCCCCCAAACTGGGATGGCACTGGGGACTCTCCCCCCAAACTGTGTTGGCACTGGAGACTGTCCCCCCAAATTGGGATGCAATTATTTAATGGAATTCTTTTAATACAAGTATTTAATAGTTTGGTTTTGATAGCATTATTTAATAGAACTGATTTGCACAATCGCCTTGGTGGCCACAGTGTCCACAGTGGCTGTGATGGCCTCATGCCTTGGGACTTGGGACATCTTGATGGCCATGGTGGTCACAGTGACCTTGGTGGTTGTAGTGGCCCTGGTGGTCATGGTAGCCACAGTGACCTCGGTGCCCTCAGTGTCCTTGGTTGCCTCGTTTCTCTGGGAGTCCAGGTGGTCTTCACGATCTTGGTGGCCACAGTGACCTTGGTGATCTTGGTGACCTTGGTGGCCTCGGTGGCTCAGAGCATCCCGGTGGCCACTGCCAGGGCTGTGGTGGCCACGAGGAGCCCCCCCAGGTGGAAGGGGGCCCTGGGTTCGCTGCCACCTGTGGGACAAAGAGGGGGTCAAGGGGCCCAGGGGGGGTGAGGGGGTTGGGTTTGGCCATAATGGGGGAGTCAGGGGTGACAGGAATGAGGGGGGCTGGGAGGGGACAGGTGACGGGGGGGGTCATGGGGGGGTGCACTGTTCAGAGATGTCAGGGGGTCATGGGGGGCTTGGGGGTTCAGGGGCTGCCATAGGACGTCCCAGCTCTCCCCTGTCCAGCACACAGGGCCAGTCACCCCAGCACAGCCTGTGGAGGGGAGGGGCAGGCCCAGAATGGAGTGGGGTCCCTGTCCTTGTCCCCATCCCCATCCCTGTCACTGTCCCCATCCCCGGTGAGTGGTTACCTGTGGTGTCACCTCGCAGCCACTCACAGTTGTGGTAGCTGAAGGTCCCGGTGGAGCTGAGGTGGATCCGTGCTCCATTCCCATTCTCGGTCACTTCGGTGACCTCGAAGGTCTCAAAGGGTGGGATCAGCACCTCCTCCTCGCCAGGATAGTCGGAGAATGCGTGAATGTCCACACCATAGCACGTCTGCACCTTGAACACCGTGTCCGTCCCGAAGGAGGGGACGTTACCTTTACAAAGCGACGCCGACGCGAATTGACCGAAGCGGACGGTGACAGCGGGCGGTGCCGTGAACCGGTACCCGCGCACGCCCCGGTACACACAGCGACACTGCCCTTTCTGAGCAGCCCTCAGTCTCCCCAGGGCCTGCGTCAGCAGCAAGTGCAGCGTTTTGTAGTGGAAGTTCTCCCGGTATTCCCGGCTGGAGCTCCCGGCCGTGCGCACGGCCCGGTTGAAGTCCTCGTACAGTTTGTCCTCCTCCATGGTGTAGGCCATGAGGGCGATGGCCTGGGCTGAGGATGACAGAGGGGACACAGGGGAGCCCCGAATTTGCCACTTCTTCATGGCCAAAGGCCAGACCTTGGCAAAGAGAGGATTCTGCTGGAAGTCAGAGTTGTTGAGCTCCTTCAGTGCCTTGTTCATGGCAGGGATGCAGTTCTGGTACTGGTCATCAAAGGAGTCCGGGGCCATGTCCAGGTCCTTCACCACGGTGGTCACAGTGGCCACGGCCATGGCCAGCAGTGCCAGGGGGTGAGCCAGGAGGGCCATGGAGGGGAGAGGCCACGGGGAGCAGCGTGGACACTGGGGGGACACTGAGGGGACACTGGGGGAAAATGGGAGGACACTGGGAGGACACTGGGGGACACCAGGGAATGCTGAAGGACATGGGGAGACATGGGGAGGAATCCTTGGTGAGAGGATGAGGAGGGAGAGTGGGGGCAGCCGGGGGAGAGGGGGGCAGCCCCAGCTGGGAGACCCCTGGACATGTCCTGGAACCCCCATCCCAAATCCTGGGGTCTCTCCCTGAACCCCCCAGTGTCCCTCTCAGTTCACCCCACACCCCAGTCCCACTCCCAGCCCAGAGTCCCCTTTGGGGTTCTTGGCAATGACACAGCCCAGGACCCCAACCCAAACCCGGGGGTCAGCCCCTGCCGCCTGCAGTGTCCCCCAGCCCCCCCTGCTGCCCCCCGAGCCCAGGGAACCCCAGCCCCATGTCCCACAGAGTCCCCCCGGGATCCCCCAGGACCCCAATTCAACCTCACACCTTCCCCCAGGGTTCCCCCCAGTGTCCCCCATGGCCCCAATCCCGATCCCATAGTCCTGTGTGTGTCCCCCTCAATTCCCCCCCAGGGCACCCCAGGACCCCAATCCCAGCCCTGGGACTCCCCCAGTGTCCCCAGGACCCCCATCCCCATCCCACAGTCCCGTGGGTCCCCCCCAAGTGTCCCCAGTGCCCCCCAGCCCCTGGTACCCAAATGGGCTGCAGGGAACTCCCTGGCAGCACTGGAGGGGTCAGGAAGCCGGAATTCTTTATCAGCTCGGCCTCACAGCGGATCTCTGCTGGTCCTGCAGCTCGGGGGGCTCTGCCACGGGGAATTTATCCTCCAGAATTATAGATAATCATTAAAACGGGCCTACTATCCAAAACAGAAACACTCCTTCTCCTGTAAATAATTTGCATGGCTCCGCCTCTCGCTGTGATTCCTCTTTGACCTGGAGAATTCCTGAAAAGTGATCTGGAGGTTATTTTTACTCAGTGCCCAAACATCTCACATGCCTGAAGTTTCACTTTTGGCAGGCGCTGCGCCTGTGCTACAGAACTTGTCAAAATCCCCACTGGAGTCCCCTGTATCTCTTTCTCCACTGGTTCCAGACACCTTTATCATCCCGTGGAAATGCTTTTACATCCTTTTAGCAATCTTTAAGCCAGTCTTGAAGCTCTACCCAGCACCTTCAGCCTGTGTGCAAAGTCACGCGATGAAAAGCCAAGCGTCCACAAAGTAGTAATGAAACTTTATTGGAATAAAGGCACAGAGTTTCCACAGCCACAGCCCCAGTGGGGTTTCTCTCTCCAGGTTCCAGAGGGCACAGTCTCCTTTTATCCCAGCCTTCCCCAAACACCCACCCCATGTCCCCCTTGAACCTGGCATTTTCCCACATCGTTCAGAAGTTCAGGCTGCCTGGGTTGTGCCATAGACTTGGTGGGGACCCTTTTCTCCTGCTGCCCTAAAGTTCTGGAGCTCAAACTCTCTGGTGAAGCCTCCTGGGTTCTGTGACAGACTTCCTGTCTGTAGTGAAAGGAATGAGAGAGAGGTGTCCTCACAAACCCCCTGTGGGCCTGCTGGTAGATAAAGCCAGATTCCAGAGGTGACAGAAGCAATGGGTGGCCATAATGCCACGGGAATTCCACAAATGGACGCGGACTGTTGCTCACCCAAGGCCGTGCTAAATTCCTGGACTCAGAGAAAAGGAACAGACACACAGAGAAGAAGAGGGTGGAGGAGAGAATGCACATTACAAGGGGTCTGTATTAGGCAATCTGGGGAGTCTGTACCTCTCAAGTGCCTCAGCCAGTGTGGAAGAGAGAGGGAAATGCAGCCAGGAAATTGGGATAAAGAGGAGGCTTCGTCCTCTGGCAGTTTGAGAGACCCCATGGGAAATGCCCATTGCCTCTCTCCTTATTCAAACAGAGTTACAGGACTCCTCTGTCTCCTTCCTGGACAGAAACCGCTGCTACAACTGACTCAGGCCCGGGTGGGAATGCGCTATGGAAGTTTGATTGAGAACAATACAAAATTCTCCGAGCCGGAGGGGCGGGGCTGGGGGCGTGGCCACCGCCGGAGGGAGCCCCGCCCACGCCGCTGCTGCCGCCTGCTGGCAGCACCCGGAACTGCAGCTGGGGGCGGCGCCCGCGCGCGCTGCTGCCCTCGCGTGGAACATTCCAGAACCGCAACTCCCAGGATGCCCGACTCCCAGAGCTGGAAATGGCGCTGGGAACAGCGGGACAGGGCACTGGGCACAGCGGGACAGGGCACTGGGAACAGCGGGACAGGGCACTGGGAACAGCGGGACAGGGCACTGGGCACAGCGGGACAGGGCACTGGGAACAGCTGGACAGGGCACTGGGAACAGCGGGACAGGGCACTGGGCACAGCGGGACAGGGCACTGGGCACAGCTGGACAGGGCACTGGGAACAGCGGGACAGGGCACTGGGAACAGCTGGACAGGGCACTGGGAACAGCTGGACAGGGCACTGGGAACAGCGGGACAGGGCACTGGGCACAGCTGGACAGGGCACTGGGAACAGCTGGACAGGGCACTGGGCACAGCTGGACAGGGCACTGGGCACAGCGGGACAGGGCACTGGGAACAGCTGGATTCAGTACTGTGAACAGCTGGATAGGGCACTGGGAACTGCTGAGTATGGCACTGGGAACTGCTGGAAATGGCACTGGGAACAGCTGGATAGGGCACTGGGAACTGCTGAGTATGGCACTGGGAACAGCTGGACATGGCACTGGGCAGAGCTGGACACAGCCCTGGGCACAGCGGGACAGGGCACTGGGAACTGCTGAGTATGGCACTGGGCACAGCTGGACAGGGCACTGGGCACAGCTGGACAGGGCACTGGGAACAGCTGGACAGGGCACTGGGCACAGCTGGACAGGGCACTGGGCACAGCTGGACAGGGCACTCCCCATGTCCCTCACTGGGCAGGGCAGAGGGGCTCGGTCACTCCGTGACCTCCTGGCCCTGCTCCTCCTGATGCCCCCTGGACCATCCTGGCCCCAGGCCACACGGCCAGTGCCACCCAACACCCACCAGCACCGCCAGGGCCTCCCCAGAGCTGCTCCAGCAGGACCCCCAGCTGGGGATGGCACTGGGGACTGTCCCCAAACTGGGATGGCACTGGGGACTGTCCCCAAACTGGGATGGCACTGGGGACTGTCCCCCCAAACTGGGATGGCACTGGGGACTGTGCCCAAACTGGGATGGCACTGGGGACTGTGCCCCCCCCAAACTGGGATGGCACTGGGGACTGTCCCCCCTAAACTGGGATGGCACTGGGGACTGTCCCCCCTAAACTGGGATGGCACTGGGGACTGTCCATCCCAAACTGGGATGGCACTGGGGACTGTCCATCCCAAACTGGGATGGCACTGGGGACTGTGCCCCCCCCAAACTGGGATGGCACTGGGGACTGTCCATCCCAAACTGGGATTGCACTGGGGACTGTCCCCCCATCCTGGGTTGATGATGAATTGTATCCCCATTTGTCTGTTTAGCTCAGAAATAAGTTTTCCACCTCTAAGACTGGGTGTGAAAGTGAAGTGGGGAGAAGGAGAAGCAGTGCAATGTCTGAGGTGACTGTTTTCAAAACACAGAGAGTTTTCAGCTTTCCTCCACACACACCCTGTGTTGTCTGCAGTGCAAAGTAGAGAGCTCTCCTTTGCTTTTTCCTAGTTAGGCTTAGATTGGCAACACAAGGGACAGTTGTTCCTGGCTCATCAGGGCAGAGATGCCATTTCTAAGTGGGCACGAGGGGTGGATCTAACCATGGATAGTATTTCTCAGTTTATCCACGGCTGTGAGACGTGTGCTGCCATCAAGCAGGCCAAGCAGGTGAAGCCCCTGTGGTTTGGGGGTGATGGTCCCAGAACAAGCATGGGGAGGCCTGGGGAGGGCTCCATCACACTGCCCAGACACGGCAAGGCAAGCGCTGCCTGCTGACTGTGCTGGAAGCCACCACGGGATGGCTGGAAACCCACCCTGTGCCTCATGCTACTGCCCAGAACACCATCCTGGGCCTGGAAAAGCAGGTCCTTTGGAGGCATGGTACCCCTGAGAGGATTGAGTCAGACAGTGGGACTCATTTCCAGAACAGCCTCATCAGCACCTGGGCCAGGGAACATGGCATTGAGTGTGTGCACCATATCCCCTACCATGCACCAGCTGCAGGCAAAGTGGAGAGGTACAAGGGACTGTTCAAAACCACCTTGAAAGCACTGGGTGGGGGATCTTTCCAAAACTGGGAGCGGCATTTAGCAAAGGCCACTTGGTAAATTAACCCCAACTGCCCCACCCGAGCATCCCTGCCCAGCCCGAGCCCCTGCACACAGCAGATGGAAACAAGGTCCCAGTGGTGCATGTCTGAGGTTTGTTAGGGAAGACAGCTTGGATCAACTCTGCCTCAAGCACAGGCAAACCCCTCCGTGGGGTTGTCTTTGCTCAGGGATCAGGTTGTACATGGTGGATAATGCAGAGAGATGGAACAACACGATGTGTACCACAGGGAGATCTGACTGTGGGGTGAGAACTGTGTGTAAATATCCCTGCTTGCTGAAGGTCACTGCCACTGTCCCTCTAGAGCTGTGCACTGTATAAGTGTGTAGAATACACGTATATATTTTATATGTATGCACGAATATGTGTGTGTGTGGAGCTAGAAGATGTATCAGTGTTGGTAGTATGCTGACCATATGGGGATAAGGGTGGAATGTCCTGGGTTGATGCTGAATTGTATCCCCACTCGTCTGTTTAGCTCAGAAATAAGCTTTGTGCCTTTAAACTGGGTCTGAGAGTGAGGAGGGGAGAAGGAGGAGCGGTGCAATGTCTGAGGCAGTTGTTTTGAAAACACAAAGATCAGAGTTTTCAGCTTTCCTCACACACATCCTGTGCTGTCTGCAGCACGCACAGGGACAGAGCTCTCTTGGCTTTTTCTCAGCTCTTTTGGCTAGCTGAAGCACACAAGTTCTCCAGACTGAGGGTTTTTTTCCTTTCCCTTGGAGCTGTGTGCCCCTGCTCTGCACTAAACCCAGCAGAGCTCTCCCAGGCCTGGCCTGGGCTGGCATTCCCAGAGCCAGGGACTGGCACAGGCTGAGTGAGCCGAGCTGCACCCACGGCAGAGACTTCCTGAATTCCGCATCTCTTGGGAGTGGCAAGAGGCTTTGTTGTTTGGTATTGTTCATTTGCTGTGCTGGGGAGGGCTTTGCCTGTTAAATAAACAGTTCTTTCCGCTTCTCTCCGAGGAAATAGTTTTCCCAAACCAGTTAAGAGAGGGGCTACTTGAATTTGTTTTGTGGGGGAACCACTTGGAGGTTTTCTCTCAAATATACCCTAAAACACAACACCCCCCGGCACTGGTTGAGGGAAAATTTGAGAGAAAACCTACATGGCACTGGGGACTGTGCGTCCAGCTGGGGATGGCACTGGGGACTGTCCCCCACCAAAGTGACATTGGCACTGGGGATTGTCCCCCCAAACTGGGATGGCACTGGGGACTGTCCATCCCAAACTGGGATGGCACTGGGGACTGTGCCCCCAAAATGGGATGGCACTGGGGACTGTCCCCCTAAACTGGGATGGCACTGGGGACTGTGCCCAAACTGGGATGGCACTGGGGACTGTCCCCCTAAACTGGGATGGCACTGGGGACTGTGCCCCCAAACTGGGATGGCACTGGGGACTGTGCCCCCAAACTGGGATGGCACTGGGGACTGTGCCCCAAACTGGGATGGCACTGGGGACTGTGTCCCCAAACTGGGATGGCACTGGGGACTGTCCCCCGTAAACTGGGATGGCACTGGGGACTGTCCCCCAAACAGGGATGGCACTGGGGACTGTCCATCCCAAACTGGGATGGCACTGGGGACTGTCCCCCCCAATTGGGATGCAATTATTTAATAGAATTGTTTTAATACAATTATTTAATAGTTTGGTTTTGATAGCGTTATTTAATAGAATTGATTTGCACAATGGTCTTGGTGGCCACAGTGGCTACAGTGATGTGATGGCCTCATGCCTTGGGACATCTTGGTGGCCATGGTGGTCACAGTGGCCTTGGTGGTTGTAGTGGCCCTGGTGGTCATGGTGGCCACAGTGACCTCGGTGCCCTCAGTGTCCTTGGTTGCCTCGTTTCTCTGGGAGTCCAGGTGGTCTTCACGATCTTGGTGGCCACAGTGACCACAGTGACCTCAGTGACTTCAGTGACCTCGGTGCCCTGGGTGGCTCAGAGCATCCTGGTGGCCACTGCCAGGGCTGTGGTGGCCAGGAGGAGCCCCCCGAGGTGGAAGGGGGCTCTGGGTTGGCTGCCACCTGTGGGACAGAGAGGGGGTCAGGGGGTCCAGGGGGGGTGAGGGGGTTGGGTTTGGCCATAATGGGGGAGTCAGGGGTGACAGGAGAGAGGGGGTCAGGAGGGGACAGGTGACGAGGGGCAGATAGGGGGGGTGCAGGGGCCTGGGAAGCGAGAGAGGTCTTGGTGGACATAGCGGTGACAGGGGAGATGACAGGGGATAATAGGGGTTGCTGTGTGGGGTGCCAGGGGGTGCCACGGGGAGTCCCAGCCCACCCGTGTCCAGCACCCAGGGCCCAGCTCTGTCTGTGGAGAGGATGACGAGGGTCAAACTGCGGGGGGGTTCCTGGCCCTGTCCATGTCCCTGTCCCTGTGCCCCATCCCTGGTGAGTGTCCCTGTCCCCTCTGCCCTATCCTGGCTGTCCCCATCACCCCGGGCTGTCCCCTGTGCTGTCCCCTGTGCTGTCACCTCGCAGCCACTCGCACTCGTAGTTGCTGTGGGTCCCAATGGAGCGGAGCTGGATCCGTGCCTCGCCCCCTTCCTCAGAGGCTTCCATGACTTTGAAGGTCTCGAAGGGCGGGATCAGCACCTCCCGGTATTCAGGATCATAGGCATAATCCTGGATGTTGGCTCCGTGGCACGTGTGCACCTGGAACACCGTGTCTGTGCCGCGTTCCTCGGCCTTCTCTCTGCTCAGCGACGTCGATGCGAATTGACCGAACCGGACCTGCTGGCCACGCTGTGCCTCGAACCGGACGCCCTTCACACCCCGGAACACGGCGTGACACTGCGGAGCCTGAGCCTTCCTCAGCGTCACCACGGCCTGCGTCAGCAGGAAATGCAGCGTTTTGAAGTGGAAATTCTCCCGGTATTCCCGCCTGGAGCTCCCGGCCGTGCGCACGGCCTCGTTGAACTGCCTGTACAGGTGCTTCATGGAGTAGGCCATGACAGCGATGGCCTGGGGTGGGGACAGAGGGGACACAGGGAAGCCCCTTCGCTGCAACTCCTCGTTGGCATTCCTCCAGCCCACGGCAAAGAGAGGATTCTTCTGGAACTCAGTCTGGTTGAGCTCCTTCAGCGCCTTGTTCATGGCAGGGATGCAGTTCTGGTACTGGTCATCAAAGGAGTCTGGGGCCATGTCCAGGGTCACCGCATCGATGGCCACGGTGGCCACGGCCATGGCCAGCAGTGCCAGGGGGTGAGCCAGGAGGGCCATGGAGGGGAGAGGCCACGGGGAGCAGCGTGGACACTGGGGGGACACTGAGGGGACACTGGGGGGACACTGGGGGGACACAGAGGGGACACAGAGGGGACACAGAGGGGACACGATGAGGGTTCCTCAGTGAGGGACTGGGGAGGGCAGTGGGGTCAGCCCAGGGTGAAGGGAGGCACTCCTGGCCACGAGACCCCCAGACATGTCCAGGGTCCCTGGTCCCAAATCCTGTGGTGACTTTTGCCTCCCCAGTGTCCCCCAGCCCTGCAGGGACCCCAATCCCAATCCCACAGTGCCGTGTCCTCCTGATCCCCCCAGAATCCCAATCCTGCTCCCATGATTACAAGACCCTCAGTCCCCCAGGACCCCGACCCAAATCCTGGGGTCACTCCCTGAGCCCCCCACTCTCCCCAGACCCCAATCCCACTCCCAGTCTCCAATTCCTTCAGTGTCACCCCAGAACCCCAACCCAAATCCGGGCACCACCCCCTGCCCCCACAGTGTCCCCTGGAGCCCCCCATGGCCCCAGCCCCACTCCCACCATCCCGTGTGTCCCCCCTCACTGCCCCCCAGGGCACCCCAGGACCCCAATCCCAGACCTGGGACCCCCAGGACCCCAATCCCAGCCCTGGGACTCCCCCAGTGTCCCCCGTGGCCCCAATCCCCATCCCACAGTCCCGTGGGTCCCCCCCAAGTGTCCCCAGTGCCCCCCAGCCCCTGATACCCAAATGGGCTGCAGGGAACTCCCTGGCAGCACTGGAGGGGTCAGGAAGCCGGAATTCTTTATCAGCTCGGCCTCACAGCGGATCTCTGCTGCTCCTGCAGCTCGGGGGGCTCTGCCACAGGGAATTTATCCTCCACAATTATGAATATTCGTTAAATTGGGCTTCTCAGCTCTTAGAACTAAGAGCTACATTTTCTTCGCCACCACTTTTCCCCTAAATACTCTGCGTGGCTCCACCTCCTTTAGGTTCAGGATGTGGGAATCTCAGTGCCCCAATGTGACCTCCCCTCGGACTTTCAATTTCGGCAGGCACTGCTCCTTCTGTTGTGCAGGATTTGTCAAAAACCCCTCCCTGCGCTTCCCTTTGTCTCTTCCTGCACGGGCTGCAGCCTCCTTTGCCCTGCTGGGAACACACTTCTACACAATTTTATATTTCTATTCAATTCATCTTTAATCCCTGCCCAGCCCCTTCAGGGACACTGAAGCTTTCTGTTCTCTCATGTCTCACCCCAGGACCCCAATCCAGGGTCCCGTGCGCCCCCAGAGCCCCCGGTCCCACTCCCCCTGCTCACAGAGCTGCTGTCACACCTCAGATTCCAGATGGGGTCCCCTACCAGGGGACATCCGTGGAGGCCCCCCGAGCCTGGGGGGATCTCTTGGGGGGTGCCTGCGTGACTTCCCTGCCCTGGCTGCTGTGTCAGGAGAAGTCCTGGAGCCCCCAGGAAGGGATCCCCCAACACCAGGAGATACCTGAGCCCTTGTGTGCGTGGCAGCCCAGAAAATCCATTTGCCAGGGATCCCCGGGAGCGTTTCCTCTGTCAGTGATGCCTGCAGGGGATGGCTTTGAATTCAAAGGGTTCTTTTGAAAACCTTGTTCTGTACCAGACCTGACAATTCTGTCCTGCAGACCCTGAGCACCTGAGGCCACAGCCCAGACCCCATCCCACAGCCCAGACCCCATCCCACAGCCCAGACCCCATCCCACAGCCCAGACCCCATCCCACAGCCCAGTCCCCATCCCAGTCCCCCCACTCCCCATCCCTCATCCCACTCCCAATCCCACCATCCCCCAGGGGTTTCCTGGTGCTTTTCTCCTTTACAAATTGCTGCACCAGTTGCTGTGGGCTTGTCCTGGTAACTGGGAGTTACTGATGCATTGTTACTGATACCTTTTACATTTTTGAAATGCAAAAATTCAATTTCTAGTTTGGGACCAAGGACAAACGTTGGGAAAGACTGCCAAGTTTGAGGACTGGATTTAATCATTTATGACTTAACACAGAGTGTGTAATGTTGAGCTGAGGAAATTTCAGTTTTAGCGCCCCGGGGTGTCTCTGTGCCGGCGCTTCTCGGGCAGGGGGCGGCTCTGCCAGCCTCGCCCACCACCACAAGTGGTGCCCGAACAGGGACCCAAACTGGGATGGCACTGGGGACTGTGCCCCCAAACTGGGATGGCACTGGGGACTGTGCCCCAAACTGGGATGGCACTGGGGAATGTCCCCCAAACTGGGATGGCACTGGGGACTGTGCCCCAAACTGGGATGGCACTGGGGACTGTGCCCCAAACTGGGATGGCACTGGGGACTGTCCATCCCAAACTGGGATGGCACTGGGGACTGTGCCCCAAACTGGATGGCATGGGGATGTCCCCAAACTGGGATGGCACTGGGGACTGTCCATCCCAAACTGGGATGGCACTGGGGACTGTCCCCCAAACTGGGATGGCACTGGGGACTGTGCTCCAAACTGGGATGGCAAATGGGGACTGTGCCCCAAACTGGGATGGCATGGGGACTGTGCCCCCAAACTGGATGGAACTGGGGACTGTGCTCCCCAGCTGAGGTGCAATTATTTATTAGATTTGTTTTGATAGATTTTTTAAAAGAATGGCTTTGCACAATGGCCTTGGTGGCCACAGTGGTCACACTGGATGTCGTGTCCTCATTGCTCAGGGAGTCTTGGTTACCTTGGTGGTCACACTGGCCTTGGTGGCCTCAGTGACCACAGTGGTCTTGGTCACCTTGGTGCCCTGGTGGCTCAGAGCATCCCAGTGGCCACTGCCAGGGCTGTGGTGGCCACGAGGAGCCCGCCGAGGTGGAAGGGGGCCCTGGGTTCGCTGCCACCTGTGGGACAAAGAGGGGGTCAGGGGGACCATGGAGGAGGGGGGGGTGAGGGGGTCAGGGAGGTCTGGGGGGTCATGGTGGACTTAGAGGTGACAGTGGGTGACAGGGGGTCCCAGCCCACCTGTGTCCAGCACCCAGGGCCAGTCACCCCAGCACTGTGTGTGGAGGGGAGGGACAGGGTTGGAATAGGGGGGGTCCCTGTCCCTGTCCCTCTCCCTCTTCCTCTCCCTCTCCCTGCCCCTGTGTCCCTGTCCCTGTCCCCCATCCCCAGTGAGTGTCACTGTCCCCTCTGCCTTATCCTGGCTGTCCCCATTGCCCAGTGGTGTCCCCCAGGCTGTCCCCTGTGCTGTCACTGGAATTCTTTATCAGCTCGGCCTCACAGTGGATCTCTGCTGGTCCTGCAGCTCGGGGGGCTCTGCCATAGGGAATTTATCCTCCAGAATTATGAATATTCCTTAAAACGTGTGCCGTAGCTCTTAGAGAAATAGCACTTTTCCCCTAAATAATTTGCATTTTTTCACCATTTACGAAATAGTTTTTATTAACCCAAAGGGTCAGAAAAATGAGGATTTCAGGATGTGGGAATCACTGAGTGCCCCAATATCCCAGATGGCCTCACTTAGAACTTCTGCTTTCAGCAGCTGCTGCTCCCAAAGTCTCCCCCAGGGCGACCTTTGATTTGTTCTGAGGAAGGACACGCATCCTGCCCCTCAAGGACCGACCTGGTGTCCACAGCTCCTGTGGAGCTGCCAGATTTGAACAAAACCCTCTGAGCTTTTTGTGTGCCAAGAACAACGCCGGGCCCTGGGAGTCCGGGATCAGGAGGAGGGGGAGGAAAGCACCAGGAAACCCCTGGGGATGGGTGGGGAGTGGGGGGACTGGGATGGGGAGTGGGTGTGGGATGGGGACTGGGATGGGGAGTGGGGAGTGGGCTGTGGGATGGGGAGTGGGCTGTGGGATGGGGTCTGGGCTGTGGGATGGGGTCTGGGCTGTGGGATGGGGTCTGGGCTGTGGGATGGGGTCTGGGCTGTGGCCTCAGGTGCTCAGGGTCTGCAGGACAGAATTGTCAGGTCTGGTACAGAACAAGGTTTTCAAAAGAACCCTTTGAATTCAAAGCCATCCCCTGCAGGCATCACTGACAGAGGAAACGCTCCCGGGGATCCCTGGCAAATGGATTTTCTGGGCTGCCACGCACACAAGGGCTCAGGTATCTCCTGGTGTTGGGGGATCCCTTCCTGGGGGCTCCAGGACTTCTCCTGACACAGCAGCCAGGGCAGGGAAGTCACGCAGGCACCCCCCAAGAGATCCCCCCAGGCTCGGGGGCCTCCACGGATGTCCCCTGGTAGGGGACCCCATCTGGAATCTGAGGTGTGACAGCAGCTCTGTGAGCAGGGGGAGTGGGACCGGGGGGCTCTGGGGGCACACGGGACCCTGGACTGGGGTCCTGGGGTGAGACATGAGAGAACAGAAAGCTTCAGTGTCCCTGAAGGGGCTGGGCTTAAAGATGAACTGAGAAAAACCATAAAAGTGTGTTCCCAGCAGAGCAAAGGAGGCTGCAGCCCGTGCAGGAAGAGACAAAGAGAGCCGCAGCGAGGGGTTTCTGACAAGTTCTGAGCCACAGAAGGAGCAGTGCCTGCCCAAAGCATAAGGTCGAGGGGAGGTCACACATTGGGCCACTGAGTCAAACCCACATCCTGAACCAAAAATATGAGGAGCCATGTAAACTATTTAGGGGAACAGTGCTGTTTGTCAAGAAGCCAAATTTAATGAATATTCATATCTGTGGTGGATAAATTCCCCGTGACAGAGCCCCCCGAGCTGCAGGAGCAGCAGAGATCCGCTGTGAGGCCGAGCTGATAAAGAATTCCAGCTTTCTGACCCCTCCAGTGCTGCCAGGGAGTTCCCTGCAGCCCATTTGGGTACCAGGGGCTGGGGGGCACTGGGGACACTTGGGGGGGACCCACGGGACTGTGGGATGGGGATTGGGGCCACGGGGACACTGGGGAGTCCCAGGGCTGGATTGGGTCCTGGGGGTCCCAGGGCTGATGGGGTCCTGGGGGTCCCAGGGCTGATTGGGGTCCTGGGGTCCAGGGCTGGAGGGCTGGGGTCCCAGGCTGATTGGGGTCCTGGGGGTCCCAGGGCTGGGATTGGGGTCCTGGGGTCCCAGGCGGGATTGGGGTCCTGGGGGTCCCAGGGCTGGGATTGGGGTCCTGGGGGGGGGTCCAGGGCAGGGATTGGGGTCTGGGGGGTCCAGGGCTGGGGGGCCTGGGGTGCCCTGGGGGGGTGTGGGGGAACACACGGGATGGTGGGAGTGGGGCTGGGGCCATGGGGGGCTCCAGGGGACACTGTGGGGGCAGGGGTGGTGCCCGGATTTGGGTTGGGGTTCTGGGGTGACACCGAGGGAATTGGGGATGTGAGTGGGATTGGGTCTAGGGAGAGTGGGGGACTCAGGGAGCGACCCCAGGATTTGGGTCGGGGTCCTGGGGGTGTGAGGGTCTTGTAATCATGGGAGCAGGATTGGGATTCTGGGGGATCAGGAGGACACGGCACTGTGGATTGGGATGGGTCCTGCAGGGCTGGGGGACACTGGGGAGGCAAAAGTCACCCCAGGATTTGGGATCAGGGACCCTGGACATGTCTGGGGTCTCGTGGCCAGGAGTGCCTCCCTTCACCCTGGGCTGACCCCACTGCCCTCCCAGTCCCTCACTGAGGAACCCTCATCGTGTCCCCTCTGTGTCCCCTCTGTGTCCCCTCTGTGTCCCCCCAGTGTCCCCCCAGTGTCCCCTCAGTGTCCCCTCAGTGTCCCCCCAGTGTCCACGCTGCTCCCCGTGGCCTCTCCCCTCCATGGCCCTCCTGGCTCACCCCCTGGCACTGCTGGCCATGGCCGTGGCCACCGTGGCCATCGATGTGGTGACCCTGGACATGGCCCTGAAGTCTTTTGATGACCAGTACCAGAACTGCATCCCTGCCATGAACAAGGCACTGGAGGAGCTCAACCAGACTGAGTTCCAGAAGAATCCTGAGTTTGCCTTCGGCTGGGCTCAGGCTGTGGAAGAGTTGCCAAAGCGGGTGTCCAGTGTGGCCCCTCTGTCCCCACCCCAGGCCATCGCTGTCATGGCCTACTCCATGGGTAACCTGTATGAGAAATTCAACAGGGCTGTGCGCACGGCCGGGAACTCCAGCCAGGAATACCAGGAGAATTTCCACTTCAAAACGCTGCATTTCCTGCTGACGCAGGCCGTGGTGACGCTGAGGAAGGCTCAGGCTCCGCAGTGTCACGCCGTGTTCCGGGGTGTGAAGGGCGTCCGGTTCGAGGCACAGCGTGGCCAGCAGGTCCGGTTCGGTCAATTCGCATCGACGTCGCTGAGCAGAGAGAAGGCCGAGGAACGCGGCACAGACACGGTGTTCCAGGTGCACACGTGCCACGGAGCCATCATCCAATGTTATGCCTATGATTGTAATAACCGGGAGGTGCTGATCCCGCCCTTCGAGACCTTCGAGGTCACCGAAGTCACCAAGGAAGGGGGCGAGGCACGGATCCAGCTCCGCTCCATTGGGACCCACAGCAACTACAACTGCGAGTGGCTGCGAGGTGACAGCACAGGGGACAGCCCGGGGTGATGGGGACAGCCAGGGTAGGGCAGAGGGGACAGTGACACTCACCGAGGATGGGGACAGGGATGGGGACCTCCCCTTTCCAACCCTTTCCCTCCCATCCACAGACAATGCCGGGGTGTTGTGTGCTGGATATGGGTGGGCTGGAACCTTCCATGTCACCCCCTGGCACCCCTAAGCCCACCATGACCCCCTGACCTCCCTCGCCCCTGACACGACCCCCCCCAATCACCTGTCCCCTCCTGACCCCCTCTCTCCTGTCACCCCTGACCCCCCCATTATGTCCAACCCCAACACCCTTACCCCTCATGATCCCCCTGACCCCCTCTTTGTCCCACAGGTGGCAGCGAACCCAGGGCCCCCTTCCACCTCGGCGGGCTCCTCCTGGCCACCACAGCCCTGGCAGTGGCCACGGGATGCTCTGAGCCACCAGGGCACCGAGCTGACCAAGACCACTGTGGTCACTGAGGCCACCAAGGCCAGTGTGACACCAAGGTAACCAAGACTCCCTGAGCAACGAGGACACGACATCCAGTGTGACCACTGTGGCCACCAAGGCCATTGTGCAAAGCCATTCTTTTAAAAAATCTATCAAAACAATCTAATAAATAATTGCATCCTCAGCTGGGGAGGCACAGTCCCCAGTTCCATCCCAGTTTGGGATGGACAGTCCCAGTGCCATCCCAGTTTAGGTTGGACAGTCCCCAGTGCCATCCCAGTTTGGGGGCACAGTCCCCAGTGCCATCCCAGTTTGGGGCACGTCCAGTGCATCCAGTTTGGGGCACAGTCCCCAGTGCCATCCCAGTTTGGGATGGACAGTCCCCAGTGCCATCCCAGTTTGAGGGGACAGTCCCCAGTGCATCCAGTTGGTGGACAGTCCCAGTGCCATCCCAGTTTGGGGGCACAGTCCCCAGTGCCATCCCAGTTTGGGGGACAGTCCCCAGTGCCATCCCAGTTTGGGGGCACAGTCCCCAGTGCCATCCCAGTTTGGGGGGACAGTCCCCAGTGCCATCCCAGTTTGGGGGCACAGTCCCAGTGCCATCCCAGTTTGGGGCACAGTCCCCAGTGCCATCCCAGTTTGGGGGCACAGTCCCCAGTGCCATCCCAGTTTGGGGCACAGTCCCCAGTGCCATCCCAGTTTGGGGGGACAGTCCCCAGTGCCATCCCAGTTTGGGGCACAGTCCCCAGTGCCATCCCAGTTTGGGTCCCTGTTCGGGCACCACTTGTGGTGGTGGGCGAGGCTGGCAGAGCCGCCCCCTGCCCCGAGAAGCGCCGGCACAGAGACACCCCGGGACACACGGGCACGGCTCGCCTCGGCCACAGGGACTTCAGCTCTGCCGGGATCTCAGCCTCGGGCAGCGCGCAGGAAGGGACAGGAGTCTCGTGAGGGGTTCTGCAGAGAAGGTTTTTATTTTTCTATCCACAAAGGGCTCCAGGGATGGAGAACTGCGAGCGAGCGCTGAGGGAGCACGGGTTCTATGGGAAAGGCAGGGGGCGGGGCAGAGCAGCAGAACCAATCGGCTGAGGACTCCAGGGCAGAGCAAAGGGGAAGGGCCAATGGGATACAAAGAATCTGCATAAAGCAGTGAGGCATGCTGGGAGGAACTTGTTCCTCACCAGGACCTCGGAGGTGAGCGGCCAAGGGCGCTTCCTCCAGGGGAGGGACGTGGACTCTTCCCAGTTGTCCCAGCGGCCTCCACAGCCTGGGGCCAGGATGGTCCAGGGGGCAACAGGAGGAGCAGGGCCAGGAGGTCAGGGAGTGACCGAGCCCCTCTGCCCTGCCCAGTGAGGGACATGGGGAGTGCCCTGTCCAGTTGCCCAGTGCCCTGTCAGCTGTGCCCGTGCCGTCCAGCGTGCTGCCCGTGTCCAGCTGTGCCCGTGCCGTCGCTGTGCCAGTGCGTGTCAGCGTGCCGGTGCCCTGTCCAGCTGTGCCCAGTGCCCTGTCCAGCTGTGCCGTGCTGTCCACTGTGCCCCTGCGTGTCCACGTCCGGCGTCCAGCTGTCCCAGTGCCCTGTCCAGCTTTCCAGTGCCATTCCAGCAGTTCAGTGCCCTGTCCAGCTGTCCCAGTGCCATTTCAGCAGTTCCCAGTGCCCTGTCCAGCTGTTCCCAGTGCCGTGTCCAGGTGTTCCCGTGCCCTGTCCAGCTGTGCCCAGTGCCCTGTCCAGCTGTTCCCAGTGCCTGCCACTGTGCCAGTGCCTGTCCAGCTGTGCCCAGTGCCCTGTCCAGCTCTGCCCAGTGCTGTTCCACTGTCCCAGTACCTGTCAGCTGTGCCCAGTGCCCTGTCCAGCCTGCCCAGTGCCTGTCCAGCTGCCCTGCCTGTCCAGCTGTTCCCAGTGCCCTGTCCAGCTGTTCCCAGTGCCATTTCCAGCAGTTCCCAGTGCCCTGTCCAGCTGTGCCCAGTGCCCTGTCCAGCTGTGCCCAGTGCCATGTCCAGCTGTTCCCAGCGCCATTTCCAGCAGTTCCCAGTGCCCTGTCCACCTATTCCCAGTGCCCTGTCCCGTTCTGGGCTCCTCAGGACTGGACACCCCTGGAGCTCCTGGAGGCCAGCACGGGTGATGACACCAGGGACATTTCTGTCACAAGGAGACAAATGACAGAGAGAATGGAAATTCTCCATTCCCTGACGGTGCCGGGCAGAGCCTGGAGATGACCTGGCAGAAATGATAACAGGATGGAGAGCTTTGCACAGCAGAGGATAAACGAGGCTGGAGCCTGTGCAGGAACAGACAAAGGGAACTGCAGCGAGGGGTTTTTGGCAAGTTCTGGGACACAGAAGGAGCCACGCCTGCCCAAAGCCAAAGTGTGAGGGTGGGCCACACTGGGGCACTGAGTGAAACCCACACCCTGAACCTAAAGGAGGTGGAGCCATGCAGATTATTTAGGGGAAAGTGGTGTTTCTCCGAGAGATAAGAAGCCAAATTTAACGAATGTTTGTATTTCTGGAGGATAAATTCCCTGTGGCAGAGCCCCCCGAGCTGCAGGAGCAGCAGAGATCGGTACCAGGGGCTGGGGGGCACTGGGGACACGTGGGGGGACCCACGGGACTGTGGGATGGGGATTGGGGCCACGGGGGACACTGGGGAGTCCCAGGGCTGGGATTGGGGTCCTGGGGGCTCCCAGGGCTGGGATTGGGGTCCTGGGGGGGGGTCCCAGGGCAGGGATTGGGGTCCTGGGGGAGTCCCAGGGCTGGGATTGGGGTCCTGGGGTGCCCTGGGGGGCAGTGAGGGGGGACACACGGGATGGTGGGAGTGGGGCTGGGGCCATGGGGGGCTCCAGGGGACACTGTGGGGGCAGGGAGTGGTGCCTGGATTTGGGTTGGGGTTCTGGGGTGATACTGAAGGAATTGGGGACTGTGAGTGGGATTGGGGTCTGGGGAGAGTGGGGGACTCAGGGAGTGACCCCAGGATTTGGGTCGGGGTCCTGGGGGGCTGAGGGTCTTGTAATCATGGGAGCAGGATTGGGATTCTGGGGGGATCAGGAGGACACGGCACTGTGGGATTGGGATTGGGGTCCCTGCAGGGCTGGGGGACACTGGGGAGGCAAAAGTCACCCAGGATTTGGGATCAGGGACCCTGGACATGTCTGGGGGTCTCGTGGCCAGGAGTGCCTCCCTTCACCCTGGGCTGACCCCACTGCCCTCCCCAGTCCCTCACTGAGGAACCCTCATCGTGTCCCCTCTGTGTCCCCTCTGTGTCCCCTCTGTGTCCCCTCTGTGTCCCCCCAGTGTCCCCCCAGTGTCCCCCCAGTGTCCCCGCTGCTCTCCGTGGCCTCTCCCCTCCATGGCCCTCCTGGCTCACCCCCTGGCACTGCTGGCCATGGCCGTGGCCACCGTGGCCATCGATGCGGTGACCCTGGACATGGCCCCAGACTCCTTTGATGACCAGTACCAGAACTGCATCCCTGCCATGAACAAGGCGCTGAAGGAGCTCAACCAGACTGATTTCCAGAAGAATCCTCTCTTTGCCGTGGGCTGGAGGAATGCCAACGAGGAGTTGCAGAGAAGGGGCTTCCCTGTGTCCCCTCTGTCCCCACCCCAGGCCATCGCTGTCATGGCCTACTCCATGAAGCACCTGTACAGGCAGTTCAACGAGGCCGTGCGCACGGCCGGGAGCTCCAGGCGGGAATACCGGGAGAATTTCCACTTCAAAACGCTGCATTTCCTGCTGACGCAGGCCGTGGTGACGCTGAGGAAGGCTCAGGCTCCGCAGTGTCACGCCGTGTTCCGGGTGTGAAGGGCGTCCGGTTCGAGGCACAGCGTGGCCAGCAGGTCCGGTTCGGTCAATTCGCATCGACGTCGCTGCGCAGAGAGAAGGCCGAGGAACGCGGCACAGACACGGTGTTCCAGGTGCACACGTGCCACGGAGCCAACATCCAGGATTATGCCTATGATCCTGAATACCGGGAGGTGCTGATCCCGCCCTTCGAGACCTTCAAAGTCATGGAAGCCTCTGAGGAAGGGGGCGAGGCACGGATCCAGCTCCGCTCCATTGGGACCCACAGCAACTACGAGTGCGAGTGGCTGCGAGGTGACAGCACAGGGGACAGCACAGGGGACAGCCCGGGGTGATGGGGACAGCCAGGATAGGGCAGAGGGGACAGGGACACTCACTGGGGATGGGCACAGGGAGGGACAGGGACACAGGGGCAGGGACAGGGACAGAGGGACAGCGATAGGGAGAGGGACAGGGAGAGGGAGCTCCCCATTCCAGCCCTGTCCCTCCACAGACAGAGCTGGGCCCTGGGTGCTGGACACGGGTGGGCTGGGACCCTCCACGCCACCCCCTGGCACCCCCTGGCACCCCTAAGCCCACCATGAGCCCCCTGACCCCCTCTTTGTCCCACAGGTGGCAGCAAACCCAGGGCCCCCTTCCACCTCGGGGGGCTCCTCCTGGCCACCACAGCCCTGGCAGTGGCCACCGGGATGCTCTGAGCCACCGAGGCCACCGAGGCCACCGTGACCACGAGGCCACCAAGGCCATTGTACAAAGCAATTCCATGAAATAATTGTATCTAAGCAATTCCATTAACTAATCCTCTCAATCAATTTCTATTCACTAACTCTGTCAGAGGCAATCTATGGAATGATTGCATCCCCGGCTGGGGGGACAGTCCCCAGGGCCGTGTCCAGCTCTGGGCTCTTCTGCACCCAATCCTGTGCTCAGGGATGACGCTGCCTGAGCCGGCAGCTTGGACCAGGTGCCCACGCTGGGCCCTTCCACATCCGCCTGTTCTGGCATTTTGGGGAATTTGGGGGTTTGGGGTTCTGGGATTTGGGGATTTTGGGGTTCTAGGATTTTGAGATTCCAGGATTTTTTTATTTTGGGGTTCTGGGGTTCCAGGATTTTGGGGTTCTGGGATTATGAGATTCCAGGATTTTTTTTTATTTTGGGGTTCTGGGATTATGAGATTCCAGGATTTGGGGATTTTGTGATTCCGGGATTTTGGGATTTTGGGGATTTTGGAGTTCTGGGATTATGAGATTCCAGGATTTTGGTATTTTGGGGGTTCCGGGATTATGAGAGTCCAGGATTTTGGTATTTTGGGGTTCCGGGATTATGAGAGTCCAGGATTTTGGTATTTTGGGGTTCCGGGATTATGAGAGTCCAGGATTTGAGGATTTTCAGGTTCCGGGGTTTGGGGATTCTGGGAGTTGCAATTCCGGCACGTTCCACCCGAGGGCAGCAGCGAGCGCCCCCAGCTGCAGTTCCGGGTGCCCCCAGCAGGCGGCAGCAGGAGCTGGTGGCGCTGCCGAGCGCCCGGCGCGGGACAGGAACGGTTCGGGCTGGAGCGAGCGGGCCCGTGCGGGGCCAACTGCGGGACAGGGACACCTGCCGGGCCGGGCTGCTGCCGGGCCAGCGCTGCGGGACAGGGACACCTGCCCGGGCCGGGCTGCTGCCGGGGCCAGCGCTGCGGGACAGGGACACCTGCCCGGGCCGGGCTGCTGCCGGGGCCAGCGCTGCGGGACAGGGACACCTGCCCGGGCCGGGCTGCTGCCGGGGCCAGCGCTGCGGGACAGGGACACCTGCCCGGGCCGGGCTGCTGCCGGGGCTCTGTGTGCACCCCATGTCCTCCAGGCATTGCGGACACGGGGACAGGGGACAGTCAGGACAGGAGCACCCCCAGAGCTGTGGACCGGGGACAGCGTTGGGAGCCCAGGACTGTGGGACACAGGGACAGCCCAGGATTGTGGGACACCGGGACAGCCCCAGGATTGTGGGACACAGGGACAGCCCAGGATTGTCGGACACAGCAACAGCCCCAGATTGTGGGACACCGGGACAGCCCCAGGATTGTGGGACACAGGGACAGCCCCAGGATTGTGGGACACAGCGACAGCCCCAGGATTGTCGGACACAGCGACAGCCCCAGGATTGTGGACACAGCGACAGCCCCAGGATTGTGGGACACAGGGACAGCCCAGGATTGTCGGACACAGGACAGCCCCGGGATTGTCGGACACCGGGACAGCCCCAGGATTGTGGGACACCGGGACAGCCCCGGGGATCCCTGCGTGTGACACACACGAGGCCTCGGGGGTGGGACAGCGACAGCAGCGACACGACAGGTGCTGGGGAGGGATTTACAAAAATAACCAAAGGAGGCAGCGGGGTGGAATCCTGAGAGCAGCAGGAGGAGGAGAAGCTGCCAGGGCAGATGGGAAACCAGGGACAGGGGACAGGGAGGGATCTGGGGAGCCCCGGGACAGGGGACAAAGGGACCTGGAGAGCCCTGGGACAGGGGACAGAGGGACCCGGGACAGGGAGGGATCTGGGGGGACCCGGGACAGGGCCAGACGGGTGGGAGACAGAGCTGGGATGTTGCACACCCCCCACACTCCTCTGTGATGTCAGAAACGCCCCCAGACCCCAAGCAGCAGCACTTGTGCCGAGCTCCTCCCCAGCTTATCAGGAACAGTCTGCTCCCAGGAATTCCCAGGATTACGAACTCCTCCTTTAACAAACAGCCCGGGAATTCATTTTTCTTGCCTGAAGAGCAACCCAAGTGGAACTGATTGCTCCAAGTGAGACCCTGAGCTGAGCCCTGAGCCTGAGCCCTGAGCCTGAGCCCTGAGCTGAGCCCTGAGCTGAGCCTGAGCCCTGAGGAGCCCTGACTGAGCCCTGAGCTGACCCTGAGCCTGAGCTGAGCCCTGAGCCCTGAGCCTGAGCCTGAGCCTGAGCCCTGAGCTGAGCCCTGAGCCTGAGCCTGAGCCTGAGCCTGAGCCTGAGCTGAGCCCTGAGCCTGAGCCCTGAGCTGAGCCCTGAGCCCTGACTGAGCCTGAGCCCTGAGCTGAGCCCTGAGCCCTGAGCTGAGCCCTGAGCCCTGAGCCCTGACTGACCTGAGCCCTGAGCCTGAGCCCTGAGCTGAGCCTGAGCTGAGCCCTGAGCCCTGATAGCCCTGAGCCCTGAGCCCTGAGCCTGAGCCTGAGCCTGAGCTGAGCCCTGAGCCCGAGCCCTGAGCCCTGACGCCTGAGCCGCTGAGCTGAGCCCTGAGCCCTGACCTGAGCCTGAGCTGAGCCCTGAGCCTGAGCTGAGCCCTGAGCTGAGCCCTGAGCCCTGAGCCCTGAGCTGGCCCTGAGCCCTGAGCCCTGAGCTGAGCCCTGAGCCTGAGCGATCTGAGCCTCTTTACTCCTGAGCCCAGGGACCCTAGGACCCTGTACCTGCACCTGAGCCACGCCCTGAGCCCTCTGACCCAGAACTTCTGAGTCTGGAGCTTTGCTTGACCTCCGAACCCAGGATGTTCTCCAGTACAACCTAGATCCTGGGCACACCCCGTGCTCTGCCAATTTTAAACCTGAGTTTTATGCAACTGAGTTGATTTAGGTTGCACATTATATTCCTCTCTCTGTGTGCTTCAACCACTGTGTAAGTACCAGAGAGAGCTTTGGCCAGGAACCTTTTGCTTTGATCTGAAACCTGCTTCTGCTGATGCCTCTGCTGCTGCTTCTCTAAGTGACCTTAAGACTCTGGTGCTACAAAACATTAAATGACAATTTATAACCATTAAACGTTTTGTGTCTATGAGCAACACCCTCCGCTGTTTGTGGCAGTGCCAACCCGCGGTTCACATCTGGGAATTTGTGACCACATGCTGCTAAATTTAATGATTTTTGCAAATTGTCTCTTCTCATTATTGAGGTGTTAAAAATTTCATCCGTAAGGAAATTCCTGAGTTCTTTTAAAGCTGAAATGTTTCAGTGACATTTCCATGAGTTGTAGATGCAGCAGGGCAGGGAGCTCTGTGTGGGAGCAGGCAATAGTGAGAGGAAAATCTTTAAAATTTGCCTGATTTACTACAGATTTTAAAATCCGTGCATTTCTTGTGAAGCATGAGAAGGGTTCCTTAGTTGTGTTGCTGAGCTTTTGTTCTTCATTGCAGCTGGGGTGGCAAAGGCTGTGGCCAAAGGAATTGTGGAATCTTCTCATCTGAACCTCCTAAATATTTTAAATTACTGGAAGATTTGTCAGCTGGCAGGGCATGGTTTTCACTGAAAAATACTTGGCAGAGGTGTTATTTCAGTGAAGGAATTTCAAGCAAAACACAGTTCCAGGGTTTTTCATCACAGCACATGAAATGGTCCAGCCTGATGATTCCAGCATCTGTCCCTGGCAGGATGAGCAAGGGATGCCAGGATCCCAGGATGCTGGGTCTACAGCAGCTGGGATTTGGGATGCAGGGATTTGCATCCCCAAATCCTTGCATCCTCAAATCCCTGCACCCCCAAACCCCTGCGCCCTCAAATCCCAGCATTCCCAAATCCCTGCATTCCCAAATCCCTGCATCCCCAAATCCCAGCATTCCCAAATCGTGGCATTCCCAAACCCCTGCACCCCAAATCCCTGCACCCCAAATCCCAGCATTCCCCAATCCCTGTCCCCCAAGCCCCAGCTGCCACGCACGCCCCGCGCCCCTCCACGGTGGGAATCCCTCATCGTGGCTCAGCTGCAGCCCGGGAGAATCCCGCAGGCTCTGCCGCGGGACACCCGAGCCCGGCAGCAGCGCCGGGGCAGGCTCGGAATTCCCGCGGCAGCTCCGCGGGATCGTTGGATCGTTCCCTGCAGCCTCCCGGCTCGGCTCAGCTCCTCCGCGCCCGCGCTCCTCCCAGCTCCGCCAGTGCGGGACAGGAGCCCCCGGGGGTGACCCCTGCCCTTGGGGCCCCTCCTGCCCCGCTGCTCCTGTCCCGCGTGTTCCTGCCCCGCTGCTCCTGTCCCGCAGCTCCTGACCCGCAGCTCCTGCCCCGCGTGTTCCTGCCCCGCAGCTCCTGTCCCCGGTGCGGCCGGGGCTGGGCAGGGGCACCGCGGGCCCTCCCCGGGGCCAGCCCGGCTCCTCGGGGGCCAGAGCAGAGCCAGAGCCAGAGCCAGAGCCAGAGCCAGAGCCAGAGCCAGAGCCAGAGCAGAGCCAGAGCCAGAGCCAGAGCCAGAGCCAGAGCCAGAAGCCAGAGCCACAGAGCCAGAGCAGAGCCAAGCCAAGCCAGAGCCAGAGCCAGAGCCAGAGCCAGAGCAGCAGAGCCAGAGCAGAGCCAAGAGCCAGAGCAGAGCCAGAGAGCCAGAGCAGAGCAGAGCCAGAGCCAGAGCCAGAGCAGAGCCAGAGCCAGCGCAGAGCAGAGCCAGAGCAGAGCCAAAAGCAGAGCCAGAGCAGAGCCAGAGCAGGAGCCAGAGCCAGAGCAGAGCCAGAGCCAGAGCAGAGCAGAGCAGAGCAGAGCCGAGCAGAGCCAGAGCAGAGCCAGAGCAGAGCCAGAGCAGAGCAGAGCCAGAGCAGAGCCAGAGCCAGAGCCAGAGGCCAGAGCCAGCAGGCAGAGCAGGCAGAGCAGAGCCGAGCAGAGCCAGAGCAGAGCCAGAGCAGCAGAGCGAGAGCAGAGCCAGAGCCAGAGCAGAGCCAGAGCAGAGCCAGAGCAGAGCAGAGCAGAGCCAGAGCCAGAGCAGAGCAGAGCAGCAGAGCCAGAGCCAGAGCAGAGCCAGAGCAGGCCAGAGCCAGAGCAGAGCCGGCAGGCAGAGCCAGAGCCAGAGCAGAGCCAGGCGAGCAGCAAGAGCCAGCAGAGCCGAAGCCAGAGCAGAGCCAGAGCAGAGCCAGAGCAGAGCCAGAGCACAGAGCAGCAGGCCAGAGCCAGAGCAGAGCCGAGCAAGCAGCCAAGAGCCAGAGCAGGCAGAGAGCCAGAGCCAGAGAGCAGACCAGAGCAGAGCAGAGCAGAGCCAGAGCCAGAGCAGAGCCAGAGCAGAGCCAGAGAGACCAGAGCAAAGCCAGAGCCAGAGGCAGAGCCAGAGCAGAGCCAGGGAGCAGAGCCAAGCCAGAGCAAGCCAGAGCAGAGCCAGAAGCAGAGCAGAGCAGAGCAGAGCCAGAGCAGAGCACAGAGCAGAGCCAGAGCCGAGCAGAGCCAGAGCAGAGGCAGAGCAGACCAGAGCCAGAGCAGAGCCAGAGGCAGAGCCAGAGCCAGAGCCAGGCAGAGCCAGAGCCAGAGCCAGAGCCGAGCCAGAGCCAGAGCCAGCAGAGCCAGAGCCAGAGCCAGAGCCAGAGCAGAGCCAGGCAGAGCAGAGCCAGAGCAGAGCAGAGCAGAGCCAGAGCAGCAGAGCAGAGCCAGAGCCAGAGCAGAGCCAGAGCCAGAGCCAGAGCAGACAGAGCCAGAGCAGAGCCAGAGCAGAAGCAGAGCAGAGCCAGAGCACAGAGCGAGAGCCAGAGCCAGAGCCAGAGCAGAGCCAGAGCCAGAGCCAGAGCAGAGCCAGGAAGCCAGAGCGAGCCAGAGCCAGAGCCAGAGCCAGAGCCAGAGCAGAGCAGAGCAGGCCAGAGCCAGAGCAGAGCCAGAGCCAGCGAGCAGAGCCGAGCAAGCAGAGCCAGAGCAGAGCCAGAGAGAGCAGAGCAGAGAGAGCAGAGCCAGAGCCAGAGCAGAGCCAGGCAGAGCCAGAGCAGAGCAGAGCCAGAGCCAGAGCAGAGCCAGAGCAGAGCAGAGCCAAGCAAGCCAGAGCAGAGCAGAGCAGAGCAGAGCCAGAGCCAAGCCAGAGCAGAGCCAGAGCAGACAGAGGCAGAGCCAACAGAGCAGAGCCAGAGCGAGCCAGAGCGAGCAGAGCAGAGCAGAGCCAGAGCAGAGCAGAGCCAGAGCAGAGCAGACAAGCCAGAGCAGAGCAGAGCAGAGCAGGCCAGAGCAGAGCAAGCGAGCAGAGCAGAGCAGAGCCAGCAGAGCCAAAGCAGCAGAGCGCAGAGCCAGAGCAGAGCCAGAGCAGAGCAAGCCGAGCAGAGCCAGCAAGCAGACCAAGCAGAGCAGAGCAGAGCAGAGCAGAGCCAGCAGAGCCAAGCAGAGCAGAGCAGAGCGAGCCGAGCAGAGCCAAGCAGAGCCAACAGAGCCAGACAAGCCAAGCAGACCAAGCAAGCCAGACAAGCGAGCCAGGCAGAGCCAGAGCAGACAGAGCAGACAACAGAGCAAGCAGAGCAGCCAGAGCAGCAGCCAAGCAGACAGCCAAGAGAGACCAGAGCACAGCCAGACAAGCCACAGCAACAGCCAGAGCAGAGCAGAGAGCCAGAGAGAGCCAGAGCAGAGCCAAGCGAGCCAAGCAGAGCAGCCAAGCAGAAAGCAGCGAAGCGGCAGGCAAGCAGACAGAGCCAGAGCAGAGAGAGCAGGCAAGCAAGCCAGCAGCAAGAGCAAAGCAGCACACAGAGCAGACAGCAAGCAGCCGAGGCAGAGCCAGACAGAGCGAGCAGGCAGACCAGCACAGAGCAGAGCAGAGCGACAAGAGCGAGCCGAGCCAGCGAAGCGAGCGCAGCAGAGCGAAAGCAGCAGAGCAACAGAGCAGCCGCGGAGCCGCAGCCAGCAACAGGCAACCGACAGGAGCCAGCCAGACAGCAGCACGCAGGCAAGCCAGCAGGCAGCGCCGGCAGACAGACGCAGGAAGCCCAGAGCCAGGCGGCAGAGCCAGCACCGAGCCCAGACGAGCAGAGCCGGCAGAGCCAGCGAGCAGAGCAGGCCAGAGCCAGAGCAGAGCCAGAGCAGAGCCAGAGCAGAGCAGGCAGAGCCGAGCCAGAGAGAGCAGAGCCAGAGCAGAGCCAGAGCAGAGCCAGAGCAGAGCAGCAGAGCGAGCAGAGCAGAGCAGAGCAGAGCCAGAGCAAGGGGCCAGAGCAGAGCCAGAGCAGAGCAGAGCCAGAGCAGAGCAGAGCAGCAGAGCAGAGCCAGGCAGAGCCAGACAGCAGAGCCAGAGCAGAGCCAGAGCCAGAGCCAGAGCCAGAGCAGAGCCAGAGCAGAGCCAGAGCAAGCCAGAGCCAGAGCAGAGCCAGAGCCAAGCCAGAGCAGAGCCAGAGCAGAGCCAGAGCCAGAGCAGAGCCAGAGCCAGACCAGAGCCAGAGCAGAGCCAGAGCAGACCCAGAGCCAGAGCCAGAGCCAGAGCCAGAGCCAGAGCAGAGCCAGAGCAGAGAGCCAGAGCCAGAGCAGAGCCAGAGCCAGAGCAGAGCCAGAGCCAGAGCCAGAGCCAGAGCAGAGCCAGAGCCAGAGCAGAGCCAGAGCCAGAGCAGAGCCAGAGCCAGAGCAGAGCCAGAGCCAGAGCACAGAGCAGAGCCAGAGCAGAGCCAGAGCAGAGCCAGAGCCAGAGCCAGAGCCAGAGCAAGCAGCGCAGAGCAGAGCCAGAGCCAGAGCCAGAGCAGAGCCAGAGCAGAGCCAGAGCAGAGCCAGAGCCAGAGCCAGAGCAGAGCCAGAGCAGAGCCAGAGCCAGAGCCAGAGCCAGAGCCAGAGCCAGAGCCAGAGCCAGAGCCAGAGCCAGAGCCAGAGCCAGAGCAGAGCCAGAGCCAGAGCCAGAGCCAGAGCCAGAGCCAGAGCCAGAGCCAGAGCCAGCCCTGAGCCAGCCCTGGCCATCCCTGGTCCAGTGCAGATCCAGTCCTGCACTAGCCTGGGACAGAGAGGTGCCAGAGCCAGAGCCAGCCCTGGGCCAGCCCTGGGCCAGTGCACAGCCAAGGCCAGCCCTGTGCCAGGCTGGGCCAGGGAAGGGCCAGAGCCATCCCTGGGCCAGTACAGAGCCAGAGCCAGAGCCAGCCCTGTGCCAGGCTGGGCCAGTGCAGAGCCAGCCCTGTGCCAGCCCTGTTCAGCCCTGTGCCAGGCTGGGCTGTGGAGATCACCGCCAGCCCTGTGCACCCTGTCAGCCCTGCCAGTGGCTGGGAGACGCAGCCCTGTGCCAGCCTGGCCAGCCCTGTTCAGCCGTGCCAGGCTGGGCTGTGGAGACGCCAGCCCTGTTCAGCCCTGTGCCAGGCTGGGCTCTGGAGATGCCAGCCCTGTTCAGCCCTGTGCCAGGCTGGGCTGTGGAGGTGCCAGCCCTGTTCAGCCCTGTGCCAGGCTGGGCTGTGGAGGTGCCAGCCCTGTTCAGCCCTGTGCCAGGCTGGGCTGTGGAGGTGCCAGCCCTGTGCCAGGCTGGGCTGTGGAGGTGCCAGCCCTGTTCAGCCCTGTTCAGCCCTGTGCCAGGCTGGAGGTGCCAGCCCTGTGCAGGCTGGCTGTGAGTGCCAGCCCTGTTCAGCCCTGTTCCAGCCCTGTGCCAGGCTGGGCTGGGGAGACGCAGCCGTTCAGCCTGGCACCTGTGAGTGGCCAGTCGCCCTGTGCCAGGCTGGCTGTGAGGTGCCAGCCCTGTGCAGGCTGAGCTGTGGAGGTGCCAGCCCTGTGCCAGGCTGGGCCAGTGCAGCGTGGTAGAGCCAGCCCTGTGCCAGGCTGGGCTATGGAGATGCCAGCCCTGTGCCAGGCTGGGCTGTGGAGGTGCCAGCCCTGTGCCAGGCTGGCTGTGGAGGTGCCAGCCCTGGTGGCCAGGGGGCAGTGAGGCTATGGAGATGCCAGCCCTGTGCCAGGCTGGGCCAGTGCAGAGCCAGCCCTGTGCCAGGCTGGGCTATGGAGATGCCAGCCCTGTGCCAGCCCTGTGCCAGGCTGGGCTGTGGAGGTGCCAGCCCTGTGCCAGCCCTGTGCCAGGCTGGGCTATGGAGATGCCAGCCCTGTGCCAGGCTGGGCCAGTGCAGAGCCAGCCCTGTGCCAGGCTGGGCTATGGAGATGCCAGCCCTGTGCCAGCCCTGTGCCAGGCTGGGCTGTGGAGGGGCCGGCCCTGTTCAGCCCTGTTCAGCCCTGTCTCTCACACACACACACACGAGTGACACGCCAGCTTTCTTTGCGTTTTTATCTCAACTGGGCAGAGCCCAGACAGATCCCAGTGCCCGCCCTGCAATGTCCTGGAATGTCCTGGAATGTCCTTTACACACGGCCACAAAACCTGGGAGGCAGAGAGGGCAGGGCCAGAGCCCGGGCCAGAGCTGGGCCAATCCCCTGGGCCAGAGCTGGGCCAGAGCCCAGGACAGAGCTGGGACAGAGCCCGGGACAGAGCTGGGCCAGAGCCCGGGACAGAGCTGGGCCAGAGCCCGGGACAGAGCTGGGCCAGAGCCCGGGACAGAGCTGGGCCAGAGCCCAGGACAGAGCTGGGACCAGAGCCCGGGACAGAGCTGGGCAGAGCCCGGGACAGAGCTGGGCCAGAGCCGGACAGAGCTGGGCCAGAGCCCGGGACAGAGCTGGGCCAGAGCCCGGGACAGAGCTGGGCCAGAGCCCGGGACAGAGCTGGGCCAGAGCCCGGACAGAGCTGGGCCAGAGCCCGGGACAGAGCTGGGCCAGAGCCCAGGACAGAGTCCGGGACAGAGCTGGGCCAGTTCCCTGGGACGGAGCTGGGCCAATTCCCTGGGACAGAGCTGGGCCAATCCCCTGGGACAGAGCTGGGCCAATCCCCTGGGACAGAGCTGGGCCAATCCCCTGGGACAGAGCTGGGTCAATCCCCTGGGACAGAGCTGGGCCAATCCCCTGGGACAGAGCTGGGCCAATGCCCTGGGACAGAGCTGGGCCAATGCCCTGGGACAGAGCTGGGCCAATCCCCTGGGACAGAGCTGGGCCAATCCCCTGGGACAGAGCTGGGCCAATCCCCTGGGACAGAGCTGGGCCAGTTCCCTGGGCCAATCCCCTGGGACAGAGCTGGGCCAATTCCCTGGATCCAAGCCCAACCAGGCGTAGGAATCACAGATGGACCATGCCCCTGATCCAAGCCTTGGGATCACAGATGGACCATGGCCCTGATCCAAGCCTTGGGATCACCTGGGCCGATCCTGAGATCCAAGCCCTGGGATCGATCAACTGGGCCAATTCCCAGAAACCAAGCTCTGGGATCACCTGGGCCAATCCCCAAATCCAGTCCCAGTCCAGTCCCAGTCCCAGTCCCATTCCAGGCTCAGTCCCAGTCCCAGTCCAGTCCCAGTCCCAGGCCAGTCCCAGTCCCATTCCAGGCTCAGTCCCAGTCCAATCCAGTCCCAGTCCCATTCCAGACCCAGGCCAGTCCCAGTCCCAGTCCCAGTCTCAGGACAGTCCCAGTCCCATTCCAGGCTCAGTCCCAGTCTCATTCCAGGCTCAGTCCCATTCCAGGCTCAGTCCCATTCCAGGCTCAGTCCAATCCAGTCCCATTCCAGGCTCAGTGCCATCCCAGGCTCATTCCCAGTCCCATCCCAGTGCCAGTGCCAGTGCAGCTCAGGCCGACAGGTCGCTGTTGTCGAACCTCTCCTGGTCGTACACCTCGGCCACCACCTTCCTGCCGGCGAACCAGCGCCCGTTGAGCGCCTGGATGGCCTTGTGCGTCTCGGAGGCCATGGAGAACTCCACGAAGATCTTGACGATGATCTCGGCGTCCTCCTCCTCGCCCTGCTTCTCCTGGTAGATGATCACCCTGTTCACGGCGCCGAACTTGCCGCACTCCTCCGTCACCTCCCCCCAGGTCGTCGTCGATGTCCTTGGGGTCCACCATGTTACGGAGCACCATGACCGTGGACTGCGGGGGGCACGGGGGTCACCTGAGCCCACAGGTGCCTGCAGGTGTGCCCTGTGCCCGCAGGGACCTGCAGGTGTGCCCTGAGCACACAGGTGCCTGCAGGTGTGCCCTGTGCCCGCAGGGACCTGCAGGTGTGCCCTGTGCTCACAGGTGTGCCCTGAGCCCACAGGGACCTGCAGGTGTGCCCTGAGCTCACAGGTACCTGCAGGTGTGCCCTGTGCCCGCAGGGACCTGCAGGTGTGCCCTGAGCTCACAGGTGCCTGCAGGTGTGCCCTGAGCACACAGGTGCCTGCAGGTGTGCCCTGTGCCCGCAGGGACCTGCAGGTGTGCCCTGTGCCCGCAGGGACCTGCAGGTGTGCCCTGAGCTCACAGGGACCTGCAGGTGTGCCCTGTGCTCACAGGGACCTGCAGGTGTGCCCTGAGCTCACAGGTGTGCCCTGAGCCCACAGGTACCTGCAGGTGTGCCCTGTGCTCGCAGGTGCCTGCAGATGTGCCCTGAGCTCACAGGTGTGCCCTGAGCCCACAGGGACCTGCAGGTGTGCCCTGTGCTCACAGGGACCTGCAGGTGTGCCCTGAGCACACAGGTGCCTGCAGGTGTGCCCTGTGCTCACAGGGACCTGCAGGTGTGCCCTGAGCACACAGGTGCCTGCAGGTGTGCCCTGTGCTCACAGGGACCTGCAGGTGTGCCCTGTGCTCACAGGTGCCTGCAGGTGCCCCGAGCTCACTGGTGCCCCTGCTCCACCTTCCCTGCAGAGCCCAGCATGGCACACCCATGGCACACCTGGGTCACACCCATATCACACCTGTATCACACCTGTGCCACACCTGTCACACCTGTCCCCCCTGCACCCTCACCTCCTGCTTGCGCAGCAGCTTCTGCATGACCATGTGGCGGGCGCTGCTGCCCGAGATGCTCATGTGCTCCTGTCACACCTGTCACACCTGTGTCACACCTGTGTCACACCTGTCCCAGGTGTGCCTCACCTCCTGCTTGCGCAGCAGCTTCTGCATGACCATGTGCCGGGCGCTGCTGCCCGAGATGCTCATGTGCTCCTGTCACACCTGTCTCACACCTGTCACACCTGTGTCACACCTGTGCCTCACCTCCTGCTTGCGCAGCAGCTTCTGCATGACCATGTGGCGGGCGCTGCTGCCCGAGATGCTCATGTGCTCCTGTCACACCTGTCACACCTGTCTCACACCTGTATCATACCTGTCACACCTGTGTCACACCTGTCACACCCGTCTCACACCTGTCACACCTGTCTCACACCTCACACCTGTCACACCTGTCTCAAACCTGTCACACCTGTCTCACCTGTCACACCTGTATCATACCTGTGTCACACCTGTGTCACACCTGTCCCAGGTGTGCCTCACCTCCTGCTTGCGCAGCAGCTTCTGCATGACCATGTGGCGGGCGCTGCTGCCCGAGATGCTCATGTGCTCCTGTCACACCTGTCACACCTGTGTCACACCTGTGTCACACCTGTGTCACACCTGTCCCAGGTGTGCCTCACCTCCTGCTTGCGCAGCAGCTTCTGCATGACCATGTGGCGGGCGCTGCTGCCCGAGATGCTCATGTGCTCCTGTCACACCTGTCACACCTGTGTCACACCTGTGTCACACCTGTCCCAGGTGTGCCTCACCTCCTGCTTGCGCAGCAGCTTCTGCATGACCATGTGGCGGGCACTGCTGCCCGAGATGCTCATGTGCTCCTGTCACACCTGTGTCACACCTGTCACACCTGTATCATACCTGTCCCAGGTGTGCCTCACCTCCTGCTTGCGCAGCAGCTTCTGCATGACCATGTGCCGGGCGCTGCTGCCCGAGATGCTCATGTGCTCCTGTCACACCTGTCACACCTGTGTCACACCTGTGTCACACCTGTCCCAGGTGTGCCTCACCTCCTGCTTGCGCAGCAGCTTCTGCATGACCATGTGCCGGGCGCTGCTGCCCGAGATGCTCATGTGCTCCTGTCACACCTGTCTCACACCTGTCACACCTGTATCATACCTGTCCCAGGTGTGCCTCACCTCCTGCTTGCGCAGCAGCTTCTGCATGACCATGTGGCGGGCGCTGCTGCCCGAGATGCTCATGTGCTCCTGTCACACCTGTCTCACACCTGTCACACCTGTATCATACCTGTCCCAGGTGTGCCTCACCTCCTGCTTGCGCAGCAGCTTCTGCATGACCGTGTGGCGGGCGCTGCTGCCCGAGATGCTCATGTGCTCCTGTCACACCTGTCTCACACCTGTCACACCTGTATCATACCTGTCCCAGGTGTGCCTCACCTCCTGCTTGCGCAGCAGCTTCTGCATGACCATGTGGCGGGCGCTGCTGCCCGAGATGCTCATGTGCTCTGTCACACCTGTCACACCTGTGTCACACCTGTGTCACACCTGTATCATACCTGTCCCAGGTGTGCCTCACCTCCTGCTTGCGCAGCAGCTTCTGCATGACCATGTGGCGGGCGCTGCTGCCCGAGATGCTCATGTGCTCCTGCTCCGCTCAGCATCTCGGGCCGCTCGGCCTCGGGCAGCGCCTCCTCCTCCTCCTTCTCCTTCTTGGCCTCCACGAGCCCCAGCGCCGGCGGGCTGGCCAGGATGGGGTTAACCACGCCCACCTGCGGGATGGTCACCGGGATGGGCGGCCGGGCTGGGGTCACACCTGCAGGGCACACGGAGGGGTGGGGGGGACACCGCGGTGAGGGGGACACCGGGGTGGGAGGGACACCCGGGTGATGGGACACCTGGCACCTGGGTGATGGGGACACCTGGGTGAGGGGGACACCTGGGCAGTGGCCAGTGACACCTGGTGATGGTCAGTGACACCTGGGCAGTGGCCAGTGACACCTGGTGATGGTCAGTGACACCTGGGCAGTGGCCAGTGACACCTGGTGATGGTCAGCGTCACCTGGGCAGTGGCCAGTGACACCTGGGCAGTGGCCAGTGACACCTGGTGCCAACCATCCAGCTTTCTCCCCCCCGCCAGGTGTTCCTGCTGGGAACAGGGCCTGTCCCATGCACTGGGCATTCATTATCACATTAATTAAATGAATTAATTAAATGAATCCCTAACACATCCCAGTTCCTGCCCAGGCAGGGCCGGGAGCAGGATCCCGGCTCGGGGAGCCCCACCTGGGAAAAGGGACAAGAGCACACCCAGGTGACAAGGGAGGGACACATGAGGGTACTGGGAGGGGACAGACGTGCAGTGACGGGAGGGGGCACACAGGTGACAGGAGGGGCACACACAGGTGACAGGAGGGGACACGCACAGGTGACAGGAGGGGAAACACACAGGTGACAGGAGGGGGCACACAGGTGACAGGAGGGGACAGACGTGCAGGTGACAGGAGGGGGCACACAGGTGACAGGAGGGGGCACATACAGGTGACAGAAGGGGACACACACAGGTGTCAGGGGACACCCCCAGGCGCCAGCAGGATGGGGACACACAGGTGACAGGAGGGGGCACACACAGGTGCCAGCAGGAAGGGGGCACACACAGGTGACAGGGGACACACAGGTGCCATCAGGGGACAGCCCCAGGCACCATCAGGACAGGGACACACAGGTGACAGAAGGGGACACACACAGGTGCCAGCAGGAAGGGGGCACACACAGGTGACAGAAGGGGACACACACAGGCACCAGCAGGAAGGGGGCACACACAGGTGACAGGGGACACACAGGTGACAGAAGGGGGCACCCCCAGTGCCATCAGGGGACAGCGCCAGGCGGCAGCAGGACAGGACCCACCTGTGATGACACCTGGAGCCTGTGCAGCCATCACGGCCTGCGGCAGAGCCCCCAGGGGCTGGGCCAGCGTCAGCGCAGGGGACACGAGCCCCGGCGTGGCCAGCGTGCCCAGCACGGCAGCTCCTGCCACGGCTTCCTGGGGACAGCACGGGGACAGCACGGCTCAGCCCTGCCGCCCCCCGAGCCCCCCCCGAGCCCCCCGGCAGGTAAAGACCCCCAGGACTGATCTGCCCCCGAGGTTTTTGGCTGCTGCTGCTGCTGCTTTCCAGGCCTGGATTTAATGGCTCCTGTCCTTCTCCCTCCCCGTTCTCCTGGGGCTCCTGCAGCCCCTGAGGTGGCACAGCACATTCCCGAGGTTTTGTCCCTCACTCCCACCTGTCCTGTGCTATCCCACCTGTCCTGCACGTGGATGCCCAAATCTGAGCCCAGCCCACCAGGGCCACTCCCATCTCCACTGGACATGGAGCTTATCCTGAAGGAAAGTGCTGGGACAAACCCTCTGGAATTTCTGGTCACCAGCTGTCCCCACTTCCCATGGGCTGGCCAACAAACCTCTGCCAGCGTTTCTGATTCCCTCCCTTCCTTGCCAGGGTGACTTTTCCCACCTCTGGCAGACCGGGGTGACCCTGGCTCCTCTCTCTCCTCACGGCAGCAGATCCTGCAGTTTCTGGATCACAGCAGGATTTATCCCTGCCTGGAGCTCAGCTCTGCCACTTCACTTCTCTCCCAAAGGGATTCTGGCCCCAGTAACTCCAGCCAAGCCTCAGCTTCCTCCCTCCCTCGACTCCAGAGCTTTCCAGGATCTTCCCTGGAAGGAAATCTTTCCTTCTCTGTGGGATCTTTCCTGGGGAGCAGCTCCTCCCACTCCTGCCTCCACCTCTGATTCAGGGAAACATTCCCAAAAAGCCTCTGGGGGCTGAGCAAGCAATTCCTGCCCGAGGAAACCCCAAAACACAAAAGGGCAGTGCTGCTCACCCCTGCTTCAGGTGAGACCCTCACCTGCAGTGCTGCTCACACCCTGCTTCAGGTGAGACCCTCACCTGCAGTGCTGCTCACACCTGCTTCAGGTGAGACCCTCACCTTGCAGTGCCTGCTCACACCTGTCCTGCCCTCTCCCGTGCCCTTCCCTCTCTTGCAGCCTCTCCTGCCACCCTTTTCCCTCGCTGCCGTGTGATTCCCAGAGCAGGAATTGTCCCCACCCTTCCCCAGCAGGCTGTCACACGGAGCTCCCATCAGCTGTGCCGGATCATTCCAGAATCCTGGGGCACTGCCGGGGGTCCAGGGGCAGCCACAGCTGCTCTGGGCACCTGTGCAGTGTTCTGAGCTGGCCCTGTGTCTCACCTGAGCTGGCCCTGTGTCTCACCTGAGCTGGCCCTACTGTGTTGTTTACCTCTGCTGTCCCTCTTACATCCCCGGGTCTCACCTGTGCCTCACCTGTACCTCCCCCATTCCATTCCTGTGTCTCACCTGTTCCAGCCCCAGTTCCATGCCCTGTACCTCCCCAGTCCCATAGCCTGTACCTCCCCCATTCCATCCCTTGTACCTCCCCAGTTCCATCCCCAGCTCTCCCCAGTTCCATCCCAGTTCCCCCCAGCTCTCCCCAGTTCCATCCCTGTTCATCCCCAGTTCCATCCCCAGCTCTCCCCAGTTCCACCGGTCCCTCACCTGTTCCATCCCAGATTCATACCCTGTCCATCCCCTGTTCATCCCAGTACCTACCCGGTTCCCCGGTCCCTCACCTGTTCCATCCCCAGTTCCATCCCCAGTTCCTCACCTCTTCCCTCCCCAGTTCCATGGGTCCCTCACCTGTTCCACTCCCAGTTCCACCCCAGTTCCTCCCCGGCTCCCAGTTCCCTCACCTGTTCCCTCCCCAGTTCCCTCCCCAGTTCCCTCCCCTGTTCCCTCCCCAGCTCCCCGGTCCCTCACCTGTTCCCTCCCGTTCCCTCCAGTTCCCTCCCAGTTCCCTCACTGTTCCCTCCCCAGTTCCCTCCCCTGTTCCCTCCCAGTTCCCTCCACCTGTTCCCTCCCCAGTTCCCTCCCCTTTCCCTCCCCAGTTCCCTCCCCTGTTCCCTCCCAGCTCCCGGTCCCTCCCCTGTTCCCTCCCCAGTTCCCTCCCTTCCCTCCCAGTTCCCTCCCCAGTTCCCTCCCCTGTTCCTCCCTTTCCCTCCCCGGCCGCTCGCTCACCTGTGCCGTGATCTTGGCGGTGGCAGCGGCCGCAGCCACGGCGGCCGCAGGTGGGAGCCCGCCCGGGGTGGCGGGGGTCAGCAGGGGCATGGGGGGCGTCACGGCCTTGCCCACGCGCAGGTACTGCCCGCCCAGGTCGAACAGGTTCATGGAGGAGACGGCGTCCTGCGAGGACTGCGCCTTCTCGTACTCTGCGGGGGCAGGCACGGCTGAGCCCGGGCTGGGGCTGGATCGTGGTTATAATGGAATTAGGGAATGGGTTGGATTCACTGGGGGCACAGGATCCTGTCAGGGGCTGGGGCTGGATCATTGGAATTAGGGAATGGGATTGGATTCACTGGGGGGCACAGGTTAGGGGCTGACCGGGGGCTGGATCTTTGAGATTGATAGGGAATGGGTTGGATTCACTGGGGGGCCAACAGGGTTAGTGGGGATGAGGCACCTGGGCTGGGGCTGGATCATTGTGAGATTGGATAGGGAATGGGATGGATTCACTGGGGGGCACAGGTTAGGTGGGCTGATCATGGAATTGGGAATGGATTGGATTCCTGGGCACAGTTGGGCTGGTGATCATTGTTAAGGAATTAGGGAATGGTTGGATTCACTGGGGGGCACAGGTTAGGGGCTGGGGCTGGATCATTGTTATAATGGAATTAGGGAATGGGTTGGATTCATGGGGGGCACAGGTTAGGGGCTGGGGCTGGATCATTGTTATAATGGAATTAGGGAATGGGTTGGATTCACTGGGGGCACAGGTTAGGGGTGGGGCTGGATCATTGGAATTAGGGAATGGGATTGGATTCACTGGGGGGCACAGGTTAGGGGCTGGGGCTGGATCATTGGAATTAGGGAATGGGATTGGATTCACGGGGGCACAGGTTAGGGGCTGGGGCTGGATCATTGGAATTAGGGAATGGGATTGGATTCACTGGGGGGCACAGGTTAGGGGCTGGGGCTGGATCATTGTTATAATGGAATTAGGGAATGGGTTGGATTCACTGGGGGGCACAGGTTAGGGGCTGGGGCTGGATCATTGGAATTAGGGAATGGGATTGGATTCACTGGGGGGCACAGGTTAGGGGCTGGGGCTGGATCATTGGAATTAGGGAATGGGATTGGATTCACTGGGGGGCACAGGTTAGGGGCTGGGGCTGGATCATTGGAATTAGGGAATGGGATTGGATTCACTGGGGGGCACAGGTTAGGGGCTGGGGCTGGATCATTGGAATTAGGGAATGGGATTGGATTCACTGGGGGGCACAGGTTAGGGGCTGGGGCTGGATCATTGGAATTAGGGAATGGGATTGGATTCACCGGGGGGCACAGGATCCTGTCAGGGGCTGGATCATTGTTAGATTGGAATTAGGGAATGGGTTGGATTCACTGGGGGGCACAGGATCCTGTCAGGGCTGGATCATTGTTAGATTGGAATTAGGGAATGGGATTGGATTCACTGGGGGCACAGGATCTGTAGGGGCTGGATCATTGTTAGATTGGAATTAGGGAATGGGTTGGATTCATCTGTGGGCACAGGATCCTGTCAGGGGCTGGCTCATTGTTAGATTGGAATTAGAATGGTTGGATTCATTGGGGGCACAGGTTGGCTGCTATTTAGATGGATATGGGTTGATTCATTGTGGATCCACAGGTTCCTGTTAGGGGCTGGGGCTGCTCACTGTTATATTTATTATTATTAAATGGCTTGAATTCATTTCTGTGCACAGGTTCCTATTAGTCCTGCTTTAATTCAGTTTTGGGGTGCACAGGTCCTGTTAGGGGCTTTGGGCTGTATTTTAGCTTATTATTATATTTATATTATTAGTATTAAATGGCTTTAATTCATTTTGGTGTGCACAGGTTCCAGTTAGAGGCCTGGGGCTCTAATAATCAGCTTTAAGTGCTTTAAGAGAGGGAAATGCCCTAAATCCCAGTTTAGAGTTCAGTGCCTTGGCTCTGTACATAACCAAACCAGAGGACAGCACTTGATTAAACAGATAAACCAGGTTTATGTGGACAGAACCATACAGGTAAATTATATGTAAGATTTGAATTACGTGTAAGAACTTTTGTACTCTGGAACCAAATTCTAGTAGGTGTAGAAAGAATGTTTTAGAATTGTGTTTTTAGCTGATTGGGTGAATAAATATCCCCCTGTATCGGGGTGCTCTGGCTTTTTGCTCTCACACACAGGAGGAGGAGGAGGAGGAGAAAAGAGGAAGAGCAAGAAAAGGAGGAAGAAGAAGAGGGAGAGGAGGGAGAGCAAGAAGAGGAACAAGAGGATGAAGAACGAAGAAGAAGAAGAAAGAAGAGGAAAGAAGAAAGAAAAGGAAAGAAGAATGAAGAAGAAGAAAGAGGAAAGAAGAAGAAAGAAGCGGAAAGAAGATGAAAGAAGAAAGAAGAAAAAGAAGAAGAAAGAGGAGGGAGAAGAAGAAAGAAGAAGAAAGAAGAGGAAAGAAGAATGAAGAAGAATGAAGAAGAAAGAGGAGGAAAGAAGAGGAAAGAAGAGGAAAGAAGAGGGAAGAAGAGGGAAGAAGAGGGAAGAAGAGGGAAGAAGAGGGAAGAAGAGGGAAGAAGAAGAGCAAGCTGCTCTTTCAGAGCTGTCCCAGAGCAGGCTGCAGAAGCTGCTGCTGCAGCCAGAGCTCAGCACAGCCCTCAGCACTCTGAACAAACAACTCCACAACCAAACACTGCCCTCCCCTCTGAAACCCAGAGCCAGAAAAAACCAACACTGCCACGGGAGGGAATTCCTTGGCTGGAGTGGAAAACCCAACCCCAAAGCCGCAGAGGACACCCCTGGTCTGGCCCAGCCCATCTCCTCCCAGTCCCTCCCATCCCAGTCCAGCCCATCTCCTCCATCTCCTCCCAGTCCCCCAGTCCCATCCCAGTCCCCCCAGCCCATCCCAGTCCTTCCAGTCCATCCCAGTCCCACCCACCCCCTCCCAGTCCCCCAGCCCCATCCAGTCCTTCCCAGCCCATCCCAGTCCCCCAGCCCCATCCCAGTCCTTCCCAGTCCCATCCCAGTTCCCCCAGCCCCATCCCAGTCCTTCCCAGTCCCATCCCAGTCCCCCAGCCCATCCCAGTCCTTCCCAGTCCCATCCCAGTCCCCCCAGCCCCTCCCAGTCTCCCACCCCATCCCAGTCCTCCCAGTCCCATCCCAGTCCCCCCAGCCCCATCCCAGTCCTCCCCAGCCCCATCCCAATCCCTTCCATCCCTCCCAGTCCCTCCCATCTCCTTCCATCCCCTCCCATCCCCATCCCAGCCCCTCCCAATTCCCATCCCTCCCCATCCCATCCTCCATCCCCTCCCATCCCATCCCCCTCCCAATCCATCCCATCCCATCCCCATCCCTCCCATCCCCTCCCCATCCCATCCCTCCCATCCCATCCCATCCCATCCCTCCCTCCCCATCCCCTCCCATCCCTCCCCCTCCCAATCCCCTCCCAATCCCCTCCCCATCCCATCCTCCCATCCCAGCCTCCCATCCCCCCATCCCCTCCCATTCCCCTCCCTCCATCCCCTCCCTCCCATCCCATCCCCATCCCACCCCATCCCATCCCTCCCCATCCCCTCCCATCCCCTCCCATCCCATCCCCTCCCCATCCCATCCCCTCCCCATCCCATCCCCTCCCCATCCCATCCCCATCCCAGCCCCATCCCAGTCCCTCCCCATCCCCTCCAATTCCCCTCCCCATCCTCCCATCCCCTCCCCATCCCAGCCTCCCCTCCCATCCCATCCCCATCCTCCCTCCCCATCCCATTCCCTCCCATCCCTCCCCTCCGTACCGATGAAGCCGTAGCCTTTGTGCTTCCCCGTGGTGGGGTCCCTGGCCAGCGTGCACGATTTGATCTTGCCGAAGGCCTCGAACACGCTCTTGATGTCGTCGTCGGACAGGTCCTGGTGCACGGAGGCCACGTAGATGCGGTTGAACGCCCGCGCCTCCTCGGCCAGCTGGTCGATGATGGGCTGAGCCTGCCCGATGTTGCTGGGCCTCCCCACCTGCGGGCACGGCGAGGAGCTGAGCCCGAGGGAAGGGAGGGATGGGGCCCGGGGAACGGCTGGGGGAACCAGGAAACCCTCCCGACTGCCCTGGGAACATGGCTCGGCCCCAAGGGTTTAGGTAGAATGGTCGTTAGTGTGGAAAAGGAGGAGTTGTGGAGTTTGGAGGGTGAGATCAGGGGCAAAGGTGGAGGAAATGGGGTGTGAGCTGCTTCTTATCCTCTTGTTCTCCGTGTGCTGTGGTGGTGTGGCACAGCTGGGATGGTCTGGAACAAAAGTGCACTGTGCAACCGAGTGGATAGATCTGGGAGAATCGTTATAAATAAAGCCCAGGTCATTTTCAGTATAAAAGAGAACAGAGGAAAGTGGCACAGTTGGGATGGTGTAGAACAAAAGTGCACTGTGCAACAGAGTGGACAGATCTTGGAGAATTGTTATAAATAAAGCATGATTAATTTTCAGTATAAAAGAGAGAGGAAAAGTGGCACATTTGGGTTGGTCTAGAACAAAAGTGCACTGTACTACAGAGTGGACAGATCTTGGAGAATTGTTATAAATAAAGCCTAGATCATTTTCAGTATAAAACAGAGAGAACAGAGAGAAAAGTGGCACATTTGGGATGGTCTGGACACTGTACAGCATAGTGGATAGATCTTGGGGAATTGTTATAAATAAAACCTAGATCATTTTCAGTACAAAAGAGAGTGCTGTGCCAAGGGCAGACAGAGCAAAGAGGAGAGCAGAGAAGCTGTGGCAGGCCAGGGAACCACGATGAGATAAGCAGAGAATAAACAAATCCCTGAACGAGAAAACGACTCGAGCTCTTCTTCACACTCAAGGCTGGGGGAAAACAGAAACCTCCACAGAGACAGGTAAAGTGAAAGCCAGGCCACAGAGCTCTCAGAAACCCCAGACAAGAAAAGCAGGAACAGCAGAAAAGATGTATTTATATATATTTTTGTATTTTTCAAAACCCTGCCAGGCAGGCTCGGGGGGGCCCCAGCAGGAATTCCTTCCAGGAAAGGGTGGGCAGGGCTGCAGTGCCCAGCCCTGCACTCTCAGGCTCCTGGACCTGACCTTCCTGGGTTTCTGGACTCAGTTTCCTCGTGGTGTTTTGGTCTGGGAGGACCTGCCTCTCACAGGCTTTACACAAACATCACTCTTGTTACAACGGCACTTGCAGTGTTTGTGTCAAGCCTGTGAGAGCAGGTCCTCCCAGACCAAAACACCACGAGGAAACTGAGTCCAGAAACCCAGGAAGGTCAGGTCCAGGAGCCTGAGAGTGCCCATCCCTGCAGGTGGCACCTGGGGGTGGCACTGGGTGCTGGGACAGGGTGGGAATGGGGCACAGACTGACCCCAGCAGGGATTTCCCAGCCCTGTCCTGCCAGACCCAGTGCCAGGGGGGTTTGGAGTGCCATGGGGGGTTTGGAGTGCCCAGGGGGGTTTGGAGTGCCCAGGGGGGTTTGGAGTGCCCAGGGGGGTCTGGAATGG
Source organism: Sitta carolinensis (assembly GCA_032173965.1). Lineage (NCBI taxonomy): Eukaryota > Metazoa > Chordata > Aves > Passeriformes > Sittidae > Sitta > Sitta carolinensis. Next base: position 152,907,389 of record CM063284.1, read on the forward strand.
GATCAGGGTGGGCACGGGGCACAGACTGACCCAGCAGGGATTTCTCAGGACCCCAGTGCCAGGGGGATTTGGAGTGCCCATCCCGGGGTGGATATGGGTGGCTGGGGCACAAACTGACCCCAGCAGGGATTTCCCAGCCCCTGTCCTGCCACACACCAGTGCCAGGAGGGTTTGGAGTGCCCAGGGGGGTTTGGAGTGCCCAGGGGGGTTTGGAGTGTCCCAGGGGTGCTCTGGAATGGGATCAGGGTGGGCACGGGGCACAGACTGACCCCAGCAGGGATTTCCCAGCCCTGTCCTGCCAGACCCCACCTGAGGAGGGTTCTGGAGGCAAAGCAGAGCGTGCAGGCACTCCCAGCCTGGGCTCCCCCGTGCTAGCAGATCCCCTGCTCTGCTGGAGGACAGGCAGAGTCAGCCCCTCTGCAGACCCCGGGCTCTGCTCCTTTCTATCCCAGGTGAGATGCCAGCAGCCAGAGAATGCCACGTGCAGAGCTCCTGGAGCTCAGGAGGGGCCCAGAGCCCCCTCTGGCACAGGCAGCCCATCAGGAGCTGGCCTTAGGATCCTCCCTGAAAAGCTGCAACTATGAAAGGTTCATGGGAAAGCTCCCCAAAGCAGGAGGGGCTGGGGCAGGGAATCTGCACAATTCCCAAACCAATCTCCAAGCTGCCAGCTCTGCTGGGGTGCAGCTGGAAGCTCACTGGGATTGACGTGGGGAGTTCCTGCTCTGACTGGGCCTGAGCAAGCAGCACAGCACAAAATGCTCTGCTCCCAAGAACCACTCCAAAGGTAAAGGAAAATGAAGTAAAAATTGAAGGAATTCTTGCCCCACCTGCACAGACACAACACCAACCCACACTAGGAGACTGTCACATCGTAATATTAAATAATAAAATAATATCATAATAGTAAAGAGGTGAAACAGGCAATGCTTCTCCTTGTTTCAGTGTTTCAAAGAGTACATTTAATTCTTATGTACCTGCAGATTATTAGAATGCAGCCTCTTTAATATTATCAAACTCTCTTTTATGGGAATTAGAACGAAAATACCAAGTCGGTAAAGGCGTGAAAGCCCTCGTTATGGTAATTTAAACGTTAATTAGTGAGTAATTGAGCAGTGCACAGAGGCAGGGTCCGGTATTGGCCGATATCAGATCTGCAGCCAGGAGAGCTTTGACCTCAGCCCAGGCAGCAAACACCCACGGCTGATAACGGGGTGATAACGGAGGGATGGATTGATGAGAGAGGGATGGATTGATGAGAGAGGGATGGATTGATGAGAGAGGGATGGATTGATGAGAGAGGGATGGATTGATGAGAGAGGATGGATTGATGAGAGAGGGATGGATTGATGAGAGAGGGATGGATTGATGAGAGAGGGATGGGTTGTATAGATGGATTGATGAGAGAGGGATGGATTGATGAGAGAGGGATGGATTGATGAGAGAGGGATGGATTGATGAGAGAGGGATGGATTAATGACAGAGGGATGGATTGATAATAGATGGATTGGAGAGAGGGATGGATTGATGAGAGAGGGATGGATTGATGGAGAGGATGGATTGATGAGAGAGGGATGGATTGATGAGAGAGGGATGGATTGATGAGAGAGGTGGATTGATGATGATAGATTTAATGAGGGATGGATTAATGACAGAGGGATGGATTAATGACAGAGGGATGGATTGATGAGAGAGGGATGGATTGATAATAGATGGATTGATAATAGAGGGATGGATTAATGACAGAGGGATGGATTGATAATAGATGGATTGATAATAGAGGGATGGATTAATGATAGAGTGATGGATTAATGAGAGAGTGATGGATTAATGAGAGAGAGATAGATTAATGAGAGAGAGATGCATTGATAATAGATAGATTGATAATAGAGTGATGGATTAATAACAGAGGGATGGATTAATGAGAGAGTGATGGATTGATAAGAGATAGATTGATAATAGAGTGATGGATTAATGAGAGAGAGATGGATTAATAATAGAGTGATAGACTGATAATAGAGGGATGGATTAATGACAGAGTGATGAATTAATGACAGAGTGATGGATTGATGACAGAGTGATAGATTAATGATAGAGTGATGGATTGATAATAGATGGATTGATAATAGAGGGATGGATTAATGAGAGAGAGATGGATTAATGAGAGAGTGATGGATTAATGGGAGAGAGATGGATTGATAATAGATGGATTGATAATAGATGGATTGATAATAGAGGGATGGATTAATAACAGAGAGATAGATTGATAACGGAGGGATGGATTAATAACAGAGGGATGGATTAATGACGGAGGGATAGATTAATGACAGAGGGATAGATTAATGACAGAGGGATGGATTAATAACAGAGGGATGGATTAATGAGAGAGGGATAGATTAATGACAGAGTGATGGATTAATGACAGAGTGACAGATTAATGAAAGAGTGATGGATTAATAACAGAGGGATGGATTAATGAGAGAGTGATGGATTAATGAGAGAGAGATAGACTGATAATAGAGGGATGGATTAATGACAGAGGGATGGATTAATGATAGATTGATGGATTGATAATAGATAGATTGATAATAGAGGGATGGATTAATGAGAGAGACATAGATTGATAACAGAGAGATAGATTGATAATAGAGGGATGGATTAATGAGAGAGAGATGGATTAATGAGAGAGAGATTGATAACAGAGGGATGGAATAATGTTAGAGTGATGGATTAATGACAGAGGGATGGATTAATGATACAGGGATGGATTGATAAGAGATAGATTGATAATAGAGTGATGGATTAATGAGAGAGAGATGGATTGATGATAGAGTGATAGACTGATAATAGAGTGATGGATTAATGAGAGAGAGATGGATTAATAATAGAGTGATGGATTGATAATAGAGTGATGGATTGATAATAGAGTGATGGATTGATAATAGAGAGATAGAATAATAATAAAGAGATAGATTGATAATAGAGAAATAGATTGATAATAGAGTGATAGATTAATAATAGAGTGATAAATTAATGATAGAGAGATAGATTGATAACAGAGTGATGGATTGATAATAGAGTGATAGATTGATAACAGAGTGATAGATTAATAACAGAGTGATGGATTAATAACAGAGGGATGGATTAATGATAGAGAGATAGATTGATAATAGAGTGATGGATTGATAATAGAGTGAATGATTAATAATAGAGTGATAGATTAATGATAGAGAGATTAATAATAGAGAGATTGATAACAGAGATAGATTGATAATAGATAGATTGATAACAGAGAAATAGATTGATAATAGAGTGATAGATTAATAATAGAGAGATAGATTGATAATAGAGTGATAGACTGGTAACAGAGTGATAGATTAATGATAGAGAGATTAATAATACAGAAATAGATTGATAACAGAGACATAGATTGATAATAGTGATAGATTGATAATAGAGAGATAGATTGATAACAGAGTGATAGATTGATAATAGAGTGATAGATTAATGATAGAGTGATAGATTAATGATAGAGAGATAGATTAATAATAGTGTGATAGATTGATAATAGAGTGATTAATAATAGAGTGATAGATTAATGATAGAGAGATAGATTAATAATAGTGTGATAGATTGATAATAGAGTGATAGATTAATAATAGAGAGCTTAATAATAGAGTGATTGATAATAGCAATAGATTAATGATAGAGTGATAGATTGATAATAGAGTGATAGATTTATAACACAGTAATAGATTGATAATAGAGAGATAAATTGATAATAGAGTAAGAGATTAATAATATAGAAATAGATGGATAATAGAGAAATAGAGTAATAATAGAGAAATAGATTAATAATAGAGAGATAGATTGATAATAGAGAAATAGATTGGTAATAGAGTAACAGATTGATAATAGAGTGATAGATTAATAATAGAGTGATAGATTAATGATAGAGAGATAGATTAATAACAGAGAAAGATTGATAGTAGGGTAATAGATTAATAGTAGGGTAATAGATTAATAATAGAGAAATAGATTAATAACCCAGTAATAGATTAATAACACAATAATAGATCAATAACCCAGTAATAGATTAATAACAGTCATAGATTGATAACCCAGTGATAGATCAATAACCCAGTGATAGATCAATAACCCAGTGACAGATCAATAACCCAGTAACTGATCAATATCCCACTAATCGATCAATAACCCAGTAACTGATGACAGGGCTGCCCACAGCCAGCCCCTCCTGCATGAGCAGGTGCAGGGGCCGTGCAGCAGCGCCTGCACCTTTGCCAGGTGCAGCCCAGGTGCAGCCCAGGTGCAGCCCAGGTACAGCCCAGGTACAGCCCAGGTGCAGCAGTAGCCCAGTGCAGCCATGTACCCCAGGTACAGCCCAGGTGTACCCCAGGTACAGCCCAGGTGCAGCCCAGGTACAGCCCAGGTACAGCCCAGGTGAGCCCAGGTACAGCCCAGGTACAGCCCAGGTACAGCCCAGGTGCAGCCCAGGTACAGCCCAGGTACAGCCCAGGTACAGCCCAGGTACCCCAGGTCAGCCAGTGCAGCCCAGGTACAGCCCAGGTACACCCAGGTGCAGCCCAGGTACAGCCCAGGTGTACACCCAGGTACAGCCCAGGTGTACCCCAGGTACAGCCCAGGTGTACCCCAGGTGTACCCCAGGCACAGCCCAGGTGTACCCCAGGCACAGCCCAGGTGTACCCCAGGTGTACCCCAGGCACAGCCCAGGTGTACCCCAGGCACAGCCCAGGTGCAGCAGGGCCGCTCAGGACAGGTGGCACTCACCTTGATGTTCCTGCCGCCCAGCATGACCGAGTTCATCTGCTCCAGGGCCAGCTGCGCCGCCTCGGGCACCTCGTACTCCACGAAGGCAAAGCCCTGCGGGGACACACCTGCAGTCACACCTGGGAGTCACACCTGGGAGTCACACCTGTCAGTGATACCTGGGAGTCACACCTGGGAGTCACACCTGTCAGTCACACCTGGGAGTCACACCTGTCAGTCACACCTGTCAGTCACACCTGCCAGACACACCTGGAGGGGACACACCTGCCAGTGACACCTGCCAGTCACCCCCCCTGGGCCAGGCCCAGGCTCCCCAGGTGCCCACAGGTGCAGCTCAGCGCTGCTGCTGGCCCAGGAAGGTTCCTCAGAGAAGATTGATTATGGCAGAAAATGGCGTGCAGAGGTTCCCAGGGGCCCCTGGCACCTGGGCCTCACCTGAGCTGGCCCTGGGCCTCACCTGAGCTGGCCCTGTTCCATCCCGGGGTCTCACCTGAGCTGTGCTCTGAGCTGTCCCTGTGTCTCACCTGAACCTCACCTGAACCTCACCTGAGCTGTCCCCGTGTCTCACCTGTGTCTCACCTGTGTCTCACCTGTGTCTCACCTGAGCCTCACCTGGTTCTGGAGCCGCAGGGACCCCGAGGTCCCGCAGCAATCCCCCCTCCCTGGGGGCTGCTCCCCACTCCCAGCAGCGACCTCCCCAGGGAAAGGGAGCCCAGACCTGCCAGGTGCTGCCAGGTGCTGCCCATGCCCCAGCAGGTGCTGCCCAGACCCCGCAGGTGCTGCCCAGACCCCGCAGGTGCTGCCCAGCCCCAGCAGGTGCTGCCCAGACCCCGCAGGTGCTGCCCATGCCCTGCCAGGTGCTGCCCATGCCCTGCCAGGTGCTGCCCAGATCCCGCAGGTGCTGCCCAGACCCCACAAGTGCTGCCCAGACCCTGCCAGGTGCTGCCAGGTGCTGCCCAGACCCGATCAGGTGCTGCCCATGCCCTGCCAGGTGCTGCCCAGACCCGGCAGGTGCTGCCCATGCCCTGGCAGGTGCTGCCCAGACCCCGCAGGTGCTGCCCATGCCCTGCCAGGTGCTGCCCAGACCCCATCAGGTGCTGCCCATGCCCTGCAGGTGCTGCCCATGCCCTGCAGGTGCTGCCCAGACCCGGCAGGTGCTGCCCAGCCCGCAGGTGCTGCCCATGCCCTGGCAGGTGCTGCCCAGACCCCGCAGGTGCTGCCAGGTGCTGCCCATGCCCTGCCAGGTGCTGCCCAGACCCAAAACCCTGCGGCTGAGGAATGATTGGAAAGTCTTCAGCTGATGCTCTCAAGGTGTTTTATTGCTCCTTATCTCAGGTATTTTCTGTCTGGGCTGCCGAGCTCAGCCCCAGGCACACTCTCTGCCCACTGATTTTATAATGCAAATTCCCTGTTTGTTATCCACAGTGATGATCCAGTGCCTCTCACCTGTGTGAGACAGATCCATTCTACTCTGATCTACTCTACAGATTCCTGTTTGTTATCCACAGGTATTATCCGTGCTGGCTCACTAGCCCAGCACTTCTGCCACTGATTTATATGCAAATTCCCTGTTTGTTATCCACAGTGATGATCCAGTGCCTCTCACCTGTGTCACAGTTCATTCTACTCTGATCTACTCTACAAATTCCCTGTTTGTTATCCACAGTGATGATCCAGTGCCTCTCACCTGTGTCACAGTGCATTCTACTCTGATCTACTCTACAAATTCCCTGTTTGTTATCCACAGTGATGATCCAGTGCCTCTCACCTGTGTCAGTTTCATTCTACTCTGATCTACTCTACAGATTCCCTGTTTGTTATCCACAGTGATGATCCAGTGCCTCTCACCTGTGTCACAGTTCATTCTACTCTGATCTACTCTACAAATTCCCTGTTTGTTATCCACAGTGATGATCCAGTGCCTCTCACCTGTGTCACAGTTCATTCTACTCTGATCTACTCTACAGATTCCCTGTTTGTTATCCACAGTGATGATCCAGTGCCTCTCACCTGTGTCACAGTTCATTCTACTCTGATCTACTCTACAGATTCCCTGTTTGTTATCCACAGTGATGATCCAGTGCCTCTCACCTGTGTCACAGTTCATTCTACTCTGATCTACTCTACAGATTCCCTGTTTGTTATCCACAGTGATGATCCAGTGCCTCTCACCTCTGTTAGACAATTCCATTCTACTCCAATCCAATCCCCAAGGAGATGGGGTCAGGAAGAAGAAGGAAGGAGCACAGGACAATGCCCAAGCCCCTCCATCTCACCCCCTAACCCCCATGGTAAAATCCCCCAAATTTCCCTTTTCACTCTACAACTGCTACTATCGTGCTATCTAAACTATTGTGCCCTTTAATTCCTCATTCCAGGTTTAATTTGCTCCACGGGCCAAAGCCAAAGCCCCAGCAGTCCCTGGGCTCTCTGCCCCCCTGGCAGGGATTTCAATCCCCCTGGCTGGAGCTGGGATGACCCAGGGCTGTCCCAGACACGCCCTGGGTTCCAGCCCCTCTGGACAGCCCTGGAAGGAGCAGGGTGCTCCCTGGGGGCTGGGAACCATGCAGAGCTCTGGGCTGGGCCCCTTGGAGCTCCTCCAGATCCACAGCTCCCACCTCCCCAGGCTGCTCCCAGCCCCAGCCAGCCAGGGACGCTGCTCCCTGCACCCTCCCAGCAGGGATTCCTGCCCACAGCTCTGCCAAGCCCCTCGTTCTGTGCTCAGGACACAGGAATTGTCCTTGCAGGAGAGCCCAGGAGGGCTCAGCACCAGCTCTGGCTGCCCCCGGGGAACTCCTGCCCTCCCCAGGAGCTCACCTGCTCTCTGCCAGGTCCAGGCAATCCCAGGGCAGCTGTGTGACAGAGCACCCTAAAGGGTGACAGCCAAGAGCAGAAAGCAAAGCTTGCTTACAGCAGCTCCAGCAGCCAAGAAAAGCACATGTAAACTTGCTGAGAGCAATGTCAGCCTTGGAATGCAACACACACTGCTCTGTTACTAAGCTTAAAACTTCCTGTATCTTGATAAATACAATTTTCTGCAGCCTTATAATTTCTGCTAGCCAAACTTGAATACCCAAGCCCTTATTTTCCATCCTTACCCTCAGTTTGCTTGGCCACATCCAAAACTTGCAACTGCAACTCTCCTTTCTGTCCTGCTGTTTCTGAGACCTGCTCCTTACAACTTCCCCACAAACCTTTTGAATAACTCCCCCAGGAGAGCATGGTAATGGAATGCTGAGTTGGTTAAGCTGGTTAGTGTGGTAATCCAGTATTGAGTTGGTTAAGCTGGTTAGTGTGGTAATCCAGTATTGAGTTGGTTAAGCTGGTTACTGTGGTAATCCAGTATTGAGTTGGTTAAGCTGGTTAGTGTGGTAATCCAGTATTGAGTTGGTTAAGCTGGTTAGTGTGGTAATCCAGCATTGAGTTGGTTAAGCTGGTTAGTGTGGTAATCCAGTATTGAGTTGGTTAAGCTGGTTAGTGTGGTAATCCAGTATTGAGTTGGTTAAGCTGGTTAGTGTGGTAATCCAGCATTGAGTTGGTTAAGCTGGTTAGTGTGGTAATCCAGTATTGAGTTGGTTAAGCTGGTTAGTGTGGTAATCCAGTATTGAGTTGGTTAAGCTGGTTAGTGTGGTAATCCAGTATTGAGTTGGTTAAGCTGGTTAGTGTGGTAATCCAGTATTGAGTTGGTTAAACTGTTTACCCTCCAGCAGTATCTCCCTGTTAATCCCAATAGCTTGGCTGGTCACACTCTGTCTCACTGTACCTGTCCCCAGGAGGGCTCAGGTTAAAGGCTTGGCCTTTGGGGTCCTGGCTTCTCATTCTTTACCCCCTTTGTACGTGTCCCTGGATAAGAACACCCCCAGGAAGGCTCAGGATGAAGGTTTGAACACCCCAGGAGGGCTCAGGATGAAGGTTCGAGTTTTGGGTCCTGCCTCCTCTTTCTTACCCCCTTTGTACCTGTCCCTGGATAAGAACACCCCCAGAAGGGCTCAGGATGAAGGTTTGAACACCCCAGGAAGGCTCAGGATGAAAGTTTGAACACCTCAGGAGGGCTCAGGATGAAGGTTCGAGTTTTGGGGTCCTGCCTCCTCTTTCTTACCCTCTTTGTACATGTCTCTGGATAAGAACACCCCCAGGAAGGCTCAAGATGAAGGTTTGGGGTCCTGCCTCCTCTTTCTTACCCCCTTTGTACCTGTCCCTGGATAACAACACCCCCAGGAGGGCTCAGGATGAAGGTTTGAACACCCCAGGAGGGCTCAGGATGAAGGTTTGAACAGCCCAGGAGGGCTCAGGATGAATATTTAAGCTTTGGGGTCCCGCCCCCTGTTTTGCAGCCCCTTTCCCAAGAAGAACCACGGCTCCCCTGAGCGCTGCTCGCGAGCCGTGCCCCAGGCACCGGGAGGGCAGAGGCAGGCAGGCAGCCTCCTCCCGTCCCTCCGGCACTGTTCCCAGCCCGGGATGGGCAGGCGCGGCCCCGCCGGGCTCCCTGCAGCCCCCCGGCGCAGGGCAGAGCGCCCAGCCCACCTTGTGCTTCATGGTGACCGAGTCCCAGGACATGTCGATGCTCTTGATGGGCCCGAAGGGGGCGAAGGCCTGGCGGATGGTGTCCTCGCCCAGCTCGTAGTAGATGGAGCCCACGTAGACCCTGCACATGATGGCCAGCGCCCGCTGCCTCTGAGCCGCCATCTGTAGCGAGACAAGGCCAGGCGGTGAGCGCGGGCTGGCCCGCACGCCGCGGCTTCCTCCCCTCCTGCCCGCCGGCCACGCCATCGCTGATCCCTGCTGCGGGGTTCCACTTCCCCTGCTGCGGGATGGCCCTGCTGCGGGATGGCCCTGCTGCGGGATCTCCCTGCTGCGGGATCTCCCTGCTGCGGGATCTCCCTGCTGCGGGATGGCCCCTGTTCCAGGATCTCCCTGCTGCGGGATCTCCCTGCTGCGGGACTGCCCTGCTGCGGGATCTCCCTGCTGCGGGATGGCCCCTGCTCCAGGATCTCCCTGCTGCGGGATGGCCCTGCTCCAGGATCTCCCTGCTGCGGGATCTCCCTGCTGCGGGATGGCCCCTGCTCCAGGATCTCCCTGCTGCGGGATGGCCCCTGCTCCAGGATCTCCTGCTGCGGGATGGCCCTGCTGCGGGATCTCCCTGCTGCGGGATTACCCTGCTGCGGGATCTCCCTGCTGCGGGATGGCCCTGCTGCGGGATCTCCCTGCTGCGGGATTACCCTGCTGCGGGATCTCCCTGCTGCGGGATGGCCCCTGCTCAGGATCTCCTGCTGCAGGATTACCCTGCTGCGGGATCTCCCTGTTGCGGGATTACCCTGCAGTGGGATGGCCCCTGCTCCAGGATCTCCCTGCTGCGGGATCTCCCTGCTGCGGGATCTCCCTGCTGCGGGATCTCCCTGCTGCGGGATCTCCCTGCTGCGGGATGGCCCTGCTGCGGGATCTCCCTGCTGCGGGATCTCCCTGCTGCGGGATTCCCCCTGCTGCGGGATGGCCCTGCTGCGGGATCTCCCTGCTGCGGGATCTCCCTGCTGCGGGATGGCCCTGCTGCGGGATCTCCCTGCTGCGGGATGGCCCCTGCTCCAGGATCTCCCTGCTGCGGGATCTCCCTGCTGCGGGATGGCCCTGCTGCGGGATCTCCCTGCTGCGGGATCTCCCTGCTGCGGGATCTCCCTGCTGCGGGATTACCCTGCTGCGGGATCTCCCTGCTGCGGGATCTCCCTGCTGCGGGATCTCCCTGCTGCGGGATGGCCCCTGCTCCAGGATCTCCCTGCTGCGGGATTCCCCCTGCTGCGGGATGGCCCCTGCTCCAGGATCTCCCTGCTGCGGGACTGCCCTGCTGCGGGATCTCCCTGCTGCGGGATGGCCCCTGCTCCAGGATCTCCCTGCTGCGGAATGGCCCTGCTGCGGGATTACCCTGCTCCAGGATTTCCCCTGCTGCGGGATTACCCTGCTGCGGGATGGCCCCTGCTCCAGGATCTCCCTGCTGCGGGATGGCCCTGCTCCAGGATCTCCCTGCTGCGGGATCTCCCTGCTGCGGGATTACCCTGCTGCGGGATCTCCCTGCTGCGGGATTCCCCTGCTGCGGGATTACCCTGCTGCGGGATTCCCCTGCTGCGGGATTACCCTGCAGTGGGATGGCCCCTGTTCCAGGATCTCCCTGCTGCGGGATTCCCTGCTGCGGGATTGCCCTGCTGCAGGATGGCCCTGCTGCGGGATTCCCCCTGCTGCGGGATCTCCCTGCTGCGGGATTCCCCTGCTGCGGGACTGCCTGCTGCGGGATGGCCCCTGTTCCAGGATCTCCCTGCTGCGGGATGGCCCTGCTGCGGGATTACCCTGCTCCAGGATTTCCCCTGCTGCGGGATTACCCTGCTGCGGGATGGCCCCTGTTCCAGGATTTCCCCTGCTCCGGGATTACCCCTGCTCTAGGATTGTCCTGCTGTGGGATTTAAGTTCCCCTGCTCCAAGATTCCCCCTGCTCCAGGATTTTCCTGCTGCGGGATTACCCTGCTGCGGGATGGCCCTGCTCCGGGATTACCCCTGCTCTAGGATTCCCCTGCTCCAGGATTTCCCCTGCTCCAGGATTCCCCCTCTCCAGGATTCCCCCTCTCCAGGATCTCCCCTCTCCAGGATCTCCCTGCTCCAGGATTCCCCCTCTCCAGGATTCCCCCTCTCCAGGATTCCCCCTCTCCAGGATTCCCCCTCTCCAGGATTCCCCTCTCCAGGATCTCCCCTCTCCAGGATTCCCCTGCTCCAGGATCTCCCTGTTCCAGGATTCCCCTCTCCAAGATCTCCCCTCTCCAGGATCTCCCTGTTCCAGAATTCCCCTGCTCCAGGATCTCCCTGTTCCAGAATTCCCCTGCTCCAGGATCTCCCTGTTCCAGAATTCCCCTGCTCCAGGATCTCCCTGTTCCAGGATTTCCCTGCTCCAGGATCTCCCTGTTCCAGAATTCCCCTCTCCAGGATCTCCCTGTTCCAGGATTCCCCTCTCCAGGATCTCCCTGTTCCAGGATTCCCCCTCTCCAGGATCTCCCTGTTCCAGAATTCCCCTGCTCCAGGATCTCCCTGTTCCAGGATTCCCCCTCTCCAGGATCTCCCTGTTCCAGAATTCCCCTGCTCCAGGATCTCCCTGTTCCAGGATTTCCCTGCTCCATGCCCAGGGTTCTGGAGCAGATCCCTCCGGCTCCTCCCGCCCCATCTCATCTCCAGCCCGGCCTGCAGGAGCAGGGAATGCCCTGCTGCCCACCTGCCCCCTCCAGCAGCACAGCCCTGCGGGGGTCCCGCTGCCCCCCTCGGCCCGGGAGGGGTCTGCAGCCCCCTGAGCCCCCTGCGCCCCCCGGCACTCCACCGCCCCTGGCCCGGGGACCCCCGGGAAGCGTGGGGGTCCCGGTGCCACCCGCTCTGCCCGGGCAGCCGAGCTCCGGGCTGAGCCCTGGCAGGAGGGCTCCCCACAGCAGAGCACGGCGAGTCCCTCGTGCCTGGCACCCCCAGAGCACCCCCAGAGCACCCCCAGAGCACCCCCAGAGCTGCCAGGGGACGCGGCCAGGCTGCAGGAGGCACTGCCCGCACGCCAGGGCACGGCTCCGGGGCACGGGCCCTGCCCGGCACCACAGCACGGAGCTGCGAGCACCCCCAGGGCACAGGGGCTGCACCAGGGCCGCCCGGAGGGGAGATTTGGGGTGCCCTGATGAGCACAGGGGGCTCTGCCGTGACTGGGAGCTCCTGGGCCCTCCTCGAGGCTGAGATTTGGGGTGCCCTAACGAGCATGGGAACCCCTGGGCCCTTCTCAAGGCTGAGTTTTGGGGTGCCCTGATGAGCACAGGGGGCTCTGCCGTGACTGGGAGCTCCTGGGCCCTCCTCGAGGCTGAGATTTGGGGTGCCCTAACGAGCATGGGAACCCCTGGGCCCTTCTCAAGGCTGAGTTTTGGGGTGCCCTATGAGCACAGGGGGCTCTGCCGTGACTGGGAGCTCCTGGGCCCTCCTCGAGGCTGAGTTTTGGGGTGCCCTAACGAGCATGGGAACCCCTGGGCCCTTCTCAAGGCTGAGTTTTGGGGTGCCCTATGAGCACAGGGGCTCTGCTATGCCTGGGAACCCCTGAGCCCTTCTCAAGGCTGAGATTTGGGTGCCCTGATATGCAAAGGGGGCTCTGCCACGCCTGGGAACCCCCGGGCCCTCCTCAAGGCTGAGTTTTGGGGTGCCCTATGAGCACAGGGGCTCTGCCATGCCTGGGAAGCTGCAGCCCAGAAGGAGCAGAGCTGCTCAGTGACGGGCACAGCAGCACGGACACAGCCTGCACCCTGCTCCCCACTGCCACCGGCCACGGAGGGGTTAACTGCTGCCATTCCCGGCAGGACACGGCCACCGGGGACAGCTCCAGCCCGGAGCCTGCTGCGGAGGGGACACTGAACCCCAGAGGGGACACTGAACCCCTGAGGGGACACTGAACCCCTGAGGGGACACTGAACCCAGACCCTGCTCCTGAGGGGACACTGAACCCTGAGGGGACACTGAACCAAGACCCTGCTCCTGAGGGGACACTGAACCCCGGACTGCTCCGGAGGGGACAATGAACCCCTGAGGGGACACTGAACCCAGACCCTGCTCCTGAGGGGACACTGAACCCCAGACTGCTCCGGAGGGGACACTGAACCCCTGAGGGGACACTGAACCCAGACCCTGCTCCTGAGGGGACACTGAACCCCAGACTGCTCCGGAGGGGACACTGAACCCCAGAGGGGACACTGAACCCCTGAGGGGACACTGAACCCCAGACTGCTCCGGAGGGGACACTGAACCCCTGAGGGGACACTGAACCCCAGACTCTGCTCCGGAGGGGACACTGAACCCCAGACTGCTCCGGAGGGGACACTGAACCACTGAGGGGACACTGAACCCCTGAGGTGACAGCCAGCCCCAGAGCCTGCTCCTGAGGGGACACTGAACCCCAGACTCTGCTCCTGAGGGGACACAGAACCCCTGAGGTGACATCCAGCCCCAGACTCTGCTCCTGAGGTGACACTGAACCCCAGAGCCTGCTCCTGAGGTGACACTGGACCCAGACCCTGCTCCTGAGGGGACACTGAACCCCAGACTCTGCTCCTGAGGTGACATCAAGCCCCAAATCTTGCTCAAGAGGTGACATTAAACCCCTGGGGTGACATTAAACCCCAGACTCTGCCCCTGAGGTGACAATGAACCCCAGAGCCTGCTCCTGAGGGGACACTGAACCCCTGAGGTGACATCCAGCCCCAGACAGCCCCTGAGGTGACATTAAACCCCTGAGGTGACAGCCAGCCCCAACCCCACCCAGCCAGACCCTGGGGTGACATTAAACCCCTGGGGTGACACTGAACCCCTGAGGGGACAGTGAACCCCTGAGGTGCCATCAAACCCTGGAGGTGACACTGAACCCCTGAGGGGACAGTGAACCCCTGAGGTGACAGTGAACCCCTGAGGTGACAGCCAGCCCCTGGGGTGACAGCCAGCCCCTGGGGTGACACTGAACCCCTGGGGTGACACTGAACCCCTGAGGGGACAGTGAACCCCTGAGGTGACATCAAACCCTGGAGGTGACACTGAACCCCTGAGGGGACAGTGAACCCCTGGGGTGACACTAAACCCGAGGTGACACTAAACCCCTGAGGTGACAGCCAGCCCCTGAGGTGACAGTGAACCCCTGGGGTGACAGCCAGCCCCTGGGGTGACACTGAACCCCTGAGGTGACAGTGAACCCCCGAGGTGACAGCCAGCCCCTGGGGTGACACTGAACCCCTGGGGTGACACTGAACCCCTGAGGTGACAGCCAGCCCCTGGCGTGACAGCCAGCCCCTGGGGTGACAGTGAACCCCTGAGGTGACACTGAACCCCTGAGGTGCCATCCAGCCCCTGAGGTGACACTGAACCCCTGAGGTGACAGTGAACCCCCGAGGTGACAGCCAGCCCCTGGGGTGACAGCCAGCCCCTGGGGTGACAGCCAGCCCCTGGGGTGACAGTGAACCCCTGGGGTGACAGTGAACCCCCGAGGTGCCATCCAGCCCCCCCCGGCTCTGTCCCCAGCAGCACCCCGGCACTCGCAGCACACGGCTGGGGGCTGGCTGCTCGGGCTCCTCCCGGCCCTGGGGCAGGGCAGCCCCTCAGTGTGCAGCCCCCCCACGAGGGCTCCGAGCCCCAGCACAGTGCCCCGGGGGTCCCAGGGGGGCGCAGGAGACCCCCACGCTGCCCCTCTGCAGGAGAGCCGGGGAGAGGAGCTCTGGGGAGCAGGGAATTCCTGCCTGGAAAGGGGCCGGGCACCAGGCGGGGCTGCCAGGCGGCGGGGGAACACCCGGTGGGTGTGGGGAGCAGGCACGGGTGGGACCCGGTCACCCCGGGGGTCTTTCCCTCGGCAGCCGGGGGTTCTGCAGGGGGTCCCGTGCTGCCCCCGGGGTCTGTGGGTGCCCGTCAGGAGCATGCAGGGGGGGTGAGCCCTGGGCGCCTGAGCTCAGCACCCAGGGCTGAGCCTGCACAGCCCTGAGCAGCCCCCAGCCCGACTCGCTGTGCCCCCCGTGCCAGGCTGCAGCCCCCTGCAGCCGTGCCAGGCTGCAGCCCCCTGCAGCCGTGCCAGGCTGCAGCCCCCTGCAGCCGTGCCAGGCTGCAGCCCCCTGCAGCCGTGCCAGGCTGCAGCCCCCTGCAGCCGTGCCAGGCTGCAGCCCCCTGCAGCCGTGCCAGGCTGCTCCACAGGCGGCTGGGGGCTGCCTGAGGGGCAAAGCCCCACCTCGGGGGGCTCCTGGAACCCAAGCACAGCCCGCACCACGAGCACCAGGCGGGACACAGGGGATGGGCAGGCAGGGGGAATGCCACCCTGGGACGGGGGAGGCAGGGCAGAGCCCGGGGGCACCTGGAACTCGAGACCCTGAGCTGGCCCCACATGGGAGCTGGGCAAGCCTGGCACCGGGAGAAGGGCTGGGCAGGGGGCTGCTCACACTCTGTGCCTTCCTGGGGGCTCTGCCAAGACTGGGATGGACAGCCTGAGCTGGGCAGTGCCAGGCTCTGGGCAGTGCCAGGATCTGCTCTGGGCTGTGCCAGGCTCTGGGCTGTGCCAGGCTCTGCTCTGGGCTGTGCCAGGATCTGGGCTGTGCCAGGCTCTGGGCTGTGCCAGGCTCTGCTCTGGGCAGTGCCAGGCTCTGCTCTGGGCTGTGCCAGGCTCTGCTCTGGGCTGTGCCAGGCTCTGGGCTGTGCAAGGCTCTGCTCTGGGCAGTGCCAGGCTCTGCTCTGGGCTGTGCCAGGCTCTGCTCTGGGCTGTGCCAGGCTCTGGGCTGTGCAAGGCTCTGCTCTGGGCTGTGCCAGGATCTGCTCTGGGCTGTGCCAGGCTCTGCTCTGGGCTGTGCCAGGCTCTGCTCTGGGCTGTGCCAGGCTCTGGGCTGTGCCAGGCTCTGCTCTGGGCTGTGCAAGGCTCTGGGCTGTGCCAGGCTCTGCTCTGGGCTGTGCCAGGCTCTGGGCTGTGCCAGGCTCTGCTCTGGGCTGTGCCAGGCTCTGCTCTGGCTGTGCCAGGCTCTGGGCTGTGCCAGGCTCTGCTCTGGGCTGTGCCAGGCTCTGGGCTGTGCCAGGCTCTGGGCTGTGCCAGGCTCTGCTCTGGGCTGTGCAAGGCTCTGGGCTGTGCCAGGCTCTGCTCTGGGCTGTGCCAGGCTCTGGGCTGTGCCAGGCTCTGGGCTGTGCCAGGCTCTGCTCTGGGCTGTGCCAGGCTCTGGGCTGTGCCAGGCTCTGCTCTGGGCAGTGCCAGGATCTGGGCTGTGCCAGGCTCTGGGCTGTGCCAGGCTCTAAGCTGTTCCAGGCTCTGCTCTGGGCTGTGCCAGGCTCTGGGCTGTGCCAGGCTCTGCTCTGGGCTGTGCCAGGCTCTAAGCTGTTCCAGGCTCTGCTCTGGGCTGTGCCAGGCTCTGGGCTGTGCCAGGCTCTAAGCTGTTCCAGGCTCTGCTCTGGGCTATGGCAGTGCACAAGGGGTCACAGCCTGGCGCCCTGGGGGTCACGAGCCACTAAAACTTTCCTGTGCCACTAAAACTCTCCTGTGCCACTAAAACTCTCCTGTGCCACTAAAACTCTCCTGTGCCACTAAAACTCTCCTGTGCCACTAAAACTTTCCTGTGCCACTAAAACTCTCCTGTGCCACTAAAACTTTCCTGTGCCACTAAAACTCTCCTGTGCCACTAAAACTTTCCTGTGCCACTAAAACTCTCCTGTGCCACTAAAACTCTCCTGTGCCACCAACTCAGCCGTGCCCAGCTGGGGAGAACGAGCCAAAACCAAGTGAGGCCAAACTGCTGGAGTTCCCCTGTGAGGCAGCAGCTGCAGGGAGGGCAGGGGGGCAGTTCCTGGGCGTGAGGGCTCCCACAGCATCTCTGCCAAACGCACAGCACGCTGGCTGCCCTGCTCCACCCCACACTCACCCCAGAACAGCCCTTCTGGCTCCCCACCGACACACCACCCACTGCCCAAGGAGGCAGACTGGGCATGCCACTCCAGTGCCCTTTTCCCTGCAAATTCAGACCTCTGTCTGTGCTTCACACTGGGCACAAATCTCACTCCAGCAAGACGGAGAGGTATTGACAGATGTGCAAACGGATTTCCAAAGGAACCTTTGGGTGCAGGGAGCAGCCATGGGACACCCTGCCCAGCACTTCTAGGCAAAGGGAGGGTGGGGATCATGCCAAAACACCCAGCTCTGATTTGTGGCTCTTTGATTAGGATGACACAAAACACCCAGCTCTGATTTGTGGCTCTTTGATTAGGATGACACAAAACACCCAGCTCTGATTTGTGGCTCTTTGATTAGGATGACACAAAACACCCAGCTCTGATTTGTGGGCTCCGATTAGGACGGCCACAAAAGAGATGTCGGGGCAGTCCTGCTGAAGGCTCCTGCCCCTCCCAGCCTGCTGGTGCTGCTCTGGGGCCGTGCCATCGTGCCCTGGTGTGGAGCATGCACAGTAAAGAGAGCCTGGGCGGCACCAGGCCCTGCCAACCTCCGGCACCCCGGCCCTCCCCAGCCCCGGCCGGCTCCGGCTGCTGCGAGGGCGTTCCACAACGAGTCGCCCCTTGGTGAGTTACCTTGGCCGTTAGTTTTAGGTCGGGACCTCAGAACTGCAGCATCCCTAGGAATGCAGCTCCCACAATTTCACGGGTGTGTTCAGAACTGGTGGCAATCTAAAGCTGTCTTTTGCCCCCGAGTGGCAGTGTCCCCGCAGACTGCACAGCCTGGGTCTTCTCGGGGCAGTGAGACCTCGCTCTGCTCCTGGGCGTGTCCAGTACAGGTGGGGAGGTGGGAGGGCTGTGCTGCATTGGCACCACTACGAACGTCCCCACGCTAGGTACCCTGACTAAGACAAGTGCCCCAGAAGAAGTGAATATGTCTATTGACCGATTGTAAAGGTGAGAGAGGATCTCCAAAGCCCATTGTCACTGCTGCCATCTGAAAGACAGTAAAGACAGAGTTCAGTCTGTTGGAGCTGAGCATACTACGGCTGTTCGTACAAACTCAAGCGGAGCGGCGGCACAGGGGCACCTGCGGGGAGGCCTCTCCTTCCTCGGCGCCGGGACCTGCCGAGCCCGCGCCCGCCGGGCCGGGCTGGGGCTGTGCTGCTGCCTCGGGACGCAGGGGGATCCCAGGGGGGACTCGAGGCGAGAGCGACCTGGGCAACCGCTGTCGTGGGTTCACCCCCGGCGTTTAAAAGGAGCCCCTCAAGTCGAGCAGAGCCTCAGAACCAGGCACAGCCCCAGCCGGCCTCAGCTGCCGGGCGGGGAGAGCACGTCCGCAGGGATTCATTCCTCAGGCAAACCCGTGCTTTGGGCTTCCCCACTCGGATAAAGGCAGCCAGGCGGGTTCTGGAAAGCTGGGAGGGAGGGGAGGGCAAACCCCAGTTAAGGGTCCTCCCGCTATGGGCATTCCAGAACGAGCAGGAACAGCCAAGAGAACTTCTCCAAAATGGAAGCACCTGGGTGCAGGGCAGGGAAAGGGGGGGGGGCAGCGCTGGGACACGGGGACCCCCCCTCAGGCAGAGGAGACGGTGACAGGACACTGTGCCCAGGATCCCTTCTGCCCTCACCACCTCAAACACGGCTCGGAAGCAAAACCCCCGCGGCAAACTCTTTTTGGCTTCTCGTCTCAAGAAGGGGCGCCCAACAGGACAGGAATATTTTTTTTTTTTTTTTAACCGTTTCCTCTGGGAACAAAAGAGATCTGCGGGCAATTTGCGAGGTCAGTCGGGGTGCCTGGGTGAGCTGCAGGCTCAGGGCTGTGCTCTGGCTCCGAGGGCCCGCACAACTCCACGTGTCGGGGGCAGCACGGGGCGCGGCGCGGAGGGGGGGCTCACCTGCAGGTTGGTGAGCTGCTGCTGCTGGTGGGCGATGGTTTGTTTCACCAGCACGCTCTTGATGCTCTGCTCCATGGCGTACTTCTTGGCCTGCGGGGAAAGCGGGGCTGTAGGGCGGCGGGGCGCGGCGGGGCGGGGGAGCACGGCTCCCAGAACCTTCTAGAGTCCATCCCCGGGGGCACTGCCCGCAGCTGCCCAGCCCCTGGAGGCGCTGGCAGGCCGAGGGGGCAGCGCAGGGAGCAGCATGCACCGGAGCAAGGCACGCCCCCCTCCACCCACCCCCCCTTACCTGCAGGGCCGGGCCGGGCACGGCCTCCTCCAGGGCTCTCCTCCCAGGGAGCGGCTGCACGGACAGGGGCTGCAGGAGGGCAGGGGCTGCGCCTGCCCCGGCCACCCCCCGGCAGGGGCTGGGCTCTGCCCCCTCAGCACACCTGGCCTGGGCTGCGTTTGCTCTCAGAAACACTGCAGACATTCCCTGGCTCTGCCCCCTCAGCACACCTGGCCTGGGCTGCCTTTGCTCTCAGAAACACCGCAGCCATTCCCTGGCTCTGCTCCCAAAACACCGCAGCCATTCCCTGGCTCTGCTCCCAAAACACCGCAGCCATTCCCTGGCTCTGTCCCTAAAACACCGCAGCCATTCCCTGGCTCTGTCCCTAAAACACCGCAGCCATTCCCTGGCTCTGTCCCCAAAACACCGCAGCCATTCCCTGGCTCTGCTCCCAAAACACCGCAGCCATTCCCTGGCTCTGTCCCTAAAACACCGCAGCCATTCCCTGGCTCTGTCCCTAAAACACCGCAGCCATTCCCTGGCTCTGTCCCCAAAACACCGCAGCCATTCCCTGGCTCTGCCCCAAAACACCGCAGCCATTCCCTGGCTCTGTCCCCAAAACACCACAGCCATTCCCTGGCTCTGCTCTCAGAAACACCACAGCCCCTCCCTGGTCTGTCCCTAAAACACCACAGCCATTCCCTGGCTCTGCTCTCAGAAACACCACAGCCCCTCCCTGGCTGTCCCCACACACCCCAATCCCCCCCTGGCTCTGCCCCCAATCCCCCCTGGCTCTGCCCCCAATCCCCCCTGGCTCTGCCCCCAATCCCCCCTGGCTCTGTCCCTACACCCCAATCCCCCCTGGCTCTGTCCCCAACCTCCCCCTGGCTCTGTCCCTACACCCCAATCCCCCCTGGCTCTGTCCCTACACCCCAATCCCCCCTGGCTCTGTCCCCAATCCCCCCTGGCTCTGTCCCTACACCCCAATCCCCCCTGGCTCTCCCCCCACACCCCAGGGCTCCTCTGGAGGTTTCCAAGTGCCAGGCCAGCAGGAGCAGATCCCAATTCCAGCCCTCAGTGACGCTGTGGCACCCACACCCCGGCTCAGGAGGCCCTTTCCCTGACCTGACTGGCTTTTTAAATTAATCCCACACCCCAACAGCCCTTCCCCACTGTGCTCCATGGACTCCAGACCACCCCGAGCCATTCCTGGGTGACCGTGGGCCCCTGCAGCACAGCCAGGGCTCTGCTGGTGAGTCCCCCCGAGACAGAGGCTCAGCAAACCCCCCCAAAGAGCCAACCCCCCAGTTTTTACTCACTTTCTGGAGAGCTTCCTGCTGCTCTGGGGTGAGAGGGGGCAGCCCCAGCTTGGCTGCCGTGCTTTGCCCGTTCTCCATCTTAATGGACTCCGTACCCTGAGGGAACAGAAAATGCTCAGGGAGAGCTTCTCACAGGAGCCAGGAGCTCTTCCTTCCCAGAGAACCAAAGCACTTCCTGTCAGAACATGACAGCTGGCTAAAATCCTTCCCCAGACCCCGCTGCACGTCAGGAAAAGCAGCTCACCTTCCCAGCAACTGCACAGACCAAGGGATGTGCTGGATGCTCCCAGAGCTCCCCACCAGCCAACCTGGGAATTCCTGACCCTTGCTCACATCATCTCCCACTGGCTCAGGCTCCCCTCCCAGCTCTGGGCACCCTCGTGGGGGTTTCAGCCCAAAAACACAAACACCAATTCCTGCAGGGCTTTTGGTTTGCAGTTTGAAATTTCCCAATCAAGAGCAGGGCAGGCTTAAGCTTGAAAGGTATAAAGAAAATTTATTAATGGAACTAAAAGAAGAATAGTGAAAATCAGCAGGAACCCTTTGGAACACTCTTCCTCCCTTCCCCACTGACAGAGTACAGAAACAAACCCCAGAATTCCCAGTTTCCCACCCCTAAAATGGCCTTTCCTGAGTTCACCTGGGGAAAGAGGCATCTCTTGTGACTGTGGAAAACACCCCCAAAGAAAACAACTCTCGTGGTTCCAGTGCAATACTCAGAGACAAAACGTCCTGCATGACAAGGTGCCAGCCTCACAAACACACCCAGCCTCCTCAGGAAAGCTTCCCAAATCCCAGAGCCAGGGAATGCTCTGGAGGGACCTCGCCGCTCAGGCAGGGAGAGCTGGCCCTGGCCCCGGGGGCTCCAAGCCCTGTGAGCCTGGCTGGGACAGGTCCAGGGATCCAGGGGCACCCCCAGCACCCTCACAGGGCAGGATTCCTGCCCAGGATCCCCCTGAGCCTGCCCTGAGGCACGGGGAGGCTGCTCCCCGGGTCCTGCCACTCCAGGGCCCTGTCCAAAACCCCATTCCAGCTCTTGGGAATGAAGATTCCAGCACAGCAACCCCACTGCTGGGACTGGGATCCCACTGCTGGGACTGGGATCCCACTGCTGGGACCATGGATCCCACTGCTGGGACTGGGATCCCACTGCTGGGACTGGGATCCCACTGCTAGGACCATGGATCTGACTGCTGGGACTGGGATCCCACTGCTGGGATCATGGATCTGACTGCTGGGACTGGGATCCCACTGCTGGGACTGGGATCCCAGTGCTGGGATCATGGATCTCACTGCCGGGATCATGGATCCCACTGCTGGGATCATGGATCCCACTGCTGGGACCATGGATCCCACTGCTGGGACTGGGATCCCACTGCTGGGACTGGGATCCCACTGCTAGGACCATGGATCTGACTGCTGGACTGGGATCCCACTGCTGGGACTGGGATCCCACTGCTGGACTGGGATCCCACTGCTGGAATCATGGATCTGACTGCTGGGACTGGGATCCCACTGCTGGGACTGGGATCCCAGTGCTGGGATCATGGATCTCACTGCCGGGATCATGGATCTCACTGCTGGGACCCCAGGACACGCTGTCCCCTCCCTGTCACGCTGTCCCACTGTCACGCTGTCCCACCGTGGTCACGCTGTCCCCATCCCTGGTCACGCTGTCCCCACCCTGGGCACGCTGTCCCCTCCTGGTCACGCTGTCCCCACCCTGGTCACGCTGTCCCCTCCCTGGGCACGCTGTCCCCTCCCTGGGCACAGTGACCCCTCCCTGGTCACGCTGTCCCCTCCCTGGTCACGCTGTCCCCTCCCTGGTCACGCTGTCCCCACCCTGGTCACACTGTCCCCTCCCTGGTCACGCTGTCCCCTCCCTGCTCACAGTGACCCCACCCTGGGCACGCTGTCCCCACCCTGGTCACACTGTCCCCTCCCTGGCACGCTGTCCCCACTCTGGCACGCTGTCCCCACCTGGTCACGCTGTCCCCACCCTGGGCACGCTGTCCCCATCCCTGGTCACGCTGTCCCCTCCCTGGTCACGCTGTCCCCACCCTGGTCACACTGTCCCCTCCCTGGTCACGCTGTCCCCTCCCTGCTACACTGACCCTCCTGGGCACGCTGTCCCCTCCACGCCCCGCAGTGGCTTTGGGATCTCCATCCCCAGGGATGCTCGTGCCCAGCTGGCAGCAGCAGGGCTGGGCAGGGTCCCAGAGCCCCCCAGCCCTTCCAGACGAGCTCCTGGAGCCGGGCAGGGACCCCGGCCCCGCACAGGGAGCTGCAGAGGGGCCGGTGAGGAGGGGTCTGCGCTTGGGGCTCCCATTTCCCTCCGGGAATGCTCCAGGCACGGCAGAAACCCTCAGCTCCACCTTTGGGATTTTACATTCTGGGTTTCACACCGAGTGCTGCTGAGCAGAGCAGGAGACAAAACAATTCCTGCTCCAGCCTGGGACCAGGGACAACTTCCAGCCCAAGAGCAAAACCAGTGGGGAGGGAGAAGGAAAACCAGGAGGATAAAGAACAAAAACAACCGGGAAGGGGAAGGAAAACCAGGAGGATAAAGAACAAAAACAACGGGGAGGGAGAAGGAAAACCAGGAGGATAAAGAACAAAACCACCGGGAAGGGGAAGGAAAACCAGGAGGATAAAGAACAAAACCACCGGGGAAGGGAGAAGGAAAACCAGGAGGATAAAGAATAAAAATAACCGGGAAGGGAGAAGGAAAACCAAGAGGATAAAGAACCAAAATAACCGGGAAGGGACAAGGAAAACCAGGAGGATAAAGAACAAAAATAACCGGGAAGGGAGAAGGAAAACCAAGAGGACGGAGCTCCATGTCCTGGAGCTGGAATTGCCCCATGAACCGCAACGTGCAAACGGCCCAGAGCTGATGCGAGTGTGGGATCTCATCCCAGGTCCAGTCTGTGCTCACCCTGGGTGTGGGCACTGCCCAGGTGAGCCCAGGTGAGGCCCTCCAAAAAATCCCAAGTTGGGAATGCCCCAAAATGCCCTCACAGTGAGAGGGAATGCCCCAAAATGTCCCTGGAGTGACAGGGAATGCTCCAAATTGCCCTCACAGCCACAGGGATTCATTGCCCACACCTGGATCCCTGTACAGGTGTGTCTATAGGGATTCATTGCCCACACCTGGATCCCTGTACAGGTGTGCCCACAGGGATTCATTGCCCACACCTGGATCCCTGTACAGGTGTGTCTATAGGGATTCATTCCCCACACCTGGATCCCTGTACAGGTGTGTCTATAGGGATTCATTGCCCACACCTGGATCCCTGTACAGGTGTGCCCACAGGGATTCATTGCCCACACCTGGATCCCTGTACAGGTGTGTCTATAGGGATTCATTCCCCACACCTGGATCCCTGTACAGGTGTGCCCACAGGGATTCACTCCCCACACCTGGATCCCTGTACAGGTGTGTCTATAGGGATTCATTGCTCACACCTGGATCCCTGTACAGGTGTGCCCACAGGGATTCACTCCCCACACCTGGATCCCTGTACAGGTGTGTCTATAGGGATTCATTCCCCACACCTGGATCCCTGTACAGGTGTGTCCACAGGGATTCATTCCCCACACCTGGATCCCTGTACAGGTGTGTCTATAGGGATTCATTCCCCACACCTGGATCCCTGTACAGGTGTGTCTAGAGGGATTCATCCCCCACACCTGGATCCCTGTACAGGTGTGCCCACAGGGATTCATTCCCCACACCTGGATCCCTGTACAGGTGTGTCTATAGGGATTCATTCCTCACACCTGGATCCCTGTACAGGTGTGTCTATAGGGATTCATTCCTCACACCTGGATCCCTGTACAGGTGTGTCTATAGGGATTCATTCCCCACACCTGGATCCCTGTACAGGTGTGCCCACAGGGATTCATTGCCCACACCTGGATCCCTGTACAGGTGTGCCCACAGGGATTCATTCCCCACACCTGGATCCCTGTACAGGTGTGTCTATAGGGATTCATTCCTCACACCTGGATCCCTGTACAGGTGTGTCTATAGGGATTCATTCCCCACACCTGGATCCCTGTACAGGTGTGTCTATAGGGATTCACTCCCCACACCTGGATCCCTGTACAGGTGTGTCTATAGGGATTCATTCCCCACACCTGGATCCCTGTACAGGTGTGTCTATAGGGATTCATTCCTCACACCTGGATCCCTGTACAGGTGTGCCCACAGGGATTCATTGCCCACACCTGGATCCCTGTACAGGTGTGCCCACAGGGATTCATTCCCCACACCTGGATCCCTGTACAGGTGTGCCCACAGGGATTCATTCCCCACACCTGGATCCCTGTACAGGTGTGTCTATAGGGATTCATTCCCCACACCTGGATCCCTGTACAGGTGTGCCCACAGGGATTCATTGCCCACACCTGGATCCCTGTACAGGTGTGCCCACAGGGATTCATTCCCCACACCTGGATCCCTGTACAGGTGTGTCTATAAGGATTCACTCCCCACACCTGGATCCCTGTGCAGGTGTGCCCACAGGATAAATGGGAATTCTGAGGCCAGGTGTTCACTGCCCACCCCTGTGGAATCCCAGGTAACCTCATGAAGCAAGACCTGCCCCAGGAATGGATCAAGGAAGGATGGGGCAGGAACCAGGTGAGAGTTATTCACATTTACACCCAGGTGAGAGCACCTGTGAGCTCACAGAGCCGTTCCAGGACACACAGTTCCTCCTGGAACTGGAACCAGAGCTATTCCTCAGAGAAACGCCGTGTTTCCCATGGAAAAGGGAAACAAACGCAGCCACAAAGCCCTGCTGTGCCAGGATGCAGCCCGGGGGGACTGGGGGATTCACGGAGTGAACCCAGCTCAGCCCATTCCCGGCTCAGCCCATTCCCATCCCACCCCATTCCCGGCTCAGCCCATTCCCGGCTCAGCCCATTCCCATCCCACCCCATTCCCGGCTCAGCCCATTCCCGGCTCAGCCCATTCCCATCCCACCCCATTCCCGGCTCAGCCCATTCCCGGCTCAGCCCATTCCCGGCTCAGCCCATTCCCGGCTCAGCCCATTCCCGGCTCAGCCCATTCCCATCCCACCCCATTCCCGGCTCAGCCCATTCCCGGCTCAGCCCATTCCCATCCCACCCCATTCCCGGCTCAGCCCATTCCCGGCTCAGCCCATTCCCGGCTCAGCCCATTCCCGGCTCAGCCCATTCCCAGCTCAGCCCATTCCCGGCTCAGCCCATTCCCGGCTCAGCCCATTCCTGGATGGCCAGAGCCAGCCCATGGCCCCATTCCCAGCTCAGCCCATTCCCAGCTCAGCCCTTCCAGGATGGCCAGAGCCAGCCCATGGCCCCATTCCCATCCCACCCCATTCCCGGCTCAGCCCATTCCCAGCTCAGCCCATTCCCGGCTCAGCCCTTCCTGGATGGCCAGAGCCAGCCCATGGCCCCATTCCCATCCCACCCCATTCCTGGATGGCCAGAGCCAGCCCACGGCCCCATTCCCAGCTCAGCCCATTCCCAGCTCAGCCCTTCCTGGATGGCCAGAGCCAGCCCATGGCCCCATTCCCAGCTCAGCCCATTCCCAGCTCAGCCCATTCCAGGATGGCCAGAGCCAGCCCATGGCCCCATTCCCAGCTCAGCCCATTCCCAGCTCACCCCATTCCCAGCCTGCCCATAGCCCCATTTCCAGCTTGCCCCATTCCCATTCCCCTCTCACTCCATTCCCATTCTCCTCTCACTCCATTCCCATTCCCTCTCACTCATTCCCATTCCCCTCTCACCCCATTCCCATTCTCCTCTCACCCCACTCCCATTCCCATTCCTCTCCCTCTCCATTCCCATTCTCTCTCCACCCATTCCCATTCCTCTCTCACCCCATTCCTATTCCTCTCACCCCATTCCCATTCCTCTCTCACCCAATTCCCATTCCTATTCCTCTCCCTCCATTCCCATTTCCCTCTCACCCCATTCCCATTCCCCTCTCCCCCACTCCCATTCCCCTCTCGCCCCCGGGGAACCGGCACCCCGCAAATTCCCGACTTTTCACATCCGCAAAACCCCCAGAAACATCCCAGAGCCCGCAGAGCTCCCAGAAAACAGCCCGGGTGGATTTGGAGCGGGAGCAGCGAATAAACAGCTGGATTTGGGACACCGAGCAGTTAAATGGGCGAATTGGGGAATGGGAGCGCCGAATGGAGCGAATAAACCCATGGATTTGGGATCCCGAGCAGTTAAATGTGTGATTTTGGGGAATGGGAGCCCGGAATGGAGCGAATAAACCCATGGATTTGGGATCCCGAGCAGTTAAATGTGTGAATTTGGGAATGGGAGCCCGGAATGGACGCATTCGGGAAACCCGGCCGAAAACTGAGCAGTTAAAGGGGTGAGTTCGGGTGCAGGAGCCCACAGAGAGATTAAAGCGATGGATTTGGGACCCCGAGCAGTTAAATGGACGAATTTGGGGTGCAAGAGCCCACAAAAGAGATGAAACGGATGGATCTGGGACCCCGAGCAGCTAAACGGGCGAACTGGGAATGGGAGCCCACAGAGGAGCGAATAAAGCGATGGATTTGGGACCCCGAGCAGTTAAATGTGCGAATTTGGGAATGGGAGCCCGGAATGGAGCGAATAAACAGCTGGATTTGGGAAACCGAGCAGTTAAATGGACGAATTGGGAATGGGAGCCCACAGAGAGATTAAAGTGATGGATTTGGGACCCCGAGCAGTTAAACGGGAGAATTGGGAACAGGAGCCCGGATTGGAGCGAATAAACCCATGGATCTGAGAAACCGAGCAGTTAAAGGGACGAATTTGGGAATGGGAGCCGGGAATGGAGCGAATAAACCCATGGATTTGGAACACCGAGCAGCTAAATGGGCAAATTTGGGAACGAGAGCCCAAAGAAGCGTTTACACAAGCGGATTTGGGAAAGCTAGCGAAAACCCGAGCAGTTAAACGGGAGAATTGGGGTGCAGGAGCCCATGAACAGATTACACCGGTGGATCTGGGACCCCGAGCAGTTGAACGGGAGAATTGGGGTGCAGGAGCCCATGAAGAGATTACAGCGATGGATCTGGGACCCCGAGCAGTTGAACGGCAGTACTGGGGGGCAGCAGCCCATGAACAGATTACACCGGTGGATCTGGGACCCCGAGCAGTTGAACGGCAGTACTGGGGGGCAGCAGCCCATGAACAGATTACACCGGTGGATCTGGGACCCCGAGCAGTTGAACGGCAGTACTGGGGGGCAGCAGCCCATGAACAGGTCACAGCAAGGCGTCCGTGAGCAGCGGCCCGGGCTCGGGCTCGGCTCCTGCAGGGCCCGGCCCCGCCACAGCCGCAGCCGGCGGGCTCGGAGCCGCGGCCCGGGCAGCTCTGCCCGTCCCGCCGGGGGAAGGCCGGGCCGGCAGCGCAACCGGCGGGAAGAGCAACCGGCGGGAAGAGCAACCGGCGGGAAGAGCAACCGGCGGGAAGAGCAACCGGCGGGAAGAGCAACCGGCGGGAAGCGGCGCCGTCCCCTCAGAGCCGCCACCCCGTCACCCGCGCGCCCGCAGAGGGCCGGGCCCGGGCCGAGCCCTTGGGCGGGCAGGGCGGTAGCGCGGCCCGAGCGGAGCCCCAGCGGAGCCCCAGCGGAGCCCCAGCGGAGCCCCAGCGGAGCCCTCGGGCAGCCCCGAGCGGAGCCGGCCCAGCCCGGCCCGGCCCGGCCCCGCCGCCCCGCGCCCCTCACCAGCGCCATCGCCGTTGTCGCCGCCATCTTGTCCTCCCCGTCCGCAGCGCGCGGCTCTCGCGAGAGCTCCGCGAGGCGCGCGCGCGCGGGAAACGCCGGGAGTGGAAGTATCGCGAGAGCTCGTGAGAGGTCATGTGACCCGAGCGGCTGACAAGATGGCGCCGCCCAGGAGGGGCCGCCGCGGGGGAGGCCGAGACTGGCCCCGGGGCTAGTGCGGCTCTGGATGGGCTAGTGCGGCTCCAGCCGGGCTAGTGCGGCTCTGGATGGGCTAGTGCGGCTCCAGCCGGGCTAGTGCGGCTCTGGATGGGCTAGTGCGACTCTAGATGGGCTAGTGCGGCTCTGGATGGGCTAGTGCGACTCTGGATGGGCTAGTGCGGCTCCAGCCGGGCTAGTGCGGCTCCAGGCCGGGCTAGTGCGGCTCTGGATGGGCTAGTGCGGCTCTGGATGGGCTAGTGCGGCTCCAGCCGGGCTAGTGCGGCTCCAGCCGGGCTAGTGCGGCTCCCGCCGGGAATGTGCGCTCCCGCCGGGAATGTGCTCTCCCGCCGGGAATGTGCGCTCCCGCCGGGAACGTGCTCTCCCGCCGGGAATGTGCGCTCCCGCCGGAACGTGCGCTCCCGCCGGGAACGTGCGCTCCCGCCGGGAACGTGCGCTCCCCGCCGGAATGTGCGCTCCCGCCGGAATGTGCGCTCCCGCCGGCCGTGGCGCGGCGGAGCAGGCTGTGCCCATTGCCGTGTCCCTGTCCCCGTTCCCATTCCATGTCCCCCATTCCAGTGTCCCCGTTCCCATTGCCTGACCCCATTCCCTGTGTCCCCATTCCCTGTCTCCATCTCCGTGTCCCCATCCCTGTGCCCCTGTTCCCATTCCCCGTCCCCATCCCTGTCCCCATTCCCCGTCCCCCATTCCCATTCCCATTCCCCGTCCCCATTCCCCTTCCCCATTCCCATTCCCTGTCCCCATCCCCATTCCCTGTCCCTGTCCCCACTCCCCATTCCCATTCCCTGTCCCCATTCCCTGTCCCTGTCCCCATTCCCTGTCCTCGTCCCCATTCCCTGTCCTCGTCCCCATTCCCTGTCCCTGTCCCCATTCCCTGTCCTCGTCCCCATTCCCTGTGTCCCCATCCCTGTGTCCCCAACCCTGTGCCCCCATTCCCATTCCCCGTCCCCATTCCCTGTCCCCGGGTTTTAGGGAGGATTTGGGGAGTTTGGGCCGCTGGAGTTCAGCCAGGGCCGGGAATTCCAGGGGCAGAGCCACAGGAATTTCACATGGTCAGATCCTGTGAAATGCAGGGATTTGTGGAGGGGTGGGCTCTGGGGGGGCTGGAATGGGATGGGCTGCGCTGAGATGTGCTGGAATGTTTCGGGATGTGCTGGAATGTTTCGGGATGTGCTGGAATGTTTCGGATGTGCTGGAATGTTTGTGGATGTGCTGGAATGGGCTGAGATGTGCTGGAATGTTTCGGGATGTGCTGGAATGTTTCGGGATGTGCTGGAATGTTTCGGATGTGTGGAATGTTTGGATGTGCTGGAATGTTTCGGGATGTGCTGGAATGTTTCGGGATGTGCCGGGAGGGGTCCCCTGAATCCCTCGCTGCTCCCCGGTCGGGCTGGAGTGAGGAATTCCGAGCGGACTGGTCAGTGGGGCTGGCGGCTTTATTGATTGGACAGGGTGGAACAGCCGGGAATGCTGCAGGGCTGGGAATGCTGCAGGGCTGGGATTGCTGCAGGGCTGGGATTGCTGCAGGGCTGGGAATGCTGCGGGGCTGGGAATGCTGCAGGGCTGGGAATGCTGCAGGGCTGGAATGCTGCAGGGCTGGGAATGCAGCCCGGGCTGGCACTGGAGCTGCAGCAATGCAGGCAGGAGCTGCACTGGAGCTGCAGCAATGCAGGCAGGAGCTGCACTGGAGCTGCAGCAATGCAGGCAGGAGCTGCACTGGAGCTGCAGCAGGGCCTGGGCCATGGGCACGGAGCAGGAGCAGCAGGAGCAGCAGGAGCAGCAGGAGCTGTGCCAGCTCAGAGCAGGATGCCAGAGGCAGAATTCCCTGGCAAGCAGCAGGAGCCAGCACCGCAACAGAGCAGCTCAGAATCAGGATGCCAGAGGCAGAATTCCCTGGCACAGCAGGAGCAGGATGCCAGAGGCAGAATTCCCTGGCACAGCAGGAGCAGGATGCCAGAGGCAGAATTCCCTGGCACAGCAGGAGCAGGGTGCCAGAGGCAGAATTCCCTGGCACAGCAGGAGCAGGATGCCAGAGGCAGAATTCCCTGGCAGAGCACAGAGCAGCAGGGGCAGCACCAGCACAGAGCAGGATGCTAGAGCCAGTTTTCCCTGGCACACCAGAAGCAGCACTGGCACAGAGCAGGATATCAGAGGCAGAATTCCCTGGCACAGCAGGAGCAGCAGGAGCAGCACTGGCACAGAGCAGGATATCAGAGGCAGAATTCCCTGGCACAGCAGGAGCAGCAGGAGCAGCACTGGCACAGAGCAGGATATCAGAGGCAGAATTCCCTGGCACAGCAGGAGCAGCACTGGCACAGAGCAGGATATCAGAGGCAGAATTCCCTGGCACAGCAGGAGCAGCACCAGCACAGAGCAGGGTGCCAGGGGCAGATTTCCCTGGCACACCAGAAGCAGCAGGAGCAGCACTGGCACAGAGAACACCAGCACAGAGCAGCTCAGAGCAGGATGCCAGAGGCAGAATCCCCTGGCACAGCAGGAGCAGCACCAGCACAGCACACCAGCAGGTGCCAGAGGCAGAATTCCCCTGGCACAGAGCAGGTGCCAGAGGCAATTCCCCTGGCACAGAGCAGGGTGCCAGAGGCAGAATCCCCTGGCACAGCAGGAGCAGCACCAGCACAGCACACCAGCAGGATGCCAGAGCATTTTCCCTGCCCAGCAGGAGCAGCAGTGGCACAGCAGCCAGGTAAAGGTCACCAGGACAGCACCAGAGCCAGATTTCCCTGGCACAGCAGCAGCAGGAGAACTGGCACAAACCCTGGCACAGGGCAGGGGGTCAGAGCCAGTTTGGCACAACAGAGAGCAGGATAGCAGAGGCAGTTTTTCCCTGGCACAGCAGGAGCAGCACTGGCACAGCACAGAGCAGAGCAGGAAATCAGAGCCAGCTTTCCCTGGCACTGAGCAGTGCCAGGCACAGTTTCCCCTGGCACAGCAGGAACAGGGTGCCAAAGCCAGTTTTCCCTGTCACAGCACAGAGCAGGAGATCAGAGCCAGCTTTCCCTGGCACAGAGCAGAGTGCCAGAGCCAGTTTTCCCTGTCACAGCACAGAGCAGGAGATCAGAGCCAGGTTTCCCTGGCACCGAGCAGGGTTCCTGACAGTTTCCCTTGGCACAGCAGGATACCAAAGCCAGTTTCCCCTGGAAAGCAGGAGAAGGTGCCAGATCCAATTCTCCCTGGCACAGCAGGAGCAGGTGCCAGAGCCAGTTTTCCCTGACACAGCAGGAGCAGGTGCCAGAGCCAATTCTCTCTGGCACAGCAGGAGCAGGATGCCAGTTTTGCCTGGCACAGCAGGAGCAGGGTGCCAAAGCCAGTTTCCCCTGGAAAGCAGGAGCAGGTGCCAGATCCAATTCTCCCTGGCACAGCAGGAGCAGCACAGGCACAGAGCAGAGCAGGGTTCCAGACAGTTTTCCCTGGCACAGCAGGAGCAGGGTGCCAGTTTTGCCTGGCACAGCAGGAGCAGGATGCCAGTTTTGCCTGGCACAGCAGGAGCAGGATGCCAGTTTGCCCTGGCACAGCAGGAGCAGGATGCCAGTTTCCCTGGCACAGCAGGAGCAGGATGCCAAGCAGTTTTGCCTGGCACAGCAGGAGCAGGATGCCAGTTTTCCCTGGCACAGCAGGAGCAGGATGCCAGTTTTCCCTGGCACAGCAGGAGCAGGATGCCAGTTTCCCTGGCACAGCAGGAGCAGGTGCCAGTTTTGCCTGGCACAGCAGGAGCAGGATGCCAGTTTTGCCTGGCACAGCAGGAGCAGGATGCCAGTTTTGCCTGGCACAGCAGGAGCAGGATGCCAGTTTTGCCTGGCACAGCAGGAGCAGGGTGCCAGTTTTGCCTGGCACAGCAGGAGCAGGATGCCAGTTTTGCCTGGCACAGCAGGAGCAGGGTGCCAGTTTTCCCTGGCACAGCAGGAGCAGGGTGCCAGTTTTGCCTGGCACAGCAGGAGCAGGATGCCAGTTTTGCCTGGCACAGCAGGAGCAGGATGCCAAAGCCAGTTTCCCCTGGCACAGCAGGAGCAGCCCCAGTTTGCACTTTCCCCACGCTGGCACCGTGCCCCTGGCAGCTGTCACCGCTGTCACCGCTGTCACCGCTGTCACCGATCGCAGTCGCTGCTGCAGGAATGGGGCAAGAGGGGCCAGGGCTGCTCCTGGATTTGCCCAGAGATCCTGGGAGCTGCGGGAGGGGCTGGGATGTGACACAAACTCCGGGCTCAGATCCCTGCTGGTCCATGCCTGGGGAATCCCGGGGTTTCTGGGATTCCTTCTCACACACTCCCGGCTCAGCGCGAGCATCCCGAGCACAGTGGGGAGCTCGGACCTGGAGAAATCCAGGATCCGGGGTGGAAGGTGGCGGAGGGGGAGCTCTGAGAGGGGACACAGCAGCTCCGGGGGCTGCAGCGAGAGCAGCCAGGCGGTGCCAGAGGGAAATGGGTGGCGCTGGGGGTCCTGCAGCAGCTCCAAAGCCCCCTCCCCACAGCCCCCCGTTGGGAGCAGAGCGCGTCCCCCCGAGCCGGGACGGAATTCCCGCGGTTTGCCGAGTCCCGGGGCAGCGGTTCCCCCCCGGAGCACGGGCTGGGCCGGTGCCCCGTGGCCAGGGCAGTCCTGGGAGGGTCGGGGGCGCCTTGGGACCCTCCAGCCGGGCACCTGGAGCCCTGGGAGCCCCGGGAGCTCACAGGGCCTGCGAGCGGTGCTTGTGGAAGGCGCTCTCCAGGAAGGCAGCCAGCTTCTCACAGTCATCCTGAAAGGCAGAGGGGCCTGCTGGGGCTGAGCCAGACCCCCAAAACCCCCCAGAACCTTGGGCTAGCAACCCAACCCCCAGAACCCTGCTGGGGCTGAGCCAGACCCCCCAAAACCCCCAGAACCCCCAGACCCTGCTGGGGCTGAGCCAGACCCCCCAAAACCCCCCAGAACACCCCAGACCCCTGCTGGGGCTGAGCCAGACCCCCAAAACCCCCCAGAACCCCCAGACCCCTGCTGGGGCTGAGCCAGACCCCCCAAAACCCCCCAGAACCCCCCAGACCCCTCTGGGGCTGAGCCAGACCCCCCAAAACCCCCAAAACCCCCAGACCCCTTCTGGGGCGGTGCCAGACCCCCCAAAACCCCCCAGACCCCTGCTGGGGCTGTGCCAGAGCCCCCAGAACCCCCCAGACCCCTGCTGGGGCGTGCCAGACCCCCAAAACCCCCCAGACCTGCTGGGGCTGGCCAGACCCCAGACCCCACCTGGAACCCCAAACCCCCTGGGGGCTGTGCCAGAGCCCCCAAAACCCCCCAGACCCAACCCTGCTGGGGCTGGCCAGAGCCCCAGAACCCGACCCTGCTGGGGCTGAGCCAGACCCCCAAACCCCCCAGGGCTCCCCAGAGCCCTCCAGCCCCGGAGCAGGTCTGGGGTCCCCAGGTAAGGACATGGAGGGGCTGGAGCGTGTCCAGGGCAGGGAATGGAGCTGGGGAAGGAAAGGAGCGCCAGAGAGGCTGAGGAGCTGGGAATGGTGGAGAATCCTGAAGAGCTGGGAGAATCCTGAGGAGCTGGGAAGGAATGGAGAATCCCTGAGGAGCTGGGATGGGATGGAGAATCCCTGAGGAGCTGGGATGGGATGGAGAATCCCTGAGGAGCTGGGAAGGGACTGGAGAATCCCTGAGGAGCTGGGATGGGAATGGAGAATCCCTGAGGAGCTGGGATGGGAATGGAGAATCCCTGAGGAGCTGGGAAGGGACTGGAGAATCCCTGAGGAGCTGGGATGGGAATGGAGAATCCTGAGGAGCTGTGATGGGAATGGAGAATCCCTGAGGAGCTGGGAAGGGACTGGAGAATCCCTGAGGAGCTGGGCAGGGATGGAGATCCCTGAGGAGCTGGGATGGGACTGGAGAATCCCTGAGGAGCTGGGAAGGGACTGGAGAATCCCTGAGGAGCTGGGAAGGAGAATTCCAGAGGGAGCTGGGCAGGGGCTCAGCTGGAGCTGGGGGGCTCAGGGGGAATTTCTGGCTCTGCACAGCTCCCGGCAGGAGGGGACAGCCGGGGGGATTTGGGATCTGGGAACAGGGCCAGGGCAGGCTCAGGAGGGAAATCGTGGAATTTCCTCCCGGACAGGGCTGTCCTGGAAGAGTTCAGTGCATGTGGCACTGGGGATGCGCTCAGGGTCACGGGCTGGCCTCTGTCATCCCGGAGCAATTTCCCAAAATTAAGGATCCGGGGATTCCTTAAGTAAGGAATCCGCCTGCTCCCCTGGGCGCCGCCACTCAGGATTGTTTAATTAGCTAATTAACGCGCGCCAGAAGGGGCAGCTCCCCTGGGAACAACCCCTGGAGCGGGAGGGGTCAGAAAATTCCCAACATCTCCAGAAACGGCAGCCCCGGGGACTCACCTCGTGGATGAAGCCGTAGTGCACCAGCTCCGAGGCCAAATCCTTGGAATTATCGGCTGTGGGCACAGGGAGCAGGGAATGAGGGCACAGGGAGCAGGGAATGAGGGCACAGGGAACAGGGAGTGTGGGCACAGGGAACAGGGAATGTGGGCACAGGGAACAGGGAATGGAGTGTGGGCACAGGGAATGTGGGCACAGGGAGCAGGGAATGAGGGCACAGGGAACAGGGAGTGTGGGCACAGGGAACAGGGAATGTGGGCACAGGGAACAGGGAATGAGGGCACAGGGAGCAGGGAATGAGGGCATAGGGAGCAGGGAATGTGGGCACAGGGAACAGGGAATGTGGGCACAGGGAGCAGGGAATGAGGGCACAGGGAGCAGGGAATGTGGGCACAGGGAATGTGAGCACAGGAATCAGGGAATGAGGGATCAGGGAATGTGGGCACAGGGAGCAGGGAATGAGGGCACAGGGAGCAGGGAATGTGGGCACAGGGAATGTGAGCACAGGAATCAGGGAATGAGGGATCAGGGAATGTGGGCACAGGGAACAGGGAATGAGGGCACAGGGAGCAGGGAATGTGGGCACAGGGAATGTGAGCACAGGAATCAGGGAATGAGGGATCAGGGAATGTGGGCACAGGGAGCAGGGAATGAGGGCACAGGGAACAGGGAGTGTGGGCACAGGGAACAGGGAATGTGGGCACAGGGAACAGGGAATGGAGTGTGGGCACAGGGAATGTGGGCACAGGGAACAGGGAATGAGGGCACAGGGAGCAGGGAATGAGGGCACAGGAAAGGAAAAGGGAAAAATGGAAATGGAAAAAAGGAAAAGGGGAAGGGCAAAGGAGAGGGAGAGAAAAGATGAGAGGGAAGGTGCGGGAAGGGAAGGGAAGGTTTGGGAAGGTTTGGGAAGGTTTGGGAAGGGAAGGTTTGGGAAGGTTTGGGAAGGGAAGGGAAGCTTTTGTCCCATTCCATGTCCCTGCTCCCGCAGGATTCCCGGGCACTCACTGGGCAGCAGGTCATAGCTGAGCTGGCGGTGCAGTTTGTCCTCCAGGATGAGCAGGAGCGTGAGCTGCGGATACAGCTGGAATGTGGGAGGGGCTGGGAACAGCTGGGAACAGCTGGGAATGGGAGCACTGGGAGCATCGGGCAGTGCTGGGAGCACTGGACTGGGAGCACTGGGCTATACTGGGAGCACTGGGGGCTGTACTGGGAGCACTGGGGGCTGTACTGGGAGCACTGGGAGCACTGGGAGCACTGGGCTGTACTGGGAGCACTGGGCTGTACTGGGAGCACTGGGAGCACTGGGAGCACTGGGAGCACTGGGAGCACTGGGCTGTACTGGGAGCACTGGGGGCTGTACTGGGAGCACTGGGCTGTACTGGGAGCACTGGGAGCACTGGGAGCACTGGGAGCACTGGGCTGTACTGGGAGCACTGGGCTGTACTGGGAGCACTGGGAGCACTGGGCTGTACTGGGAGCACTGGGGGCTGTACTGGGAGCACTGGGCTGTACTGGGAGCACTGGGAGCACTGGGAGCACTGGGAGCACTGGGCTGTACTGGGAGCACTGGGAGCACTGGGAGCACTGGGAGCACTGGGAGCAGTGGGCTGTACTGGGAGCACTGGGCTGTACTGGGAGCACTGGGAGCAGTGGGCTGTACTGGGAGCACTGGGCTGTACTGGGAGCACTGGGCTGTACTGGGAGCACTGGGAGCACTGGGAGCACTGGGGGCTGTACTGGGAGCACTGGGCTGTACTGGGGGCACTGGGCTGTACTGGGAGCACTGGGCTGTACTGGGAGCACTGGGCTGTACTGGGAGCACTGGGGGCACTGGGAGCACTGGGAGCACTGGGCTGTACTGGGAGCACTGGGGGCTGTACTGGGAGCACTGGGCTGTACTGGGGGCACTGGGCTGTACTGGGAGCACTGGGCTGTACTGGGAGCACTGGGAGCACTGGGCTGTACTGGGAGCACTGGGGGCACTGGGAGCACTGGGAGCACTGGGAGCACTGGGAGCACTGGGGGCTGTACTGGGAGCACTGGGCTGTACTGGGAGCACTGGGCTGTACTGGGAGCACTGGGAGCACTGGGCTGTACTGGGAGCACTGGGCTGTACTGGGAGCACTGGGAGCACTGGGCTGTACTGGGAGCACTGGGAGCACTGGGCTGTACTGGGAGCACTGGGAGCACTGGGAGCACTGGGCTGTACTGGGAGCACTGGGCTGTACTGGGAGCACTGGGAGCACTGGGAGCACTGGGAGCACTGGGAGCACTGGGAGCACTGGGAGCACTGGGCTGTACTGGGAGCACTGGGAGCACTGGGAGCACTGGGCTGTACTGGGAGCACTGGGCTGTACTGGGAGCACTGGGAGCACTGGGAGCACTGGGCTGTACTGGGAGCACTGGGGCTGTACTGGGAGCACTGGGAGCACTGGGCTGTACTGGGAGCACTGGGCTGTACTGGGAGCACTGGGCTGTACTGGGAGCACTGGGAGCACTGGGCTGTACTGGGAGCACTGGGCTGTACTGGGAGCACTGGGCTGTACTGGGAGCAATTCCAGCTCCCTGCAATCCTGGGTTACAACCTGTTGGGTCCCGCGGGGTCTGGAACCCCGCAGGTGCATCCCACGGGATCCGGGGACTCTCTGGGGACCCTTCCAGGATGGGACAGGGCAGGAGGGCTCAGGCTTTCCCAGCTGCACCTCCCTGTCCCGTTCCCAGTCCCATTCCCATTCCCATTTCCCAGCCCCATTCCCCATTCCCAATTCCAATTCCTAGTTCCATTCCCTGCCCCATTTCCCATTCCCCTCCCTATTCCCTGCTCCATTCCCATTTCTCATTCCCATTTCCCATTCCCCATTCCCATTTCCCCATTCCCATTCCCATTCCCCATTCCCATTCCCCATTCCCCATTCCCATTCCCCATTCCCCATTCCCCATTTCCCCATTCCCCATTCCCCCGTTCCCATTCCCCATTCCCATTTCCCATTCCCATTTCCCCATTCCCCATTTCCCCATTCCCATTCCCCATTCCCATTCCCATTCCCATTTGCCCATTCCCCATTCCCCATTCCCATTTCCCCATTCCCATTCCCATTTGCCCATTCCCATTCCCAGGGTCGGGCACTCACGTGCCACTGGCTCTTGTCCTCGTTCAGCTCCATGTTGCACTGCATCTGCACCACCTGGGGGATTCCCGAGGAAATCCTATAAACCCTGCCCTGTCCCACCTGGGGGATTCCTGAGGAAATCCTAAAAACCCTGCCCTGTCCCACCTGGGAGATTCCCGAGGAAATCCTAAAAACCCTGCCCTGTCCCACCTGGGGGATTCCCAATGAAATCCTATAAACCCTGTCCCGGATGTTCCCAGCAGGATTTTGGGGTTCCTGCTGAAATCCTATAAACCCTGTCCCGGATGTTCCCAGCAGGATTCTGGGGTTCCTGCTGAAATCCTATAAACCCTGTCCCGGATGTTCCCAGCAGGATTCTGGGGTTCCTGCTGAAATCCTATAAACCCTGTCCCGGATGTTCCCAGCAGGATTCTGGGGTTCCTGCTGAAATCCCACCGTTCCTCTCCCGGCTCTCCCCTGGCCTGTGGCTGTCAGGGGATGGAGAGCAGTGCAGGGGCTGCTCCTGCCTGGCTCTCACCTGGCTCTCACCTGGCTCTCACCTGGCCCTCACCTGGCCCTCACCTGGCTCTCACCTGGCCCTGCCCTGGCTTCTCACCTGGCCCTGCCCTGGCTCTGCCCAGGCTCTCACCTGGCCCCACCCTCACCTGGCCCTGCCCTGGCCCTGCCCTGACCCTCACCTGGCCCTCACCTGTCCCTCCCCTGGCCCCGCCCTTACCTTCCTGGTCTCCACGTCGAAGGGCTCTGGCGTGGGGGTCTTGGCTTTCTGGGGGTCCTCCTGGGGCTGGGCCAGGGCGCGGGGCAGCGCGTGGGGCCGGGCGGCCGCGAAGTTCATCAGGGGGTAGATCCCGTTCCTGGCACGGGGCACGGGGCACGGGGCTGGCACGGGGGGCAGCGGGGCCGGGCAGCCCCCCGAGCGCGGGGCCGTGGGCAGGGGGAGAGCACGGACCCCCTGAGCCCAGCCTGGGAGAGCACGGACCCCCTGGCCAGCACGGACCCCCTGAGCCCAGCCTGCCGAGAGCAGGACCCCCTGGCCGCCTGGGACACATGGACCCCCTGAGCCAGCACGGACCCCCTGAGCCCACCCTGTGCCAGCATGGACCCGCTGTGCTGCTCGGCAGCAGGACCCCCTGAGCCCAGCAGGGACCCCCTGAGACCCACCTGTGCCAGCACTGGACCCCCTGTGCCGCACGGACCCCCTGAGCCCGCCATGGGAGAGCACGGACCCCCTGTGCCCACCCTGGCCCCCTGTGCCTGCCCTGGACCCCCTGTGCCCAGCCCTGGACAGCACGACCCCCCTGTGCCCCCGTGCCACCTGTGCCCGCCTGACCCCGTGCCACCCTGGACCCCCCCGTCCCCCAGCCACCCCCAAACCCCCCGTCCCACCCACCTGACATCCTCCGGGACTTGTCGAGCTCCAGGGAGGAAACCTCGGAGTACCTGTGGGGCGGGGGGCGGGTCGGGGGGGGCTCAGGGGCTGCTCCCCCCGGCGCGGGACCCCCGGCCCCCCAGTGCTGACCTCCACTGCGCCCCGGGCCGGCCGGCCCTGCGGATCTCGGCCATCACCACGTTCAGGTCCAGCTCCTTGATCTTCTCCTCCACCACGTTCTCCGGCATCAGATCTGGGGGGGGATTGGGTGGGGGGCGACCCGAGACCCCCCGGGCGCCCCCTGTGCCAACCCCCCCTCTGCCAGACACCGGCTCCTCCGAGAGATGGGAATTCCTGATCCAAATCCCTGAGAGCCGGGAATTCCTGATCCAAATCCCCCTGAGAGCCGGGAATTCCTGCCCCAAATCCCCCTGAGAGCCGGGAATTCCTGCCCCAAATCCCCCTGAGAGCCGGGAATTCCTGCCCCAAATCCCCCTGAGAGCCGGGAATTCCTGCCCCAAATCCCCCTGAGAGCCGGGAATTCCTGATCCAAATTCTCCCGAGAGCCGGGAATTCCTGATCCAAATCCCCCTGAGAGCCGGGAATTCCTGATCCCAAATCCCCCTGAGAGCCGGGAATTCCTGCCCAAATCCCCCTGAGAGCCGGGAATTCCTGCCCCAAATCCCCCTGAGAGCCGGGAATTCCTGATCCAAATCCCCTGAGAGCCGGGAATTCCTGCCCCAAATCCCCCTGAGAGCCGGGAATTCCTGATCCAAATTCTCCCCGAGAGCCGGGAATTCCTGATCCAAATCCCCCTGAGAGCCGGGAATTCCTGCCCCAAATCCCCCTGAGAGCCGGGAATTCCTGATCCAAATCCCCTGAGAGCGGGAATTCCTGCCCCAAATCCCCCTGAGAGCCGGGAATTCCTGCCCCAATCCCCCTGAGAGCCGGGAATTCCTGATCCAAATCCCCCTGAGAGCCGGAATTCCTGCCCGAATCCCCCCGAGAGCCGGGAATTCCTGCCCCAAATCCCTCGAGAGTCGGGAATTCCTGCCCCGAATCCCTGAGAGCCGGGAATTCCTGCCCCAAATCCCTGAGAGTCGGGAATTCCTGCCCCGAATCCCTGAGAGCCGGGAATTCCCCCGCAGGGGAACCCACCCCCCTTTGCCTCGTCACTCGCCCAGATTCCTCTCCAGCTTGCCCAGATTCCTCTACAACTCACCCAAATTCCTCTCCAGCTCGCCCAAATTCCTCTCCCGCTCACCCTAATTCCTCACTAGCCCGAATTCCTCATCACTAGCCCGAATTCCTCTCCAGCTCGCCCAGATTCCTCTCCAGCTGGCCCCAAGTCCTGCCCATCCCTCCTGGAGCCCCTTCAGGCCCTGCCAGGGGCTCTCAGCTCTCCTTGGACCCTTCTCCTCTCCAGGCAGGAATTCCCAGCAGGAATTGCCAGCTGGCTCCCGGGGAGGGGGGTCCCGGGGGTCTCGGGGGTCCCGGGAGGGGTAGCCCGGGGGTCCCGGGGGTCTCGGGGGTCCCGGGGGTCCCGGCACTCACACTGGTGGTTGATGAAGCAGTGCGCAGCCAGCAGCTTCAGCGAGTGCACCTCGAAGAGCACGCGGTGGAACAGGAGGCTGTTGGCGCTCGGGCGCTTGTCGGGGTTCAGGGTCAGGCAGGACAGGATGAACTCCTGGGGCGGAGCGGGAATTCCCGGGAATTCC
Source organism: Sitta carolinensis (assembly GCA_032173965.1). Classification (NCBI taxonomy): domain Eukaryota; kingdom Metazoa; phylum Chordata; class Aves; order Passeriformes; family Sittidae; genus Sitta; species Sitta carolinensis. Next base: position 152,948,640 of record CM063284.1, read on the forward strand.
ACCGGAGCTCCCGGAGCATCGAGTGACATCTCCCCCCCCCCCCTCCCCGGAGTGTCCCGGTGCCCCCTCGGGCACCCCAAACTCCCCCGGGCGGTTCCAATCCCTGCCCGCCCCTTCCCTGGGGGAATTCCTGCTGGTGCCCACCCTGAGCCCCCCGGCCCAGCCTGGGGCTGCTCCCCTCTCCCCCTGTCCCAAATCCCGACCCCCCCTCACTGCCCCTCCTGGCAGAGCCGAACCCCACCTTTCAGCCCCCCCTGCACCCCTCCCCGACCCCGCTTCATGGCAGCCCCACCCGCACGCGACCCTCCCGGACCTCCCGCCCGAGATCCGGCCCACCGCAGCAGCCGAGCCCAGCGTTGATCCCCCCGGGATCCTCCCATCCCAGGAAAGGGATCCAAAGGGGCTCCTCCCGCAGCCGGAGCCCCCAGGCCGCGGCGGGCAGCGATGGGAAGGGGGTCCCCGCCCCGGGTGGGCTGCGGGAGAAGGGGCGGCACCGGGATCGGAGCAGGGTGGGAGTGGGGAAGGGGCGGGAGGAGCGGCAGGACCCGAGCGCGTGCCCGTTCCCGCTCCCTGCTCCTGGCAGGGAACGGCCCAGGGCACCTGGGACAGACCCCAGACCCATCCCAAGGGGCTGGGTGGGCCCCCCCGAGCCCCCCCGGGCGGGACCCCAGCCCCTCCCGAGCCTCCCTGGGGAACTGCGGGATCGAGGGGGGGAGGGATCTGCTGTGGGGCGCCCCGAGCGATCCTGGAGGATTTGGGGCGGTGCAGATTCCTTATGGGATGGTTGGGACTGCCACGGGAAGAGCGAGGGGGGCTCGGGGGGTCGGGGTGGGCGCAGGGGGAGCAGAGGGGGCGGCTGCTCCAGGCCCAGCTGGCCCCGAACCGGCCCGTTAAACCCCGAACCAAAGATTTGTGGGGCAGCTTGGTCCCTGTGCCCAGGATCCCAAAGATTTGTGGGGCAGCTTGGTCCCTGTGCCCAGGATCCCAAAGATTTGTGGGGCAGCTTGGTCCCTGTGCCCAGGATCCCAAAGATTTGTGGGGCAGCTTGGTCCCTGTGCCCAGGATCCCAAAGATTTGTGGGGCAGCTTGGTCCCTGTGCCCAGGATCCCAAAGATTTGTGGGGCAGCTTGGTCTCTGTGCCCAGGATCCCAAAGATTTGTGGGGCAGCTTGGTCCCTGTGCCCAGGATCCCAAAGATTTGTGGGACAGCTTGGTCCCTGTGCCACAGAGAACACCCAGCAGTGATTTAGGACAGGATTTACACTCGGGAGGGATTTAGGACAGGGATTTAGGAATGATTTCACAGCCAGGAATGATTTAGGACAGGGATTCACACCCAGCAGGGATTTAGGACAGGGATTTAGGATCTGGATTTAGCACAGGGATTTAGCACAGGGATTTAGGACAGGGATTTAGGACAGTGGTTTAGGATAGGGATTTAGGACAGGGATTCAGGACAGGGATTCAGGACAGGGATTTAGCACAGGGGTTTAGGACAGGGATTTAGGATAGGGATTTAGGACAGGGGTTTAGCACAGGGATTCAGGACAGTGGTTTAGGATAGGGATTTAGGATGGGGTTTTAGCACAGGGATTTAGGACAGGGATTTAGGACAGGGATTTAGCACAGGGATTCAGGACAGGGATTCAGGACAGGATTTGGATGGGATTTAGAACAGGGATTTAGCACAGGGATTTAGGATAGGGATTTAGGACAGGGATTCAGGACAGGGATTTAGCACAGGGATTCCGGATAGGGATTTAGCACAGGAATTTAGCATAGGGGTTTAGGACAGTGATTTAGGATGGGGATTTAGCACAGGAATTTAGCACAGGGATTCAGGACAGGGATTTAGCACAGGGATTCAGGACAGGGATTTAGCACAGGGATTTAGGACAGGGATTCAGGACAGGGATTCAGGACAGGGATTTAGGACAGGGATTTAGCACAGGGATTTAGGACAGGGATTTAGGATAAGGATTTAGGATGGGGATTTAGCACAGGGATTCAGGACAGGGATTTAGGATGGGGTTTTATCACAGGGATTTAGCACAGGGGTTTAGCACAGGGATTTAGCACAGGGATTTAGGATGGGGTTTTAGCACAGGGATTCAGGACAGGGATTCAGGACAGGGATTTAGCACAGGGATTCCGGAACGCTCCGGCCGGCCCAGCCGCGCTCACACCGCATGTTGGGATCATCCAGGGAATGCCGGGCGCGCGCGATCGCCTCCTCGGACACCCGCGTGTCCCCGTTGGTCTGGATCTCCAGCACGGCCATCTGATCCCAGGTGAGCCCCAGGACAGGTGAGCCCCAGACAGGTGAGCCCCCAGACAGGTGAGCCCCCAGACAGGTGAGCCCCAGACAGGTGAGCCCCAGACAGGTGAGCCCCAGACAGGTGAGCCCCGGACAAGGTGAGCCCCCAGACAGGTGAGCCCCAGACAGGTGAGCCCCCAGACAGGTGAGCCCCAGACAGGTGAGCCCCCAGACAGGTGAGCCCCGGACAGGTAGAGCCCCCCAGAGACAGGTGAGCCCCAGACAGGTGAGCCCCAGACAGGTGACACCCCAGACAGGTGAGCCCCAGACAGGTGACACCCCCAGACAGGTGACACCCCAGACAGGTGAGCCCCAGACAGGTGAGCCCCAGACAGGTGAGCCCCGGACAGGTGAGCCCCCAGACAGGTGAGCCCCGGACAGGTGAGCCCCCAGACAGGTGAGCCCCCCAGACAGGTGAGCCCCGGACAGGTGAGCCCCCCAGACAGGTGAGCCCCAGACAGGTGAGCCCCAGACAGGTGACACCCCAGACAGGTGAGCCCCAGACAGGTGACCCCCAGACAGGTGACACCCCAGACAGGTGAGCCCCAGACAGGTGAGCCCCAGACAGGTGACACCCCCAGACAGGTGACACCCCAGACAGGTGACACCCCCACCCCAGACACAGGTGACCCCCACACACAACAGGTGCCCCCCCCCCAGGTGCCCCCCCCCCCAGGTGCCCCCCCCCCACAGGTGCCCCCCCCACAGGTGCCCCCCCCACAGGTGCCCCCTCTCACAGGTGCCCCCGCCCCGGGCCCCCCCTCACCTCCAGCGCGCACATCCCGAAGGAGAAGATGTCCACGGCCGTGCCATCTGCCTTCTCTGCAACACGGGGCAGGTGAGGGCGGGGCACGGAGCCACCTGGACACCCCACCTGGAGACACACCTGGACACCCCCTGGACACACCCACCTGGAAACGCCCACCTGGACACCACACCTGGGACACACCTGGAGACACCTGGACACCCCCTGGACACACCCACCTGGAAACGCCCACCTGGACACCACACCTGGACCCCCCCACCCCACGCCATCCCCGAGGACACCCAATCCTGCCCTCACCTGTTCTCACCTGTCCTCCCCCTCCCTCCCCTGCCACCAGGTGTCCCTCACCTGTTCCCCCAGGTGTCCCCCCCACCCTCACCTGTCCCCAGGTGCCCCCCCTGTCTGCCAGGTGTCCCTCCCCCGTCCCCAGGTGTCCCTCTCCTGTCTGCAGGTGTCCCTCCCCTGTCCCCAGGTGCCCCATCCCCGGTGCCCAGGTGTCCCTCACCTGTCCCAGGTGTCCCTCCCCTGTCCGCAGGTGTCCCTCACCTGTCCCCAGGTGCCCCCTGCCCCTCACCTGTCCCCAGGTGTCCCCCCCGTCTGCCAGGTGTCCCCCATCCCCAGGTGCCCCATCCCCGGTGCCCAGGTGTCCCTCACCTGTCCCCAGGTGTCCCTCCCCTGTCCGCAGGTGTCCCTCCCCTGTCCCCCGGTGCCCCTCCCCTGTCCCCCGGTGCCCCATCCCCAGTGCCCAGGTGTCCCTCCCCTGTCCCCAGGTGTCCCTCCCCTGTCCCCAGGTGTCACCTGCCCCTCCCCTGTCCCCCGGTGCCCCCTCCCCTTGTCCCCAGGTGTGCCCCCAGGTGCCGCACTCACGGCCGTACTCCGGCGGGAAGAAGTGCAGGTTCCGCTGCTCCTCCCGCTCGATCCGGATGGGGCTGCGCAGATCGTCCGGCAGCGCTGGGGGACCCAGGGGGGCGATGGGACCCCCGAGTGGGGTCTGGGACCCCCGGGGGGCAAGTAGGACCACCCAGGGGCTGGGGGGATGTCTGTGCCCACCCTGGGGTCTCCGTGCCCACCCTGGGGTCTCCGTGCCCACCCTGGGTCTCTGTGCCCACCCTGGGGTCTCCTGTGCCCCCTGGGGTCTCTCTGTGCCCACCCTGGGGTCTCCGTGCCCACCCTGGGGTCTCTCTGTGCCCACCCTGGGGTCTCCGTGCCCACCCTGGGGTCTCTCTGTGCCCACCTGGGGTCTCTGTGCCCACCCTGGGGTCTCTCCGTGCCCACCCTGGGGTCTCCGTGACCTGGGTTGTGCCCACCCTGGGGTCTCTCGTGCCCACCCTGGGGTCTCTCCGTGCCCACCTGGGTCTCTCTGCCCACCCTGGGGTCTCTCCGTGCCCACCCTGTGGTCTCTCGTGCCCACCCTGGGGTCTCGTGCCACCCTGGGGTCTGAGGGTCCGTGGGTGCCCCCCCGCCCCCGGAGCAGCAATTCCCGGCGGGATGGAGACGCCCCTCCCCACAGAGCCCGGGGCCCCGGGGGGGGCGCAGGGGGGTCGCCCCAGACCGGGGGCTGGCGGGGGGGGGGCGGGGGTCGCTCACCGTTGGCGAACACGCGGTGCCAAACTGCGGGGGGAGGGGAGAAGAGCGGGGAACGCCCGGGCTGGCACCCCAAAAACGCCCCCACAGACTCGGGGGGGGCCACGAGCCCCGGGCCCTCCCTCCTGACACCCCCGGACCCCTCCATACCCCCAGACCCCCCCCAGACCCCCCCGACCCCCCCAGACCCATCCGGACCACCTCAGACCCCCCAAGCCCCCCCGTCCATACCCCTCGAACCCCCCAGACCCCTCCCAGACCCCCCGAACCCCCTAGACCCCGCCCAAGGCCCCCCCTCCATCCCACACCGAAGCCCCCAGACCCCCCAAGTCCCCCCCCCAGACCCTCGAACCCCCCCCGTCACCCCAAAGTCCCCCAGACCCCCCAAGGCCCCCCCCCTGAAGACCCCCCCAGACCCCCCCATCCCCCACCAAGCCCCCCAGCCCTCCCAAAGCCCCCCAGACCCCCCCAAGGCCCCCCTTCCAGACCCCCCAGACCCCCTCATCCCCCCCATCCCCCCCAAAGCCCCCATCCCCGGAGCCCCCGGAGCCCCCGGAGCCCCCCGCGCGCCCACCCGAGCCGATCTTGATGAGCCGTTGTGCTGGATGAAGATGGTGTCGCTGGTGAGGTTCGTGGATGATGGGGGGTCGCAGGAGTGCAGGAGTGGGCGGGGGGCACAGCCGTGTGCAGAGCCGCCGGGACCCGGACCCCGAGACCCGGGACCCCGGACCCGAGACCCGGGACCCCGAGCCCGGACCCGGGATCCCGGATCCGGGACCCCGGGACCCGAGACCCCGGACCCCGAGACCCCTGGACCCCGGGACCCCGGACCCGGACCCCGAGACCCCCGGGACCCCGAGACCCTGGACCCCCGAGATCCCAAGACCCCGGCCCCGGGATCCCGGGACCTGGGACCCCGAGACCCCGAGACCCCGGGACCCCGAGACCCCTGGACCCCCGGGACCCCGGGACCCCGCGGGCAGAGCGGGAGACAGAGACTCACCTGAGAGCAGAGAGGATCTGGGTGCACCAGCGCTTCCAGGCCTGGGACGGAGAGAACGGGAGAGGGAACGGGAGAGGAGAGGGAACGGGAGAGGGAGAGGGAGAACGGGAGAGGGAGAACGGGAGAGGGAGAGGAGAGGGAACGGGAGAGGGAGCGGGGGAGAAAGGAGAGAACGGGAGAGCGGAGAGGGAACCGGGAGAGGGAGAAAGGAGAGAACGGGGAGAGCGGGAGAGGGAACCGGGAGAGGGAGAGGGAGAAGGGAGAGAACGGGGAGAGCGGGAGAGGGAGAGGGGAGAGGGGAGAGAGAACGGGAGAGCGGGAGAGGGAAAGGGGAGAGGGAAAGGGGAGAGGGGGAGAGGAGAGGGGAAAGAGAGAAAGGAGAGAGCGGGGAGAGCGGGAGAGGGAACGGGGAGAGGGAGAGGGAAAGGGGAGAGAGGGGAGAGAGAGAGGGGAGAGGGAGAGGGGGGAGAGGCGGGGAGAGGGACAGGGGAGAGGGAGAGGGGAGAGAGCAGGGAAAGAGAGGGGAGAGGGAGGGGAAAGAACGGAGAGAGGGAGAGGGAAAGGGCAGGGAGAGAAAGGAGAGAGCGAGGAAAGAACGGGGAGAGAGAAAAGAGAGAGCGGGGAGAGGGGAGAGAGAGAGAGGGAAGAGGGAGAGAGGGCAGGGAAAGGGCAGGGAGAGAAAGGAGAGAGCGGGGAAAGAACGGGGAGAGAGAGCAGGGAAAGAGCGGGATGAGAAAAGAGAGGGCACGGAGAGAGCAAGGGGAGAGAGGAGAGAGCAGGGAGAAAGAAGAGAGGGCAGAGAGAGAACGGAGGGCAGGGAGAGGGCAGGGACAGCAGGGAAGAGAGCGGGGACAGAGCGGGGACAGAGCGGGGATAGAGCGAGGACAGAGCGGGGACAGAGCCGGGACAGAGCCGGGACAGAGCGGGGACAGAGCGGGGACAGAGCAAGGACAGAGCGGGGACAGAGCGGGGACAGAGCGTGGACAGAGCGGGACAGAGCGGGGACAGAGCGGGGACAGAGCCGGGACAGAGCGGGACAGAGCGGGGACAGAGGGGGACAGAGCAAGGACAGAGCGGGGACAGAGCGAGGACAGAGCGTGGACAGAGCGAGGACAGAGCGGGGACAGAGCGGACAGAGGGGACAGAGCGGGGACAGAGCAGGGACAGGCAGAAGCGGGGACAGAGGGGGACAGAGCAGAGGGGACAGAGCGGGGACAGAGGACAGAGGGGACAGAGCGGGGACCAGAGCGGGGACAGAGCGGGGACAGAGCGGGGACAGAGCGGGGACAGAGCGGGGACAGAGCGGGGACAGAGCGGGAAGAGCAGAGCGGGGACAGAGCGGGGACAGGACGGGGACAGAGCGGGAAGAGAGAGGGACAGAGCGGGACAGAGCGGGACAGAGCGGGGACAGAGCGGGACAGAGCGGGGACAGAGCGGGGACAGAGCGGGGACAGAGCGGGGACAGCAGGCGGGGACAGAGCGGGCGGACAGAGCGGGGACAGAGCGGGACAGAGCGAGGGGGACAGAGCGGGACAGAGCGGGACAGAGCGGGGACAGAGCGGGGACAGAGCGGGGACAGAGCGGGACAGAGCGGGGACAGAGCGGGGACAGAGCGGGGACAGAGGCGGGGACAGAGCGGGGACAGAGCGGGGACAGAGCGGGGACAGAGCGGGACAGAGGCGGGGGACAGAGCGGGACAGAGCGGGGACAGAGCGGGGACAGAGCGGGACAGAGCGGGGACAGAGCGGGGGGGACAGAGCGGGACAGAGCGGGACAGAGCGGGACAGAGCGCGGGGACAGAGCGGGGACAGAGCGGGACAGAGCGGGACAGAGGACAGGGACAGAGCGGGACAGAGCGGGGACAGAGCGGGGACAGAGCGGGGGACAGAGCGGGGACAGAGCGGGGACAGAGCGGGGACAGAGCGGAGAGGGACAGAGCGGGACAGAGCGGGGACAGCAGAGCGGGGACAGAGCGGGGACAGAGCGGGACAGAGCGGGGACAGAGCGGGGACAGAGCGGGGACAGAGCGGGGACAGAGCGGGACAGAGGGGACAAGCGGGACAGAGCGGGACAGAGCGGGACAGAGCGGGGACAGAGCGGGGACAGAGCGGGGACAGAGCAAGGACAGAGCGGGACAGAGCGAGGACAGAGCGGGACAGAGCGGGACAGAGCGGGCAGGCGGACAGAGCGGGACAGAGCGGGACAGAGCGGGACAGAGCGGGACAGGGGAGAGGGGACAGAGCGGGGACAGAGCGGGACAGAGCGGGACAGAGGGACAGAGCGGGACAGAGCGGGACAGAGAAGGGACAGAACCCCATCAGCCAGGACACGCCGGCACCCGGGGCCAGGCCGGGGCACCCCAGTGACAGCGACACCCCCCGTGCCCCCTCCCAGGGACAGGGACACCCCCAGTGCCCTGCCAGTGACTGGGATGAGGATGGGGGGACTGGAATGGGGATGGAGGGACTGGGATGAGGATGGAGGGACTGGGATGAGGATGGGGGGACTGGGATGAGGATGGAGGGACTGGGATGAGGATGGGGGGACTGGGATGAGGATGGAGGGACTGGGATGAGGATGGGGGGACTGGGATGAGGATGGAGGGACTGGGAATGGGGATGGAGGGACTGGGAATGAGGATGGGGGGACTGGGATGAGGATGGAAGGACAGGACACAGGGAATGTGCCCAGAGGGCAGGGCTGGATGGGACACTGGGGACACTGGGGACACTGGGGGGACACTGGGGGGACACTGGGGGGACACTGGGGGGGCACTGGGGGGACACTGAGGGAACACTGGGGGACACTGGGGGGACACTGGGGACACTGGGGACACTGGGGGGACACTGGGGGGACACTGGGGACACTGGGGGGACACTGGGAGCACCTGGGGACACTGGGGACACTGGGAGCACCTGAGGACACTGGGGACACTGGGGACACTGGGAACATCTGGGGACACTGGGGGGACACTGGGAGCACCTGGGGACACTGGGAGCACCTGGGGACACTGAGGACACTGGAGGGACACTGGGGACACTGGGGACACTGGGAGCACCTGAGGACACTGGGGACACTGGGGACACTGGGAACACCTGGGGACACTGGTGGGGACACTGGGGGGACACTGGGGGGACACTGAGGGGACACTGGGGACACTGGGGACAATGGAGACACTGGGGGGACACTGGGGACACTGGGGAGACACTGGGGGGACACTGGGGGACACTGGGAGCACCTGGGGCAGCCCACCCACCGCAGCCGCTCCCACCCTGGGCACCAACACCCACTTTGTGCCCCTCCTGGTCCCCATGTGACCCAGGGAACCACAGCCCCCCTGGTGCGCCCCGTAAGACCCCAGAGACCCTCCCCAGGACAGGGACCCCCCCCCCAGCTTCGGGGACCCCCAGGCGCCCACCCGGGCATTCATGGCCTTGTGGTTCTTCTTGGTTTTCTTCAGGAACTGCTTGAGGCTCCCGAGGACACGTACTCCGTGATGAAGATCACCTGGCCGGGGAGAGGGGTCAGCAGCACCCGGGGGGACCCAGGAGCAGAGCTGGGGACCCCCGTGCCGCCCCTACCGCGCCTTGGAGTCCTTCACATCCAGCCAGTACTTGTGGAGCTTCACGATGTTGGGGTGGTCCACCAGCACCAGCTGCTCAAACATGGTCTTGATCTTCTCCTGGGGGCACACAGGTGAGCACAGGTGAGGGGAAGGGTCTGGGATGGGCAGCACAGGTGAGGGGAAGGGTCTGGGATGGGCAGCACAGGTGAGGGGAAGGGTCTGGATGGGGCAGCACAGGTGAGGGGAAGGGTCTGGGATGGGCAGCACAGGTGAGGGGAAGGGTCTGGGATGGGCAGCACAGGTGAGGGGAAGGGTCTGGAATGGGGCAGCACAGGTGAGGGGAAGGGTCTGGAATGGGGCAGCACAGGTGAGGGGAAGGGTCTGGGATTGGCAGCACAGGTGAGGGAAGGGTCTGGAATGTGCCAGGGCCCCCCAGGAGCCAGGGATGTCACAGGGACCCCGCAAAGGTCCAAGGGTCCCTTTGAGGCAGAATCCAAGGCAGCCCCAGTCCCAGGAGCCCATCCCCGGGATCCCCCACCCATCCTAGAGGATCCCTCACCCATACCCCTGGGATCCCCCACCCATCCTAGAGGATCCCTCACCCATCCTAGAGGATCCCTCACCCATCCCCTGGGATCCCCACCCCGGGCAGGGCGGGCAGGGGGCTCGGGGGTCGCACCTCGTGTGCTTTGAAGGCTTTCTTGTCGGTGAAGAGCAGCTCGTTCCACACCACCTCCACGCCCTCCTCCGTGTCCATGGCCAGGAAGGTGCTCTGGATGCCGGGCATGTTCCCCTGGTTCACCTGGGGACAGGTGAGGCGTATATTTATATAATAGATCTATTATATATAGCATATAAAAATATATATTTTCATATAAATATATATTTTTATATAAATAAATATTTTTATAAAATATATAAATATCCTAACAAGTTTATAAATGTATAAATATTTACACAAATATGATTTTATATATATTATGTTTATATAATATAAAATATATTAAAAATAAAATATAAATACTAAAAAATCATGTGTTCTATTAAAAAAATAAAGCTTTCTTTGGAGTCGAGGTGGCTGGAGCGGCCACGGGAGAGGCTCTGGCTGGGAACTGGAGCGTGGAGAGGATCTCCAGCCGGTGCCTGTCCCGCGGGCCAGGAGGGAGCAGGAGCCGGCGCTGAGCCGGCCCCACTCCCGCACTCCTGCCCTGCGCCCCGTGCCGGGGGGCACCCACCGCACCCACCGGGAAAACCAGGACGTCTGGGCAAAGCAAAGCCCCCCGGCATCTCCGAACGTCCTGAGGAGCCCGGGTGCAGCCCAGGCTCTGTCCGAGCGCTGCCCAGGCCACAGCTCCCTGTGCGGAGCAGCTCCGCAGGTGTGACCCCCGCGGGGGCTCCTGCACCGACCCTCCCGCTCCGCAGAGCGCCAGGACCCGCGCCCAGCCCGGGTGAGACCTCCGAGGCTCCTGGCTCAGACCCCACGGCGGGACAGGGCTCCTCCCTCCCAGCAGCGGTACCCGCTGCATCCCGTGCATCCTGCTCTGCTGCATCCCATCCTACTGCATCCTGCCCCTCTGCATCCCGTGCATCCTGCTCTGCTGCATCCCATCCTACTGGATCCTGCCCCTCTGCATCCCTCCCCACTGCATCCCTCCCCACTGCATCCCACCCCACTGCATCCCGTGCATCCTGCTCTGCTGCATCCCATCCTACTGCATCCCATCCCACTGCATCCTGCTCTGCTGCATCCTGCCCCACTGCATCCTGCCCCGCTGCATCCCATCCTACTGCATCCTGCATCCCTCCCCCCTGCATCCCACCCCGCCGCATCCCCGCAGGAGTGGGGCTGCAGCCCCCACCTGCCCTGCCCTGTGGCTCTGGGGTCTCTCCAGCCCTGGGCTGTGCCCCACCAGGGCCCCGGCAGCCCGAGCAGGGGCACAGTGCCCACGCCGCGGCAGCCAGAGGAGAAGGGGGATCCTTCTGCTGATGCTGGGGGCTCAGGGTTCATCCCACTGCTGGGGCTGGGGGCTCAGGGTTCATCCCACTGCTGGGGCTGGGGGCTCAGGGTTCATCCCACTGCTGGGGCTGGGGGCTCAGGGTTCATCCCATTGCTGGAGCTGGGGGCTCAGTGCATGCTGGGGCTCATCCTGCTGCTGGGGCTGATCCCACTGCTGGGGCTGATCCCACTGCTGGGGCTGATCCCACTGCCAGGGCTGATCCCACTGCTGGGGCTGATCCTAATGCCAGGGCTGATCCACTGCTGGGGCTGATCCCACTGCTGGGCTGATCCCACTGCTGGGCTGATCCCACTGCCGGGGCTGATCCCACTGCTGGGGCTGATCCCACTGCTGGGGCTGATCCCACTGCTGGGCTGATCCCACTGCCGGGCTGATCCCACTGCTGGGGCTGATCCCACTGCCGGGGCTGATCCCACTGCTGGGGCTGATCCTAATGCCAGAGCTGGTCCTAATGCCAGGGTTGGTCCCAGGGCTGGGGCTGGTCCCAGTGCTGGGGCTCACCCCACAGCCCGGGTTTGGGGTTCCTCCTGCAGCCAGGGCTGGTCCCAGTGCTGGGGTTGGTCCCAGTGCTGGGGTTCACCCACAGCCCGGGTTTGGGGTTCCTCCTGCAGCCAGGGCTGGTCCCGGTGCTGGGGTTCACCCCACAGCCCGGGTTTGGGGTTCCTCCTGCAGCCAGGGTTGGTCCCAGTGCTGGGGTTGGTCCCAGTGCTGGGGTTCACCCCACAGCCCGGGTTTGGGGCTCATCCTGCAGCCAGGGCTGGTCCCAGGGCTGGGGCTGGTCCCAGTGCTGGGGCTCACCCCACAGCCCGGGTTTGGGGTTCCTCCTGCAGCCAGGGCTGGTCCCAGTGCTGGGGTTGGTCCCAGTGCTGGGGTTCACCCCACAGCCCGGGTTTGGGGTTCCTCCTGCAGCCAGGGCTGGTCCCGGTGCTGGGGTTCACCCCACAGCCCGGGTTTGGGGTTTCTCCTGCAGCCAGGGCTGGTCCCAGTGCTGGGGCTGGTCCCGGTGCTGGGCTCACCCCACAGCCCGGGTTTGGGGTTCCTCCTGCAGCCAGGGCTGGTCCCAGTGCTGGGGCTCACCCCACAGCCCGGGTTTGGGGTTCCTCCTGCAGCCAGGGCTGGTCCCTGCGGGGCTCGGGGCAGCTGTGCTCGCTCAGCACCCCCAGCTCACCAGCAGGCCGCGCCCAGGCAGTTCAGGGCCCAGCTCATGCTGCGGCCACACAAAGCACCTCTGTTCCTCCTCCTGCCCGGCACGGGCTCTGCGTGCTCCGCACAAAGCCCAGCACGGCCGGCCAGGGACGCGGCCACAGCCTTCCCAGTGATCCCAGTGATCCCAGCGCACACACAGCCAGGTGGGGAGCACAGAATCGCCGTGGAATCCCAGACTGCTCTGGGCTGGAGGCGCCTGGAAGCCCACCTCGCCCACACAGCAGGACCCGGGGGGTCCCTGCCAGCTCCAGACAAGCTGATTTCTGAGCCCGAGGGGCGTCCCGGTGCTCAGGGCTCCGGCAGTGGAGCTGCCGGGACCCGGGAGGCTCTGGGACGTGACGGGGAGGAACCTTCCCCGCTCCGTGCAGACACGAACGTGCTCTGTCTTGTGCTGAGTGAGAACAAAGCTGATCCTCACCAGCTGCTCCCGCTCCAAGCTCTGGCCAGGCCTCCATAAATAAATAAACGCGATATTTTCCACCCAGCCCGACTGGGACAAAAGGCAGTGTGTCTCTGCGGTTTATCCTCTGTGATTATCCCCTGTGGTTTATCATTCTCCATGGCTTACCCCCCATGGGTTATCCCCGTGGGATATCCCCCGTGGGTTATGCCTGTGGTTTATCCCCCATGGTTTATCATCCCCCACTGTTTATCCCCTGTGGGTTATCTCCCATGGGTTATCCCCACAGTTTATCCCCTGTGATTTATCCCCCGTGGTTTATCCCCCATGGTTTATCCCCTGTGGGTTTTCCCCCATGGTTTATCCCTGTGGGTTATCTCCCATGGGTTATCCCTGCAGTTTATCCCCTGTGGTTTATTCCCCGTGGGTTATCCCTGTGGTTTATCCCCATGGTTTATCCCCTGTGGGTTTTCCCCTGTGATTTATCCCCCGTGGGTTATCCCTTGTGTTATCCCCGTGGTTTATCCCCCGTGGTTTATCTCCCGTGGTTTATCTCCCGTGGTTTATCATCCCCCACAGTTTATCCACCACAGTTTATTCCCCGTGCTTTATCCCCCGTGGGTTATCCCGTTATCCCCCGTGGTTTATCATCCCCCGTGGTTCATCACCCCACGCGGGTATCCTGCGCTCCCGGCAGCTCCGTGGCTGCTCGGGGAGCCCCGCAGGGTCCCGGCGCTGCTCCAGCGGGAGCCGGGAGTGGGAGCCGGGAGCCAGGAGCAGGAGCCGGGAGCGGGAGCGGGAGCGAGAGCCGGAGCAGGGAGCGGGAGCCGGGAGCCGGGAGTGGGAGCCGGGAGCAAGAGCTGGGAGCGTGAGCGAGAGCCGGGAGTAAGAGCCGGGAGCGAGAGCGGGAGCAAGAGCTGGGAGCGGGAACTGGGAGCTGGACCGGGACCGGGAGCTGGAGCGAGAGCCGGAGCAGGAGCGGGAGCCGGGAGCAAGAGCTGGGAGCGGGAACGAGAGCGGAGCGAGAGCGGGGCCGGGAGCGGGAGCAAGAGCCGGAGCTGAGAGGAGGAGCCGGGAGCAGAAGCCGGGAGCAGGAGCAGGAGCCGGGAGCAGGAGCCGGGAGCAGGAGCAGGAGCCGGGAGCAGGAGCAGGAGCCGGGAGCAGGAGCCGGGAGCAGGAGCCGGGAGCAGAAGCCGGGAGCAGGAGCAGGAGCCGGAGCAGGAGCCGGGAGCAGGAGCAGGAGCCGGGAGCAGGAGCCGGGAGCAGGAGCAGGAGCCGGGAGCAGGAGCAGGAGCCAGGAGCAGGAGCCGGGAGCAGGAGCCGGGAGCAGAAGCCGGGAGCAGGAGCAGGAGCCGGGAGCAGGAGCCGGGAGCAGGAGCAGGAGCCGGGAGCAGGAGCCGGGAGCAGGAGCAGGAGCCGGGCCGGGCTCTGCCTGCGCACGGAGCCGCCGCTGCCCCGCAGCGCTCGGCCGGCGCCGCCGCCGGGGACGGGCAGGGCGGGTTTAGCAAAGATCAGGTTGCAGCTTCCGATCAATCGCTGCCTCCTGAGCTTTTCTCGGCAGCGAGGGCCGAGACAGGCGCGGGAAGGGGCTCAGGGCTGCGAGAGCAGCTGGGGGATGGGGCCGCCAAGAGCGGGGGCAGGAGATTTTCTCCCATGGCAGGGCAAGAGATTTTCTTCCCACCCAAACCGTTCCACGACTCTCGGCGCACGGCGCGCACCGATTATTTCACTCCACCGTGCCCGCACAGCGTTCGGCCCGGGGTTTGGGGGACCACGGGGCTGAGCAGGGACCGGGGCGGGCCAGGAAAATCTGTGCAGGGTGAACGCCAGCCTGTCCTGGACCCCCAGTGCTGGGGGACCCGGGGACAGGGAGTGCCGGGCTCGGGGAGCCCCTGCGGGGCTGCTGGCACTGAGCCACCCGTGCCCCCCAAACCTCGTGTCCCCTGGCCCTGCCCCGCCGTCCCCGGCTGCCGCCCCGGGCAGGGCAGGGGCGGCTGTCGCAACACAGAAATCGCTTCAGAAAACACGGGGAAAGGCAAAAAAAACGAGCCGAGAGGGCTGAGGCCCCGGTCAGGGACACCTGAGCTCTGTCCTGCAAGTGCCCGAGGTTCAGGGACGGGGAGTGGCAGCACGGGCAGAGCCCGTGGGCTCCGGAGCTGAGGGGTCCCAGCCCCTCTCCCGAGCCGGGAACGCTCTCCGGGCTCCGCTCACGGCTCCCAGCTCCTGCCCCGTGCCCAGCGAGGGGCTGGAACCAGCGCAGTGACAGACCCGCCTGTCCCTCTGTCCCCGGGCAGGAGCACTCGGGGCCGGGCTCAGCCTCGCCCGCGGCCCCGCCAAGGAATCCGCGGGGCCCGACAAACCCGTCCTGTCCGTGCGAGCCGCTCCCACACCCAGCAGGGGAGGGCAACGAACGAGGGCGGAATACCTGGCTCCCAGTGAAGCGTTTGATGCTGTCTGTCACCAGCCCGTGAGCTCAGCCTAGCGCAGCCCTGTGCCCCATAGCTGAGACTAACCCAGCCCTGTGCCCCACAGCTCAGCCCTGTGCCCCACAGCTCAGCCCTGTGCCCCATAGCTCAGCTCTGTGCCCCACAGCTCAGCCCTGTGCCCCACAGCTCAGCCCTGTGCCCCACAGCTCAGACTAACCCAGCCCTGTGCCCCACAGCTCAGCCCTGTGCCCCACAGCTCAGCCTGTGCCCCATAGCTCAGCTCTGTGCCCCACAGCTCAGCTCTGTGCCCCACAGCTCAGCTCTGTGCCCCATAGCTCAGCCCTGTGCCCTATAGCTCAGCCCTGTGCCCCACAGCTCAGCCCTGTGCCCCATAGCTCAGCTCTGTGCCCCATAGCTCAGCCCTGTGCCCCATAGCTCAGCCCTGTGCCCCATAGCTCAGCTCTGTGCCCTATAGCTCAGCCCTGTGCCCCACAGCTCAGCCCTGTGCCCCATAGCTCAGCCCTGTGCCCCATAGCTCAGCTCTGTGCCCCATAGCTCAGCCCTGTGCCCCATAGCTCAGCCCTGTGCCCCACAGCTCAGCTCTGTGCCCCACAGCTCAGCCCTGTGCCCCATAGCTCAGCCCTGTGCCCCATAGCTCAGCCCTGTGCCCCATAGCTCAGCTCTGTGCCCCACAGCTCAGCCCTGTGCCCCATAGCTCAGCCCTGTGCCCCACAGCTCAGCCCTGTGCCCCATAGCTCAGCCCTGTGCCCCACAGCTCAGCCCTGTGCCCCATAGCTCAGCCCTGTGCCCTATAGCTCAGCCCTGTGCCCCATAGCTCAGCCCTGTGCCCCACAGCTCAGCCCTGTGCCCCATAGCTCAGCCCTGTGCCCTATAGCTCAGCCCTGTGCCCCATAGCTCAGCTCTGTGCCCCACAGCTCAGCCCTGTGCCCCACAGCTCAGCCCTGTGCCCCATAGCTCAGCCCTGTGCCCCACAGCTCAGCCCTGTGCCCCATAGCTCAGCCCTGTGCCCCATAGCTCAGCTCTGTGCCCCACAGCTCAGCTCTGTGCCCCATAGCTCAGCCCTGTGCCCCATAGCTCAGCCCTGTGCCCCACAGCTCAGCCCTGTGCCCCACAGCTCAGCTCTGTGCCCCATAGCTCAGCCCTGTGCCCCATAGCTCAGCCCTGTGCCCCATAGCTCAGCCCTGTGCCCTATAGCTCAGCCCTGTGCCCCACAGCTCAGCTCTGTGCCCCACAGCTCAGACTAACCCAGCCCTGTGCCCCACAGCTCAGCCCTGTGCCCCACAGCTCAGCCTGTGCCCCATAGCTCAGCTCTGTGCCCCATAGCTCAGCCCTGTGCCCCACAGCTCAGCCCTGTGCCCCACAGCTCAGCCCTGTGCCCCATAGCTCAGCCCTGTGCCCCACAGCTCAGCCCTGTGCCCCATAGCTCAGCTCTGTGCCCCACAGCTCAGCCCTGTGCCCCATAGCTCAGCCCTGTGCCCCATAGCTCAGCTCTGTGCCCTATAGCTCAGCCCTGTGCCCCATAGCTCAGCCCTGTGCCCCACAGCTCAGCTCTGTGCCCCACAGCTCAGCCCTGTGCCCCACAGCTCAGCCTAACTCAGCCCTCTAGAAATGAAGGCATGTTTTGATACAGGAGGACAAAAATGTCCCAAAATAAAGGTTGCTGAGCTGGTGGTCACTGGACAAAGGTTGGAACGAGTTGGGAAGAGATTTTATGGCTGAGAGCAAAGGATAAGTTGACTACAAACAGAAGCGTGTTTTTACCAGGTAAAGATGAATCTCAAAAAAAAGCACAGGCAAACAGAAAACATGTTTTGACCAAGTAAGAAGAATTTTCCACTGCAGAAAATCAGAAAAACAAGGTTTAAACTGAAAATATAACGTGCTAACTCAGGGGGTTGGTCAGTTAATACCATAGTCTGGTAATGTTGGTAGTTATGATAAGCTATAGGTAATGGTAAAGGTATAATTTTATCTCTATGTTCTACCTTGTAGTAGTAATGTTTAACCTGGAATTGACCCAATACACAAATCTAAAACAATTTTTCTCCCCCTCTTAAAATTATTAAAACCATTACAGCACTTCAGTGTAATTCTACATAAATCGTTTTTTCCACACACGTGCATATTCCATCTCATTCTCACACTTAATTTTATCTATATGCTCTGCCTTGCTTTTTGTCCTTTATTTTGCCTGCATTTACGTGAATTATTCCATCTGGGAAATGCAAGCTGAGCTGTCGGATGCTGGAATTTGGGCTCCTCAGGGGCAGGGCTGGGGGCCCGTGCCCCCCGTGTGCCCACGGCTGCCCTCGTGCCCAGCAGCTGCCCGAGCTGGAACACTGAGCTCCCTGTTCCCTGCTCCATTCCCTGCTCCCTGCTCTCTGTTGTTCCCTGCTCCATTCCATGCTCCCTGTTCCCTGCTCCCTGTTCCCTGCTCCATTCCCTGCTCCCTGCTCCATTCCCTGTTCCCTGCCCTCAGTTGTTCCCTGCTCCCTGCTCCATTCCCTGTTCCCTGTTCCCAGTTGTTCCCTGTTTCCTGCTCCCTGCTCCATTCCCTGTTCCCTGTCCCCAGTTGTTCCCTGTTCCCTGCCCTCAGTTGTTCCCTGCTCCCTGCTCCATTCCCTGTTCCCTGTCGCCAGTTGTTCCCTGTTCCCTGTCCCAGTTGTTCCCTGCTCCCTGCTCCCTGCTCCATTCCCTGCTCCCTGTTCCCTGCTCCATTCCCTGTTCCCTGTCCCCAGTTGTTCCCTGCTCCCTGCTCCATTCCCTGTTCCCTGTTCCCAGTTGTTCCCTGTTTCCTGCTCCCTGCTCCATTCCCTGTTCCCTGTCCCCAGTTGTTCCCTGCTCCTGTTCCTGTTCCCTGTTCCCTGCTCCATTCCCTGCTCCCTGCTCCATTCCCTGTTCCCTGTTCCATTCCCTGTTCCCTGTCCCCAGTTGTTCCCTGTTCCCTGTCCCCAGTTGTTCCCTGTTCCCTGTTCCCCAGTTGTTCCCTGTTCCCTGCTCCCTGCTCCATTCCCTGTTCCCTGTCCCCAGTTGTTCCCTGTTCCTGTCCCCAGTTGTTCCCTGTTCCCTGTTCCCCAGTTGTTCCCTGTTTCCTGCTCCCTGCTCAGGACACAGGAGTATTTTTCCACTGCCCAGCCCGCAGCCAGGAGGGATCCTGCGTGGGGCAGGGCTGTTGTTTCCTGGGAGAAGCCGTTCCCTGCGGCAATGTTTGCTTTGCCCCCCGGCCCTGGGAGGGGACACGAGCCTGGGGTCAGTCCCAGTTCAGCCCAGTTCAGCCCAGTTCAGCCCAGAGGAGGTGACACAAGCCCGGGGTCAGTCCCAGTTCAGCCCAGTTCAGCCCTGGGGAGGTGACACAAGCCTGGCATCACCCCATCCCGTCTCCCTCTCCCAGGAAATGGGTCTGGCAGTGGCACGGGGAGGGAAGGGGGAGGGTCCCAGTGCCGGCCTGTCCCGGGACAGGGGGGCCCGGAGCGGCTGGGAGGAAGGTGGGAGCAACAGGTGCCCAAGGAGAGGATGAGCAGGGGGTACCTGAGCCCTGGACATCCTGTATCCCACCCCTGGGAATCCCGTATCCCACCCCAGGCATCCTGTATCCCACCCCTGGCATCCTGCATCCCATCCCTGGGCATCCTGCATCCCATCCCTGGGCATCCTGCATCCCATCCCTGGGCATCCTGCATCCCATCCCTGGGCATCCTGCATCCCATCCCTGGGCATCCTGTATCCCATCCCTGGCATCCTGCATCCCATCCCTGGGCATCCTGCATCCCATCCCTGGGCATCCTGTATCCCATCCCTGGGCATCCTGTATCCCACCCCGGGCATCCTGCATCCCATCCCTGGGCATCCTGCATCCCATCCCTGGGCATCCTGATCCCATCCCTGGGCATCCTGCATCCCATCCCTGGGCATCCTGCATCCCATCCCTGGGCATCCTGTATCCCATCCCTGGGCATCCTGTATCCCATCCCTGGGCATCCTGTATCCCACCCCGGGCATCCTGCATCCCATCCCTGGGCATCCTGTATCCCAACACTGGGCATCCTGCATCCCATCCCTGGACATCCTGTATCCCAACACTGGGCATCCTGTATCCCACCCCTGGCATCCTGTATCCCAACACTGGGCATCCTGCATCCCATCCCTGGGCATCCTGCATCCCATCCCTGGGCATCCTGTATCCATCCCATGGTTATCCTGTATCCCATGGTTATCCTGTATCCCATGGTTATCCTGTATCCCATGGTTATCCTGTATCCCATGGTTATCCTGTGCCCATGGTTATCCTGTGCCCATGGTTATCCTGTATCCCATGGTTATCCTGTATCCCATGGTTATCCTGTGCCCACGGTTATCCTGTATCCCATGGTTATCCTGTATCCCATGGTTATCCTGTATCCCATGGTTATCCTGTATCCCATGGTTATCCTGTGCCCATGGTTATCCTGTATCCCATGGTTATCCTGTATCCCATGGTTATCCTGTATCCCACAGTTATCCTGTGCCCACGGTTATCCTGTATCCCATGGTTATCCTGTATCCCATGGTTATCCTGTGCCCATGGTTATCCTGTATCCCATGGTTATCCTGTATCCCATGGTTATCCTGTGCCCATGGTTATCCTGTATCCCATGGTTATCCTGTATCCCATGGTTATCCTGTGCCCATGGTTATCCTGTGCCCATGGTTATCCTGTATCCCATGGTTATCCTGTATCCCATGGTTATCCTGAGCCCATGGTTATCCTGTATCCCATGGTTATCCTGTATCCCATGGTTATCCTGTGCCCATGGTTATCCTGTATCCCATGGTTATCCTGTGCCCATGGTTATCCTGTATCCCATGGTTATCCTGTATCCCATGGTTATCCTGTATCCCATGGTTATCCTGTATCCCATGGTTATCCTGTATCCCATGGTTATCCTGTATCCCATGGTTATCCTGTATCCCATGGGTATCCTGTGCCCATGGGTATCCTGTGCCCATGGGTATCCCGTGCCCATCCCATGGTTATCCTGTGCCCATCCCAATGTTATCCTGTGCCCATCCCACGGTTATCCTGTGCATTCCCACCCCTCCCGCAGCCCCGGCCCCTCCGGGAATGCCGGAGCTCTCCGGTTACAGCCCAGGAAAAGCAGGAAGGGGCGCAGAGGGGCCGAGCCTGCAGCGCCTGGCGCGGAGAACAAAAGCAGCCCCTCGGGAAAGCGGGGAACGCGCCAGGACAGCCGGGATAAAGGCAGGAAGGGGAAGAACACGCGGCAAATGCCGGGAATCGGAACTCCTGGGGTGGGGGCAGCGCAGGGGGAAAGGAGCCGCGGGAAATGGAGGAAAATCGGGACACAGGTACAGCCTGGGAGCAGGCAGGGAGCACCGGGATGCGGGCAGAGATTCCTGAGTGGGAAAGGGATGGGAGAAAGGAGCTGCAGGCAGGAATTCCTGAGTGGGAAAGGGATTGGGATCAAGGAGCTGCAGGCAGGAATTCCTGAGTGGGAAAGGAATTGGGAGAAAGGAGCTGCAGGCAGGAATTCCTGAGTGGGAAAGGGATTGGGATAAAGGAGCTGCAGGCAGGAATTCCTGAGCAGGATGGGAATGGGATCAAGGAGCTGCAGGCAGGAATTCCTGTTCAGGATGGGAATGGGATCAAGGAGCTGCAGGCAGGAATTCCTTGTGGAATATGCACGGGCTCGGGGAGCTGCAGGCAGGAGCTCCGCGCGGCACACGGACGGGATCAGGGAGCGTGTTCCTGCATGAAATCCCCCAGGATCCTGCGCCGAAGCCGCCCCGCGGGCTGACGTCAGCCCCCTCCCCAGCGCCAGAACAAGGCCCGGGATTGTTGTGGCCGGGCCGGATCCCGCAGGATTAAAGGCTCCGTGAAATGGAGAACGCGGCACGGGCAGAGGCGCCGCCGCCAGCTCGGGAATCTGCGCTCCAAACGCTGCCAGAGCCGCGAGCGCGTGCCGGGCGCTGAGCTGCGCTCCCTGCTCCCGGCAGCATTTATGGGAACGCAATTTCCTCTTGGTTTATGCTCGGCTCGAAACCTCTGCGGTGCCCCAAAAGCCCCGACCGGAGCGCAGCCAGGGCGACGCCTCCGCCGTCCTGAAGTGTTGGATATTAACCCTGAATTCCTGGCTATTAACCCTAAAGTCTTGGCCGCTAGCTGAGATTCTCGGATATTAACCCTAAATGCTCGGATACCACCCTAAGATCTTGGATATCAACCTGAAATGCCTGGAAATTAACCCTAAATGCTTGGATATAATCTAAATTCTGGGATGTTAACCCTAAATGTTTGGATATAACCCTAAATTCTTGGATATCACCCTAAATGCTTGATATATCTAAATGTTTGGATGTTAACCTAAATTCTTGATGTAATGCTAAATTCTTGGCTATTAACCCTAAATGCTGGGATATAATCTAAATTCCTGGCTATTAACCCTGAATGCTGGGATGTACCCTGAATTCCTGGATATAACCCTGAATGCTGGATGTACCTGAATTCCTGGCTATTAACCTGAATGCTGGGATGTACCCTGAATTCCTGGATATTAACCCTGAATGCTTGGATATAATCTAAATTCCTGGATATTAACCCTAAATGTTGGGATGTACCCTGAATTTCTGGATATTAACCCTGAATGCTTGGATATAATCTAAATTCCTGGATATTAACCCTAAATGTTGGGATAAACCTTAAATTCTTGGATATTAACCGTAAATGCTGGGATATACCCTGAATTCCTGGCTATTCACCCAAAAGTCTTGGGAGTTCCCCCGCTAGACCAGCCGAGCTGGGCAGAGTCGCCCCAAACTCGCCCTGCAGGGCTCCCCCGGGGCAGAGGGCGAGGCAGCGACAGGAGAAGGAGCAGGAAAAGAAGGAGCCGAGGGCTCCAGCTGATCCCCCCCCTGCCCCGGGCTGGAAAAGCTCCTCACAGCTCCGGGCCCAGATCCCCGGGGAGGGCTGGCAGCAGAGCAGCGTTTAAAAATAACCCCGCGGCAGAAATTGCATAGTTGGAGCCTCCCCAAATCACGGAGCCAGCTGGTGCCCGCTGCCAACCTCGCCCATGCCTAAAAATGGGAGCCCCTGCCGGGATCCCGGCGCTCACGACGCTTTTTCCCCTGGCTCCTTTGGCTTTTCTGCTCTGGGGGAAGCTGCTCCCCAAACCTCGCCCCTCTGGCTGACTCCTCCGGGGCGCTGCTCCGCTCGGCGCTGCCTCGGCGTTTCGCTCTGCTCTTCCCCTCGGTCCCTTCTCCCCGGGGCCCCCTCCGGGCTGGGGGAGTCAGAGCTCAGAGCTCGGTGCCAGCACGCTGCGGGTGGGCAGGGGTCTTCAGGACCCCAGTCCCACCCTGTGCCAGGCAGGGTCACCTTCCCCTATCCCAGGTTGCTCCAAACCCCGTCCAAACAGGCCTGGAAAACTTCCAGGGGTCCAGGGGCAGGCACGGCTTCTCTCCAGGGCCTCAGCACCCTCATCTTTGGGAAGGATTCCTTCCCATCATCCCAGTATTCCAATATTCAAATATCCCAATATCCAAACAGCCAAATATCCCAATATCCAAACAGCCAAACAGCCAAATATTCCAATATCCAAATATCCCAATATCCAAACATCCCAATATCCAAACAGCCAAACAGCCAAATATTCCAATATCCAAATATCCCAATATCCAAACAGCCAAATATCCCAATATCCCAATAGCCCAAAATCTCAATACCCATATATCCCAATACCCCACTATCTCAGTATCCCAATACCCAAATATCCCAATATCCAATTATTCCAATATCCAGATATCCCAATACCTCAATATCCCAGTATCTCAATATCCCAAAATCTCAATATCCAAACATCCCAATACCCCAATATCCCCCCCGCCCTGCCTTCTGGCAGTGCAGAGCCATTCCCTGTGTCCTGTCCCTCCATCCCCAGTCCCTCTCCAGCTCTCCTGGATCCCTCCAGGCCCTGCCCGGGGCTCTGAGCTCTCCCTGGAGCTTCTCCTGCCCAGCTGAGCCCCTCCAGCTCTTCCAGCCCTGCTCCAGAGGGGCTCCAGCCCCGGGGGCTCCTCTGGGCTCTCCCCAGCAGCTCCGGGTGCTGCTGCTGCTGCTGTGCCCCAGGGTGGGGCAGCTCTGCAGGTGGGGTCTCACCTGAGAACCCCCCTCCCCTGCTGCCTGGGGGGTTTTGGGGTCCCACTGCTCGTGGGTCCAGCCTTCCCCAGCACCCCCAGGGATCCTCTCCCCCCACCCTGCGTGTGTGTGCCCGGCCCGGGGGTCCCTCTGTGCCCCCTGCCCCCCCTGCCCCAGCCCCTCTGGGTGCCCCCTGCCTCCCCCCCCGCACCCCAAGGCTGCTCCAAAGCAAATCCCACCCTGGCAGCAGCAGCAGAATCACGAGCAAGGCGCAGCTCCAGGGTCACTTTGAGGAATAAACAACAGGAACGACTCCAGAGTTCTGTCCCCGGACTCCAGCCGGGCTCTGCCACAGCCCAGCCCACCAAGGGAAGCCCCCCAGGAGCCCCCAGGGGCATTCCCGCAGGGAGCACCAGGGGCAGGGATGAGGGGAGGCAGGGGAAGCGCAGCCCGGAGCCCGGCGGGACCGGCAGAGCCCCGCGGGTCACAGCCCACCCCCCGTGCGAGGTTTGGTGGGGAAATCGGGAGAGAAAGCGGGGGGTCCCAGCGCCGGCGGGGGGCCCAGCGCCAGGGGGGTCACAGCCCAGGGGGGTCCCAGCCCCAGGGGGGGCCCAGCGCCAGGGGGGTCACAGCACCAGGGGGGTCCCAGCCCCAGGGGGTCCCAGACCCAGGGGGGGCCCAGCGCCAGGGGGGTCACAGCCCAGGGGGGGCCCAGCGCCAGGGGGGTCACAGCACCAGGGGGGTCCCAGCCCCAGGGGGGTCCCAGAACCAGGGGGGTCACAGAACCAGGGGGGTCACAGCCCATGGGGGTCCCAGCCCCAGGGGGGTCCCAGCCCAGGGGGGTCCCAGCCCCAGGGGGGTCACAGAACCAGGGGGGTCACAGCGCCAGGGGGGTCCCAGCGCCAGGGGGGTCCCAGCCCCAGGGGCCGCCCCGGCAAAGACACGACACTCCTCCCGAAAATAAAAAGCAGCAAACCACGTTCCTTCCCCCTCCCGCTCCTCTCCCTGCCCAGGGTGGGTGGGAAAAGCGGATGAGGTCATGGAAGCCAGGCTGAAGGAGCCCCGGTGTTCCCACGTGGAAAATCCTGCGCCAGCAGCGGCTCCCGAGCTGCGGGAGCGCTCTGAGAGCGGCCGGGCAGGGCTGGGGCTCCGGCAGCCCCCAGGGCGAGCTTTGCACTCCTAAAGCAGACACAGGTAACAAACACCTGGAAAAGGACGACGAGTTTAGGTTCAGGAGACAGATGCGGCTGTCTGCTCCTTATTTCGGTATTTTGGGTGAGCTCTGTTTACTTAAAGGGCTCCAAAACTGGATTGGCAGCACCGTGTGCCAGACTCAGTGCCTGCTGCCTCAAAGAAAATCCTGATTTCTGCAGGTGTTTGCCCCAAGATGCAACGAAGGTCGCTCTTTCCAGTAGTGCAGACTTCATATTTGTGCTTTAAAGAGCGCGAGCTCTCTCCCGTCCCTGCGGCGTGTGTTAATTGATTTGGGATCCTCGGATCTTTAAGGTACACTGATAATATTTGTGGAATATGACAGAGTTTTCCTGACCAAGGCGTGAAAGAGAGTCAAGGTTTCTGACGGGTTCTGTGGAAATCAGCCCTGAAACAGCTGATCTCTAGAGAGAAAAGGTATTTCTGTAGCTTGAGAGAGATAGCCATCCCCTCGGGCCCGAGGCATTCAGTCCCCGGAGGTGCTGGGGGCACCCTGGGAGCTCAGAGCTTGAGGAATAAAGGGTGATAAAGAGGCGAAGGGAGATTACCCCGGGGGCAGGGCAGGCCCGGCTCACAGAGTGAAAGCAGGGTGCAGTCCACGCTCATTAATGTTTGTGTTTCACACCCTGCAGAAGCGCGGAGGGTGGGAAAAGCCGCTGAGCCCACCGAGCCCAGCGTGTGCCCGGCACTGCCCGGGCCCCCACCAGCCCACATCCCCGAGTGCCAACACGCACAGGGTGTTAAATCTCTTAAATCTCCCCCCGCTGGGGCCTCCGCGCTGCCCGGGGCTGCCCGTCCTTCCCAGGAGGAATTTTCCCAGTGTTTCACCTGAACCTCCCCTGGCACGACTGCAGGCTGTCCGCCCTTGTCCTGTCCCTGTTCCCGGGGGCAGAGCTGGCTCTGCTCGCTCCAGGCGGGGCGTTGTGCAGAGCCAGGAGGGATAAATCCCTCCCTGAGCCTCCTCGGCCCCCGGCTGAGCCCCCGCGCCGGGCAGGACGCCCGCCCTGCTCGCCAAACCCGACACCCGGCACGGCCCCGGGGGTCCCACCCTGGCAGGAGGGGATTAGGGAGATAAATGATCCCAAAGGCTCCTCAGGAGAGTGGGGGGCGCTCCCTGGGACACCTCCACACAACTCCGGGCACGCACGGAGCCCCCCCTGCCCCTCCTGCCCTCCCCACCACCGGCTGGAAAACCCCTGGGCATGGAGAGCAGGGCGCTGGCACTGGGGGGGTCCCACCTGTCCCCCCCCCCGGGCCACAGCCGGGCACGGCAGCACCGCTCCAGAAAGATCAAAATCAGCCCTGAAATCCTCACCGTGAAACTTCAGGAACAGACCCAGGGAATTTTCACAATATCCCGAACCTGCCCTGGCCCGGCCTGGGCCGTGCCCGCTCCTCCTGTCCTTGGGGAAATCCTGACCCCCTCTCCCTGCCCCTCCTGGCAGGAGCTGTGCAGAGCCAGGAGGGACCCCCTGAGCCTCCTGTGCTCCAGGCTGAGCCCCCCAGCTCCCCCGCATTCTCCAGCCCTGCCCAGCTCCTCCAGGAGTTCTCCAGACCCTTTCCCATTTCCCCAGGGATTCTCCAGACCCTCCCCAGCTCCCCCGGATTCTCCAGACCCTTTCCCATTTCCCCATGGATTCTCCAGACCTTTCCCATTCCCCAGGATTCTCCAGACCCTCCCAGCTCCCCGGGATTCTCCAGACCTTTCCCATTTCCCCCATGGATTCTCCAGACCCTCCCCAGCTCCCCGGGATTCTCCAGACCCTGCCCAGCTCCCCCATGGATTCTCCAGACCCTCCCAGCTCCCCCGGGATTCTCCAGACCTGCCCAGCTCCCCAGGGATTCTCCAGACCCTTTCCATTTCCCCATGGATTCTCCAGACCCTCCCAGCTCCCCCCGGGATTCTCCAGACCCTTTCCATTTCCCCAGGATTCTCCAGACCCTCCCAGCTCCCCGGGATTCTCCAGACCCTTTCCATTTCCCCATGGATTCTCCAGACCCTCCCAGCTCCCCCGGATTCTCCAGACCCTTCCATTTCCCTCAGGATTCTCCAGACCCTTTCCATTCCCTCAGGGATTCTCCAGACCTTTCCCATTTCCCCAGGATTCTCAGACCTTTCCATTTCCCTCAGGGATTCTCCAGACCCTGCCCAACTCCCCCAGGGATTCTCCAGCCCCTTCCAGTCCCCCAGGGTTTCTCCAGCCCTGCCAGCTCCTCAGGTTTCTCCAGCCCCTGCCCAGCTCCTCAGGGTTTCTCCACCCCTGCCAGCTCCATTCCTGTCCCTGGACATGCTCCAGCCCCTCCTTTTCTCCAGGGTCAGGATTAGGGACCCGGCGTGTTCCAGAGAGGGGGAAGGACGGGGCCGGGGGATGTGTGGGTGTGGAGGCACCTGGCAGCACCGGGGCACAGAAGGGCAGGTGCTGACGGCGCTGGCAGGCGCAGCTTATCAGCCAGGAGCAGCTTATCGGCCAGGAGCAGTTATCCCGATCCCGGCGAGCCCAGCCCGGCAGCGCGGGCCGGGAGATGCGGCCGCAGGCGGAGCTGAACGCCGGGGCCGTCACGGGGCCAGCGCAGATAAGGTGCACACAAACAGCTCGGCCTCGGACGGGCCTTTCCCCTTCAGGCGTCTCTCCCTCAGCGCTCTCCCTCCCGGCCGGGGGTCGGCATTGGCCCCCCGGCCCCGCTGCTGCGTGCCCTGACAGACACAGCGGGACCCCAGCCCCGTTTGGGGGAGCCGGTCCTGATGCTGCGCCCTGCCGTGGGAGGATGAGCTGTGGACTGACCCCGTTCTCCGGGGAGCGGCTCTCCTGCCCGGGGGGGGCTGTGGGGGGCAGCCCCGACCCCCCACCAGCCACCCGGCAGGTCCCCGCTCCCTGCGGGGTCACCGTTCTGTGTGACCTGGGTCACCGTCCCGGGCACAGCTCGGGGGTCCGGAGCAGCAAAACCCCCCGGGAGCCCCGGGGGACGGGCCCGGGGCACGGCCCGGCTCTGCACACCGGGGCTTCCCGCACCGGGGCACCGGCCCCGCTCCCGGGCCCTCCCCGTGGGGCACAACGAGCGCGGTTTCCGTCACCTGGCACCCAGCGCTGGGACACGATGGGCCCGACCCCCTGCTCCACACACACCCCCGGTGGGAACGGAGCCCACCCCCCCCCGGCAGCAGCACGGGGGCTCGATGAGATCGGCTCCCACACCTGGGCACCGTGGCCGGTCTCCGCACACCTGGGCACCGTGGGGCCGGTCCCGCACCGGGCTCCCCGCACCGGGCTCCCCGCACCTGCACAGCCCGCACCGAGCACGGCGAGCTCGGTTCCCGCACCGCGCTCGGCTCCCCGCACAGCCCGGGGCTCCGCAGGGCCCGGCGGCGATTCCCATCGCCATTCCCGGAATCCACATCCCCTCTGCCGGCGCCCTCGTCCCCATTCCCCGGCATCCACATCCCATCCCCGGCATCCACATCCCATCCGCGGTGCCCCCGGCCCCATGCCCGGCATACACATCTCCTCTCCCGGTATCCACGGCTCCTCTCCCGGTATCCACACCTTCTCTCCCGGTATCCACACCTCTCCCGGTATCGCCGGCTCCATTCCCCGGTATCCACGGCTCCTCTCCCGGCATCCACATCCCCTCTCCCGGTATCCACACCTTCTCTCCCGGTATCGCCGGCTCCATTCCCCGGTATCGCCGGCTCCATTCCCCGGTATCCACGGCTCCTCTCCCGGTATCCACACCTTCTCTCCCGGTATCCCCGGCTCCATTCCCCGGTACCCCCGGCTCCTCTCCCGGTATTCCCGGCCCCATCCCCGGCTCTCCCGGTCCCCCCCGGCGTTCCGGCCCCGCTCCCACCTGCTCGCGGCGTTTCTGCCAGCGGCCGCACGGACTCTCCTCCAGCACCTCGCTCTCCTCCTCGCTCTCCTCCTCCTTCTCCTGCGCCAGCCGCGCGTCCGGCTCCGGCACCGCCATCCCGGCCGCCAGCCGCGCTCAGCGGGCCGGGCCGGGCTGTGCCGGGCTGTGCCGAGCCGGGCTGTGCCGGGCTGTTCTGGGCTCCGCCGGACTGTGCCGGGCTGTGCCGGGCTGTGCCGGGCCGGGCTGTGCCGGGCTGGTCTGGGCTCCGCCGGACTGTGCCTGGCTGTGCCGGGCTGTGCCGAGCTGTGCCGGGCTGTACTGGGCTCTGCCGGAATCCGCCGGGCTGTGCCGAGCTGTGCCGGGCTGTGCCGAGCTGTGCCGGGCTGTGCCGGGCTCTGCCGGAATCCGCCGGGCTCTGCCGAGCTCTAGTCCGACCCGATCCGCTTTGATCCGCTCCGATCCGACCCGACCGCTCTGAATCACGTCGAGCCGAGCCGAGGCGCACCGAGACGAGCCGAGTCGATGGCACCGAACCGAACCGAACCGAGCCGAGCCGAGCCGAGCCGAGCCGAGCCGAGCCGATGAGCACCGAACCGAACCGAGCCGAGCCGATGAGCACCGAACCGAGCCGAGCCGAGCGGCCCCGCACGGCCCGCACGGCCCCGATCCGCCGCGCTCTGCCGGCGCCGCGCGGGGCCGGCCCGGGCTCGTCCCGCCCCGCTCCGGACGTGCGGCCGCGCACGCCCCGCCCCGCCGGAGGGGCCCCGCGCCCCGGCACCTCCCGCACCCCCAGAACCCCGCACACCCCGCAACCCGGCACCTCCCGAACCCCCGGCACCTCCCGCACCCCCAGAACCCCGCACCCCGCAAACCCCGGCACCTCCCGAACCCCGCCGCACCATCCCGCACCCCCAGAATCCCGCACCCCGCAACCCGGCACCTTCCGAACCCCCGGCACCTCCCGCACCCCCAGAATCCCGCAACCCGGCACGTTCCGAACCCCCAGAACCCCGCACCCCGCAACCCGGCACCTTCCGAACCCCCGGCACCTCCCGCACCCCCAGAACCCCGCACCCCGGCACCTCCCGAACCCCGCAACCCGGCACCTCCCGCACCCCCAGAACCCCGCCACCCGCAACCCGGCACCTTCCGAACCCCCAGAACCCCGCAACCCGCAACCCGGCACCTTCCGGACCCCCAGAACCCCGCACCCCCAGAATCCCGCAACCCCGGCACCTCCCGAACCCCCAGCACCTCACGCACCTCCTGAACCCCGCACCCCGCAACCCGGCACCTTCCGCACCCCCGGAACCTCCCGCCCCTCCAGAACCCCGCAACCCCGGCACCTCCCGAACCCCTGGCACCTCCCGAACCCCGCAACCCTGCACCTTCTGAACCCCGAACCCCTGCACCGCGGCACCTCCCGAACCCCGAACCCCGCACCCCCCCACTTCCCGCACCCCCGGCACCCCCACACTCCCCACACCCTCCTCACCCCGCATCCCCTGCACCCCCAAGGTCTGGGCCAGCCCCCAACAGATGTTTTCATTCCGCTGGGAAGCCTCTGGCTCGTTAAATGTGTTTTGGTTTTGTTTTTTTTTTCCCTTTTTCTGGCCGTCTCCAGTTACTTTTAGCCCGACCGTTCCCTGTCCCACCCTCCCTCGCTGGCGCCGGGCTGGGTTTGGGCACGGACCCCCCCCCCCCGGGCTGCGGTTCCCCGGGGGCGCTGCGGTGGCGCAGGAAGCGCACACCAGGTGTGACACACGACACCTGCCCCCGCAGAGGGGACCGGGGGGCGGCTGCTGCTGTGGGCCACCGCCAGCTCCTGCCGGGCCACCGCCAGCTCCTGTCCGAGCCCACCCGGGCGCGACCCCCAGCTGGCCCCCCCATCGCCCCCTGGGCCCGCTCCCGGTGCCACCCCCGAGCCACGGCCGTGTCACTGCGGGTCACCTGGCGCCGCCCGAAGGGCAGCCAGCCCTCGGCTCTTATCGCCGCGAGCCTGGCACCGGGCTCAAGGACGAGCAAGAAAGAGGTTGCGACCAAACGCCACCCGCCCAGGCACCTTCCCCACCTGCCGCAGCCCTGGGGGCACCTCCGTGGCCACCAGCCAGCCCCGGGTGGCTCCGGGGAGCTGCCCTCGGTCACCAGCCCGGGAGGGGCGGGCCATGAGCTGGCGGTGCCGCCCGGGTCTCGGGGGGGTTCGGCCGCCGTGCTGGCGCTGGTGGCACCGGCAGGGGTGGCAGAGGAGCTCCGGGGCTGGGCACGAGCCGTGCCGGAGCGTGGGGAGAGGCTCCTCACCATGGCACAGCTCACCTGCCCTGCCCCTCCCTTCCAGGTGCGCCCTGCCACACCTGCGGGCAGCCGGGAACCCGGTGGAGCTGCGGGATGCGCGCGGGAGGGAAATCTTTTCCTCTCCCTTGGGGGCGAGTGCGCGGCGGAATTCGTTGCCACAGGGTGTTCGCGAGTCGGTTTTAAAGGGATTTTAAAAGCCATTAAGCAAATTTGCGGGAGAAAAATTGATTGGGGGCTATTAAGCAGAGACGCAGATGCAGCTTCTGGCTCCGGAGCTCCGCCGTGGAGTGCCAGGAGCTGAGGAGACACAGCCCGAGGCCCGGAGCTCTTCCCCAGGGGTGCCGGCGCACGCTGGGCTCGGGGGGGAAGTGTTTGGGGTCCGGGGGCTCTCTGTGCATCTCCCAGGTGTTTTCACCTGAGATCCCCACCCAGCCCCCGGGAGTCCCTGGGGTCCCAAATCCCCCCGGGGAGTGGGATCCTGCCCTGGTTGATGCTGAACTGAATCCCCATTTGTCAGTTTAGCTCAGAAAGGATCAGAGATCCTTTAAACTGAATCTGAGGGTGAAGGAGGAGCGGTGCAATGTCTGAGGCAGTTGTTTTGAAAACACAAAGATCAGAGTTTTCAGCTTTCCTCACACACATCCTGTGCTGTCTGCAGCAGGCACAGGGACAGAGCTCTCTTGGCTTTTTCTCAGCTCTTTTGGCTAGCTGAAGCACACGAGTTCTCCAGACTGAGGGTTTTTTTCCTTTCCCTTGGAGCTGTGTGCCCCTGCTCTGCACTAAACCCAGCAGAGCACCCGGAGCTCTCCCCTGTGTCCCCAGGCCTGGCCTGGGCTGGCATTCCCAGAGCCAGGGACGGGCACAGGCTGAGTGAGTGGGTGCAGCTCGGCCATTCCAGCCCCGGCCGTGCCCGGGCTCTCCTGCCCAGGGGCTGCATTTCCCCCCCCGGCCCCGCTGAGCCCCTTCCCCGAGGGAGCCCCCGGGGTGGGGCAGCTGCAGAGGCCTCTGTCCCCTCTGTCCTGCTGTCCCCTCTGTCCTGCTGTCCCCTCTGTCCTGCTGTCCACTCTGTCCCCTCTGTCCTGCTGTCCACTCTGTCCTGCTGTCCACTCTGTCCCCGCTCTGTCCCCTCTGTCCTGCTGTCCCCTCTGTCCCCTCTGTCCCCCCCAGGCTGTCCCCCTCCTCATCGTCCCCTGCTCCCACCACAGCTCAAGTCAGGGACCCCGGGAAGGTCCGAGGGATTCTGCTGGCAGGGGAGCTCACCTGGCTGTGCTGACACTCACCTGGCTGTGCTGACGCTCACCTGGCTCTGCTGACATTCACCTGGCTGTGCTGTCACTCACCTGGCTGTGCTGTGCTCACCTGGCTGTGCTGCTCTCACCTGGCTGTGCTGTGCTCACCTGGCTGTGCTGACACTCACCTGGCTGTGCTGACACTCACCTGGCTGTGCTGTGCTCACCTGGCTGTGCTGTCACTCACCTGGCTGTGCTGTGCTCACCTGGCTGTGCTGTGCTCACCTGGCTGTGCTGACACTCACCTGGCTGTGCTGTGCTCACCTGGCTGTGCTGTCACTCACCTGGCTGTGCTGTGCTCACCTGGCTGTGCTGTGCTCACCTGGCTGTGCTGCTCTCACCTGGCTGTGCTGACACTCACCTGGCTGTGCTGTGCTCACCTGGCTGTGGTGACACTCACCTGGCTGTGCTGTGCTCACCTGGCTGTGCTGTGCTCACCTGGCTGTGCTGTCACTCACCTGGCTGTGCTGTGCTCACCTGGCTGTGCTGCTCTCACCTGGCTGTGCTGTGCTCAGCTGGCTGTGCTGTGCTCACCTGGCTGTGCTGCTCTCACCTGGCTGTGCTGTGCTCACCTGGCTGTGCTGTCACTCACCTGGCTGTGCTGTGCTCACCTGGCTGTGCTGTCACTCACCTGGCTGTGCTGTCACTCACCTGGCTGTGCTGTGCTCACCTGGCTGTGCTGACACTCACCTGGCTGTGCTGCTCTCACCTGGCTGTGCTGTGCTCACCTGGCTGTGCTGACACTCACCTGGCTGTGCTGACGCTCACCTGGCTGTGCTGTGCTCACCTGGCTGTGCTGCTCTCACCTGGCTGTGCTGTGCTCACCTGGCTGTGCTGACACTCACCTGGCTGTGCTGCTCTCACCTGGCTGTGCTGTGCTCACCTGGCTGTGCTGCTCTCACCTTCCCGAGCCCCCCTGATCTGCCCGGATCCTCCCGAGCCCCCTCGGCTCAGCCGTGTCGCAGATATCCCACACCCAGGGTTCCCTATCCAATGTATCGAATATCCGGAATAACCCACACCCGGAGCTGCCAGGACCCTCCCGGAGCTGCCAGGACCCCCGGACCCGCCCGAGCCCCCCGGAGCTGCCAGGACCCCCCGGAGCTGCCAGGACCCCCGGACCCACCCGAGCCCCCCGGAGCTGCCAGGACCCCCCGACCCACCCGAGCCCCCCTCGGCTCAGCCACGTTGCAGATATACAACACCCAGGGTTCCCTATCCAATGTATCGAATATCCGGAATAACCCACACCCGGACCCGCCCGAGCCCCCCGGATCTACCCGGACCCTCCCGAGCCCCCCGGACCCACCCGAGCCCCCCGGAGCCAGCAGATATCCCACACCCACGGTTCCCAATCCAATGTATCGAATCTCCGGTGTAACCCACACCCGACCCTCCCGAGCCCCCCGGAGCCAACAGATATCCCACACCCAGCATTCCCAATCCCATGTCTCCAGTACCCGGTGTAACCCACACCCGGACCTGCCCGAGCCCCCCGGACCCACCCGAGCCTCTCGGACCAGCCCGAGCCCCCCGGACCCACCCGAGCCCCCCGGAGCCAGCAGATATCCCACACCCAGCATTCCCTATCCCATGTCTCGAATCTCCGGTGTCACCCACGGCACCGTGCGTTATTCACTGATAAAGCACAGCGCCGTGCGTTATTGGCTGGATAAAGCACGGCACCGTGCGTTATTCACTGATAAAGCACAGCGCCGTGCGTTATTGGCTGGATAAAGCACGCACGTGCGTTATTGGCTGGATAAAGCACGGCACCGTGCGTTATTGGCTGGATAAAGCACGGCGCCGTGCGTTATTGGCTGGATAAAGCACGGCGCCGTGCGTTATTGGCTGGATAAAGCACAGCGCCGTGCGTTATTGGCTGGATAAAGCACGGCACCGTGCGTTATTGGCTGATAAAGCACGGCACCGTGCGTTATTGGCTGGATAAAGCACGGCGCCGTGCGTTATTGGCTGGATAAAGCACGCGCCGTGCGTTATTGGCTGGATAAAGCACAGCGCCGTGCGTTATTGGCTGGATAAAGCACGGCACCGTGCGTTATTGGCTGGATAAAGCACAGCGCCGTGCGTTATTGGCTGATAAGCACAGCGCCGTGCGTTATTGGCTGGATAAAGCACAGCGCCGTGCGTTATTGGCTGGATAAAGCACGGCACCGTGCGTTATTGGCTGGATAAAGCACAGCGCCGTGCGTTATTGGCTGGATAAAGCACAGCGCCGTGCGTTATTGGCTGGATAAAGCACGGCACTGCGTTATTGGCTGGATAAAGCACGGCACCGTGCGTTATTGGCTGGATAAAGCACGGCACCGTGCGTTATTGGCTGGATAAAGCACGGCACCGTGCGTTATTGGCTGGATAAAGCACGGCACGTGCGTTATTGGCTGGATAAAGCACAGCACCGTGCGTTATTGGCTGGATAAAGCACGCACCGTGCGTTATGGCTGGATAAAGCACAGCGCCGTGCGTTATTGGCTGGATAAAGCACGGCGCCGTGCGTTATTGGCTGGATAAATTGTTTTCGCTGTATTATTGTATTATTGTGTTATTGTATTATTGTATTGTATTATTGTATTATTATATATTATATTATTTTATTATTTTAATATATTCCACATTATATTACTATATTATTATGTTATTATATTATGTTCCGCATTATATTATTGTATTGTTATATTCCGCATTATTTTATTATATTCTGCATTATATTATAATATTATTATAATCTGCATTTTATTATATTATTCTGCATTATTTTATTGTACTATTATATTCTGCATTATATTATTGTATTATTATGTTCTGCAGCATTTTATTATATTCTGCATTATATGATTATATTATTCAATTCTGCATTATTTTATTCTATTCTGCATTATATTATTGTATTATTATTTTATTATATTCTGCATTATATTATTGTATTATTATATTCTGCTGTGTATTATTATATTCTGCATTATTTTATTCTATTCTGCATTATATTATTATAGTCTGCATTATTTTATTATACTATTATATTCTGTATTACGGTTATTATATTCTGCATTATATTATTATATTATTCTATTCTGCATTATTTTATTCTATTCTGCATTATTTTATTCTATTCTGCATTATATTATTGTATTATTATTTTATTATATTCTGCATTATTTTATTGTGTTATTATTTTATTCTATTCTGCATTATATTATTGTATTATTATTTTATTATATTCTGCATTACATTATTATATTATTCTATTCTGCATTATTTTATTGTATTATTATTTTATTCTTTTCTGCATTATTTTATTGCATTCTTCATCACAATCCTCAGCCAGCGCCTCCCTGTCCCCGAACCAGATCCAATCCCGGAGCTCTCCAGGGGACACAGAAACACTGGGAAAAAATAAAAATAAAAATTCACTGTTTACATTTAAAATTGAAATGTTGAACGCGGCGGGAGGGAGCCAGGAGCAGGGATAAAGAGGAGATGGGATTGTCCTGGCGCCGATATCCAGGGTGCGGGGAATTCCCGTGGCATCCCAAGGGTCACGGGAATGTTTGGATAATGAACGAGCCATGAATATTCATGAGCTGGGCAAGGGCGGAGTGTAAAAATAAAATAAAATAGAATAAAAGAAAATAAAATAGAATAAAATGAAATAAAATAAGTAAGTAAAATAAAATAAAA